>JNEN01001161.1:0-358514 GCA_000697355.1 Syncephalastrum monosporum B8922 | reverse complement strand
GGCAGGCAGGCGTATCATGCTTGGGCAACCCGGAATCAGCAAATATACACGCCTTCATGGTGGCGACAAATACCCAAGGCTACAGGAAGACAGACAGACAGACAGACAAACAGCACGGGGACATGTGTGCGAAAGGTATGCTTTTGACCCCATTCAGTTAACAATATCAAATACTTATACTATGCCAGGACCATTGATAGGCGGACAAAGATAATCGGGCGGACGCATTGGGTCGGATGGCGATTGATGACGAGGAAACAATCACGACAAACAATCGCACGGACGGCACGGTGGCATGTATACACAAAAGTATGTCATTGATCGCATCTGTACAATCATATGAAATGCTTATCCAATGCTGATTCTATTCGCTGACAGTGCGCGGAAACGAATCCAAAGTACACCCTCACATTTGGCGTAAACCATCTCCATGGTCCACATACAGCGGATCCCGACATGCGACCATTCCTGCTTTTACATGAACATTGGTGCGCAGGCGTCTTATTCTGCTACCTAGGCCATCGCAACCTACTTTTTACGTGGCGAACACATCCAACATCCTGCTCTGGTAGCTCTCAATGATCGTTTTGAGAATGCTGGGAGTACCTTTGAGAAAAGGTAAAGCAAGCATACCGCAGTCGACATGGCAATGATCTTACGTGATTTTCATAGAGCATGTGCCGTATCTGATATGCGACACTCCTGCGCATACTGTGGACGATACCTTTCGTCATCGCTACACGCATTGCGAGCTCGAAGTCATACGCTGCTCGGGTGGACAAACTGCTCTCTGGACGGAACATCAATCTGTGCTTGACTCATCTCGGCTGGCTGCAACAAAAAAAAAAAAAACCAAGTCAAACCAAACCAAACCAAACCAAACCAAGTGAAAAAGCGTCGTCCGGCCCAGACACTACATGGTAAGCAGAAACGACAGGTGGTGACCATAGCCATGTACTAAATCCATCTTTGCTCAATGCCTTGTTTAGGTCACCGGACAAGGTAGACGGACACATACACAAAAGTCCCTTTCTACAAAGATCTTCTGCCCTACGAACCAGTGGGCATATCCAAAGCAAAACTCTACTCGATCTGCTTTCACAAGCACCAACTATCAACGAAAACCTACGCAGCACAAGCCCCAAGGAAAAAAAGGAAAGAAAGGAAAGAAAAGAGCAAGCCATTTATAGATGCACTATCCAGTAGACGTACGTGGTTCCCCCGGTAGCATCGCCTAGAGCTCCCCTTACAAATAAACATGCCACCCACTTATATCATGATATGTTTTGCATGTTGACACTGTTTATAAAATACTTTTCGTGTGTCGACGACACCTGTCCTACATACTGGCAAGTCGGGTTGGATTGGGGAGACGGCTATGCTTTCGAATCTGCAATAAGCTTCTGCGGTCGATTTGGAGGAAAGAGAGCAAACTTGGTTCATTGTAAGTTAAGCTATGGCTTTTGCCTCACATCGCGTTGCCTTTGACCAATTAATGATGCTTGACCCACTAATGCAACCCTGAGAGATTTGCCGGCAAGCATTTATAGCCAAGTCGTTATGGTGCCGCGGGCCTCTACAAAGTATGTCGTAGGACATGATGTAAGATACTGTACTGTACTGTATATTATCGAACGATGTCATTATACGTCAGCGAGAAGAAGGCTGTCGCACATGAGCCAAAATCATTCCATTATCACCATAGGTTAAGCTACGCCTATGAGTATCCACTTGCTTTTTACCGAAGATAATATTGCTACTTTCGTAAAATATAGAAAGGTGAATCTGGCTATGTAATGGTGTATCTGCCTCTGGCGGTTAGAGCACAGGATCTTTGCGACATACCAGTTTAATAAAGTATGCCCTTCCAGAGTAACTTTTGACAAAAAAACATAAAAGATGTTATTCCGTCTAATCAGAGACCAAGCTGTACTTTAGCAATGAAGACACCTGGATGTGCGCCGTGATACTGTATTTCTTTCTATCCGCCTGCATAAAGATATCTATCTGTCTGGATGTACTGAAGCTTGCCAGCAAAGTTTGCTTATTTCGTGCCGTCATCTGTTGACTTTTGTCTTCTAAATATCGCTGCATACGCAGCAAATCAGTACTGTAGTTCTCGTACAATCGAGCAACACCGGGGATTACAACTGAGGCAAAACTTTCAAGTGGACTTGCCGCAGCGCTCTATTCTTGAATATGGTCTTTTGAAGGCACTCTACATACAGTACAGTACTGTATATGTTGTGGATCTATCGAGGACTAGAACAAACCTCTGACGCTTGGTCCTCATTCTAATAGTGATAGAAATCATTCCAACAAATGCCACACATAGATGATTGTGTACATGCAGTGCCCAATCGATAAGTTGGTACTTATCTTTGGAGTGATGAATCACTGAATCGACTGCTATTGCCACAGACACATCGTACTAGGCAGTGGAAAATATGGATGCCGGTCATCCAACGAGTTGTGAGATGTAACATTTTAATACAGATATTACATACGCCAAGCAGGCTCATATGTCACTGTGCGAGGCTGAACTATAAAGCCCTGGCTTTCTAACTACATCACTTCTGTATTCATAATATTATTTGGTAGATACCTGTAGCCAAGCGTCTCATTGCATTATCTGACGGATAATGGGTAAGCACTGTATACCATTATTATCAATTTATATGGTTCTCGTGGGAAGAAGAGTACGACCCTGTTGAGAGTGAGAGTAGGTCCAGAAACGAAAGTGTTTTGTCTCGAAAAGCAGGATTTGAACAAGTGTGAATGGTATCCAAAAAGCAAGAAGAAGTATATGAAATCGATGCGAAAGAAGAGGAGAAGTTGGATGCTGCCTATGTCGACAACAGTAAGAAAAGGACACAGAGCAAAGGAGAGAGGAATAATCGCCGTCTTTACAGCGGATCCCACTTCACAATTTACGCGGTTATGGAACCTGTTCATGCCCATTTTTGTGAAGAGCGACAAACGGCGAAATCCTTTTGTTCTACGTGTTCACTCGGGAGCATGGATTTGGATCCAACAGACGACAATCTCAATAGGCTAAAGTAACTGATCCCTTCATTACTTATTCTCAAGCTCACCTTCCTAATTGAAGAGCTCTGGTTGTCCTTCTGCAAACCTGTCTGCTTTCCGATTTTTTCAAGGACGGCTCCAATCCAGTCTTTGCAGAAAACTTCGCCAGTCATGCCCACAGCAAAAGGCTTCAGAAACCTCGTAGAAATGAATCTGCGTAAGCATTTTATTGCCATAGACTGTCTCTGCTTGTGATACTCACTGCCTGATCAGTTGTCAGGATGCGGTTCGAGCTTGCGCTGTCATTTTCGCGAGTGAAATATTGCTCCAAGCCGACGTGGAAGTAAATCAGTTCCAAGAACTGCGATCGTTTGTTCGTCTGCTGGCCTGCGAGACATTTGTGGAGCAATATCAACAAGACGATCTCTTGCAGTGTTTGGCCGACGTTCAGTCCAAGGCGGACACGCGTGTATGCTCCGTCGATCTCGAAACGTGGAAGGCCAATCTACCTCCACCTCGCACGTATGTTGTTAAGCAGTTTAAACAACGGGTCAAGTCCGTCACTCTTCAAACAGAGCGGGCCGTCAAGGAAGAAGAAGAACTCGCTGCAGACATCAAAGCTATGCAAACCCGCGCCATCGAAGCTGTCACGACGAAAATCATGCCACGCGTTACACGTCTCTGCGAAACCAACGCCCTCGAGCGCAAAAATCGCCACAACGACCTCAAGAATGAGGTCGCTGAGCAGATCAGTGCCAGAACGCTCCAATCGAGAATCACCGCGTTGCATCAGACGCTTCAGGATATGGAAGATAGTGTGCCTTGGCAGCACATGACTACGCTGTCACGTCTGACCGACATTATTGCTCAGCACGACCAGGCCATTCGTTATATTCATGAAACAACCCGGACCCTCGTCGGTCCAGGGGAAGACAAAAGGCCTACCCCGGAATTCAGATCCGTCAACGATGATATGAGGCAGCTGCAGTCTCTTTGGGAAAACGTGAAGCGGCTGGGTCAACAAGCCCTCGAAGCAGAGGATTCCTGTCCTTTAAGCGCCCGAATCGACAGCCTGCTTTCGACTACCTCTCAGCTGAATGTCTACATGGACCAGTACAAGGATACCATATGTCGACCGGGTCTTTATGAGGACGTGGTGAGCCAACTGAACCATGTCAATGATATCGTTGTGTAAGCGGTAGATGCGTTTGCCATCAACAGCAGGCTCACGTCTTGTGTAGGAATCATGATGTGCTGCTGCGAAATATGATCGACCCAAAAGACGGATTAAACGGCCTACCTATCACACGCGAGCTGGCGCGATCCCACGTGTTTCGTGAAGGTAAAGCATTCTCTCGCCCGGTGGAACAGGCGATCGAAAAGGCGATTGAGGCACGTATCCAGAGTAGCATCAAGCCACTGCTCGAAAGGATTGACAGACTGGAGCGCCAGGTGCAGGGCCGCTAGGGCTGTTTCTTCCCATTCCTTCCACCTTGTAAATACGCACGTTTGCATTCTATTCGCTGTACATTTCATCTTTCATCCTAAAACGTTAAATACCCGCCTTGCGCATAATACATTCAAGCAAGCTATTCTCTGTCTAATAAAGAATCCCCTGACCTCATGCTCTCCATGACAATTAATGCAACTCGGCTCGCCCAGCTGTCTGTATCTGTGGTGATAACTTAATTCAGGAACTCAATTTCACGGCAATCTTTTTCCCGTTTGCCGCCATGTCAAAAACTTTTGTTGCCTTCACACAAGCAGGAAATGGTATAGCTTCTTGCCTACGAGATGTTGCATGGGAATAGAACTAATCTCATGACCTTGTACTGGTTCAGATCTACGCGAAGTTCAAAAGTTGAATCTACCCTGCCCGCGCACAGGTACGTCGTGTGATTCTCCCAAACGCAAAAGGCCTCATTTTGTTCCCGTAGGCGATCTCACCACTTGTTTGTACGATGAGACAAGCAAGCGTCTCTATGACCTTCAGACCGTGAAAGGCCCTGGTAGAAAATGCTGCTGGCTCATAAACGACTGCTTTATCCAAGGTATGGAAACCTCGTCGCGTTTTGCTGGACTTTGTTTCATACTCGGTCCGTAGACGGTACGATCCATTATATCTCGCCGATGGATCCTCTATACATTGCCCTACCCATTCTCGAACGGGGCCGCCAGAGCGTAAGTTTGCGCTGATGCTACACGCAACGACAGCAAAAGTAAACGCTTTTTGGGCTTTAGTCCGCCGAATCCGAAGGTCGGTTTCGTACTCTGGATGACCTGCTTTCCAACGAAAACGAACAAGCAAGCGATATCGGCAGCCTTGAAAAAGTGGATCAGTTTATCTCCCAGCTGGATCATCTCTGTGAGAAGAAAGAAATCGCTCAAGACATGTACGCGTATCGTCTTGACGATAAAAGGACAATTGCATGGTTACAGAAGAAGGTAAAATAATAGGCTCTTCTGCGTGTAGAATCTACCCCTTACACTGCTCGCTACTGTAGATCGACCATCTGGTGCAACGACTGCCACAAATCGCGCCTCCCTCCACATTCACAGAAGATCCACAAGACAAAGAAGAACTGGGTATGGAGAGACAAGTATAGGAAATCATGATGACATACTGACTACTTGCAGATAAATGTTACAAACAAGAAGCAGTATACCTCTTGGCCAAGTATTTATCACATTCGTGGTTCATTCGGTTGCTGGACAGCTATGGGTAAAGTCATAAACTGAATATGCCACGACAGCTAGGTGAACTGCGATTAATGACTTCCCCTAGTCTTGAACAAATTAAAGACGAAGCCGACAAATCCGAAATCAGCAGCTACTTTGATAACGATCCGGCCGTCTATATGCGTCAGAACACGTCGAAAGAAAACGTAGAAACCCCCGTCAAAGTAAGAGACAAACGAGTTACACCCAAAACCCGCAACTCATCTGCGTCGAGAAGAAAGCCAAAACAGGACCCGCCGTCCCAAGGAGCCTCGCTAAGGTGAACACTAAAGGCATGCGAACCCTGGGCAGTTTTTGGGGCCCCAAAAAATAGCGAGAGAAATAATGTAAATATTGTATCCAAGCCTTGAAATTCGTGACATCCATTGCATCTACCAAAACTACTTCCTCGTCCACATAATAAATGATTAGCGCAATTCCTTCCGCTCCATTATCTGTGATTGTAGAAAAGCATACTGTTGCTACACCTACGTGAAGTGATGAATAGACTTGGAAAGTGGTGAACTATCCAGCAGCCATACCTATGCATCTAAGTTTCTACATTACATTACCCAACGTGTCGTCAGCTCATGGCAACCAAGCTTTTTCAACGACTACACGCACGAGATATCTTTTCATCATCGAAGAGGAGATATAGGCTGCTGGAGCGATATACAAGTATCATAAAATAATTTTCCCTGGATGTTCTCGATCTTGCCTGTTTCGGCATATTTTATACGGGTTACGGTAGTGTATATTTCCTTTTCGCAAGCCAACAAGAGCGTGGAAAAAGATAGTCGACTTCTAAACCATCCATAAGTTGCAGAGTGTGATATATTATACTTACGCAGACTCACGGTCAAGTCAACTGAGCTGCACCTCTATCATTCTCTTGGGGGACATTGTGTCTAGCTGGCTAACTTCCTATACAGCGGACGACGTACCGAGATCTTGACTCGCTGGATCTTACGCAAAATCATGTCGGAAGGATGGAACAGCTTCCAACATGATATCTTAACAGTCATCCAAGCTGCATAGACACTTTTATTTATTTGAAATTGAATTCAATGAGTCGTGGCAGACATTGTACTGACGCATATATATATCGAGATTACACAACGTGGCTGTATATCATGCAAAATGAGCGAGAGACTCTGCAACCCCTATTTCGGCGATAAACCTCCGGATAATATCTTGTCGAACCAGCATGTTGAACCATGTAATATCTGGATGCTGTTATCAGAGAAAAGTGGGGTGGCGACTCACAGAAGCAAGAGAAAAATATAGACATATGGTCCTATGATTGAGTCCACTTCTCATACCGACCATTACAGCGTCAAATTTGAGAAGGTTATCGGCAGATACCGAAAGGGGAGGCCTCGTGTTTCCCCACGGCACAGCGATGAGCTTTTAATCATTACGAGTTACACCGCACTCCACTGGTCTGGGGTATCCTATCGACTTTCCGGCCCGAATAATCCTTTTTGAGGAGACAGCAGAAGCCCTTAATCAAGCAGGTTTGACGGGTGCTCTGGGCATCAGCCGCGCCAGTGCAAACGGCCTGCATTTTAGCTTGATCGAAATGTAGACAGTACTCTGGATACTGCATAGGTGTTCCTGAAGGTGGACATAAGCATGATGACGCTATTAGAACATGGTGTAACGTCCAATGTGTATATATGTGTAATATACTTTACCTATACCCAAGGTATGTTTTTCCGCTGCTCATATATGAATGCCATTTATCGGCAAGGTTTTAATGAATACAGACGTACATTGACAGACAACCACTAGAGGTATGAAGTCTCCGGATGACACTATGGTATGAAAGAAGCCGTAAAATACACAATATGTAAAATCCAAGAAATTGTGGGGTTGCGACGGTGGTAAAACTGCTTACAAACAAGGCAAGGGCGGCAGGCCAAATATAGAGATGATTTCAAAGGGCTATATCTTTAGGTTTTCCCGACCATTTTGGCCTGTGCCCCGCACAGTTTTTTGGCTTTCCCACCTCTTTTTTCCTCTTTCTAATTTTTACTGCCATTCGCTCATGTCGACTCCCGCGAACATTCCTCCGTGGTTGGTGTGGTACCTCACCGAGCTCACCACGAACCCACTCCGCACCAAGTCCGTCACCAGCGGCTGTCTGTCCGGCCTGCAGGAGCTGACCGCGCAGAAGCTGTCTGGTGTCAAAAAGTTCGACAAGCGTATCTTCCAGATGGCCGCCTATGGTAAACAGACCCCCCGCTTGCAACAGACACCCGCCGGGATGGACTCGCTGGGCCGATGGGACTAACGGCCCTTTTCATTTTGCATGGATTGGATGAATAGGACTGCTGGTTTCCGGTCCTTTGAACCATCTGCTGTATGAGATCATGAACAAGATTTTCGCTGGCAAGTCCGACAAGCAGGCCAAGATTGGCCAGCTCCTCTTCTCTAACCTGGTCATCTCGCCCACCATGAACACGGGTAAGTCATAATGGAAAGGGTCAATCTCAGGTCTGACACGGCTCATTTCTGCAGTGTATATCAGTGCTATGACCATCCTGGCCGGTGCTCGCTCTTTCGACCAGGTCAAGGCTGCGGTCAAGAACGGCCTGCTCTCGATGCAGAGAGTGTCGTGGGTCATTTCGCCTATTGCCCTGATCTTCGCCCAAAACTTCTTGCCCCAATTTACCTGGGTTCCTTTCTTCAACATTTTGGCTTTCGGTAAGCAGCTCTTTGTGTAACATATCGAGATATCTCATTATTTTGGTTTTCTGTAGTCTTCGGAACCTATATGAATACCATGATTAAGCGCAAGCGCATGCAGGCCGAGCGCGACGCTGCTGACAAGAAGCAGTAAACTATTTCTTTTGTATAGACAGAATAAAGCGGCATACAGCGTCCGTGTATTATTATTATCATTTATATATACTTTTTTTTGTCTCTTATTCAACTCATACATCTTTATGTATCTTATTCGCAGTCGGGAATGCCCTCGTATTCGCCCGGCCCACGCTCCGTGGTATGTGTCATTTCCCGAACGTCAATATCAAGCGCTTCTTGGTAGAGATGTTCTGGATCTATATTCCGTGCCAAAACATCCATGTCCACCAACCTTAGCCGGTTCAGGAAATCTTCGTCCTTTCCATCCAGATCTTCCATTTGGCGTTTGTGCATCCTTTTCTCTGGCTCCATCATGGGCATCTTACTTGAGAGTATTCGCCGAAGAATAGCGTAAGCTTCGGCGCGTACCAGTCGCTGTGTGTTCTGGGTCTGATCATTTTTCCTTCTATGAGTCATCCTATTCCACCGTGTGCTCCACTGACACTTACCGCTTCGAGTAGCCAGGTGTCACACCCGAGGAGGTAAAACAGCGCTTGGGGTCGGTCCAGAGCTTCTTCCTCCGACATTCTGGTTCGTTTTTGCTGTTCCTTCTCATGCAGATAGAGGTTCCACAGGTGCTCGCTTACTTGGCACATCCGGATGGTTACCTCTGGGTCGGGGTCTACCATCAGATGTGATACAATGTCACGGCTATTTCTACGCGTCAATCACTGCAATTTTGCTGACGAGGTAGCTTACTTGAGTGACTTTTCATCCCCTGAGCCTCCGATGGACATGCCTTCACAAGAGTGGTTGATAATCAAGCAGCTGATGGCGTCCAGTGTGGCTCGCCGTACTTGTGGCTCGTCATCGTACAAGAGACTCGGTAGTCTTTCTGCGACCGTTCGCACTGACTGCTTTTGTTGAATATATGCCCAGCCTTCTTTGGTGCGCATCATGCTTTGAAGCGTATCCACAGCGCCCGCACGTACATACGCCTCATCGTCATGTAAACGCTTCATCACAAGCAGAGGCAAATCGTTGGCAAGAGCAAATTCGAGTTTGGAGCTGGTCAAGGGCTGCGGAATATCATTATAAAAGGTGCATACAAATCAGCTGCTCTCGCTTTACCTGTTTGAAAAGGCCACCAATGAACTCTACCGCTGTATCTCGCGTGTCCCAATCAGTGTCCATCGACTTCAAGGTGATGGAAGTTACAATAGGCTTGGCGTTATCTTTGTCGACCAAAAGTGTACCCAGCGTCGTGTGCTCCAGGAGTGCATTCAATGCGCCAAACGTAAGCTTAATACTATAGCAATCCAGCTCCATATCATCCAGCATAGATACCAAGCGTTTCACAAGCTAAGCGTAGCGTAGGTAAGTGGAGCTTCAACAAGGTATAGCGGCTTTCTTACCTGGAACACTGTGCCCTTTACATTGGATGAGCCTGCTAAATGATGCAGTAACGCAATGGCGACCTTGAGACTACTCTTTACAATGCGCCTATCTGAGGCGAGCTCGGCGTTTTCTAGTGTTTCCATTATACATTCAATACACTCTGGGCGCTACAGCGTGAGGTGAGTTGGTAGAATTTTGGGAATGTTGCCACTTTACCGATGCAATGCTAGATGCCACAAGAATCATGCTTTCCAGGGCGGAGAGTGCATCGTATGCGAGCGCCTTCATATTCCGTAACTTCCTAAATCCAGATCCTAGTACCTCTTGCAGCTTGTAGATCCATCAGTATCCCTATGAAACCTGAGATCGCTTTTATTACCTGTGGCATATGGATCATTTTACCGTTTCCTCCACACAGATACAGCACGCGAATGAGCAAATGGAGGGCATCGTCGGCAGCAGGATGGGATGTGGCCTCGAGTCGACTTAGGAGCGTCATGGCAGTGCTCAAAAGCGACAAGCCAAGAGCCGCTTCATCGAGGGACCGTGGTTCCAACACTTTTGAGCATGCGAACTTGCAGAAGTAGCTAAATGCTGAAAAAAAAAACGTGATTAGCGCAGAATAACAAAGATGCCATGTGGGTCCTGTGCGTACCTGCTTCCACACCCTCACCATCGATCGAATGATCATCTGTCAAGAGTTTGAGTGGCGATTGCACCCAAGTAAAGACGGCAGCGAGCACATCCGTTAGCTTGGTACACACCATCCGGTCGTCCGCCATTCTGTCCAGAAGAGGCAATATCGGCAGTAACTTGACCAGAGAAAGGGGTGAGAAGGGTGAGCCAAAGGAACGGGGGGCGGCTGCAAGGATGAGAACATACCAAGCCTTCGGTTTCCAGAAAATCCGATGCGGCCTGCGTCCGAGAATCAGCGATCGTCCAGCAGAATTCAAGGGCACGCATGATAAGCAAGGAGTCGTTATCAGGCTGCATAGCGAGACGGAGTGTGGCGACTGGGTTCAGGATGTCGCGCAAGCTTCGCAAGCCTGTGTGCTGGTCCGCGCCTTCGACGAGCTGACGATAGAGAAGGCTCGCCTGGTTGACAATCTGTAAAGGAAACGGATGGGGCCTTTAGAGGTTATGGATGTATATGTGGGAGTGTTTTCATGTACGTAGGTGGTATCGTCCAAAAAGGCAGTGGATATAGCCATCTTTGTATGGTCATTCTTCAGGACCCTGCATCCAAAAGCATCCATATGGTGAGACGAGGCAGACCCCTACGCTAATAGCTTCGCTAGGTACCATTGAATGCCCTCATCTGAAGTGAGCAGGCCTGCCATGGCCTGGAGACAGGCACACCGTAAGGCTGGATGGGGAGAAGCAAGAGAGTGGACGAGATGGTTTAGCAGGACGGAATGATTTCGAAGACAGCCGAAAACGGTTGATCTGTGCTCGCCCGCATGTGCAACAATGCGTCCCACCAGTCGGAAGCACAGCGTCAGCACTCGATAATCTGGGTCCTCTTGTGCACACGCCTTATTATTATACAGAAATAAAAAAGATAACAAGGGTACATCTCAGAATAGAGTCCACAAGGTATACACAGTAGTGGAGCCGACCTGAGTCAAAGCGTCAAAGACCTTCCAGGACTGAAAGAGCATGGCGTAGTTCGGATCTCTAACAAGGAAACTGTCGAGAAATGAAAGGATCTTTTCGTAGATCGTATCGTCTACAATCTGCTTTGACATGAAGGGTATAGTCTCAATGATCCGATGCGCGCGTTCCTCTTCCATGGTGCTGATTTGTCAGGCAAAAGAGTCCTACCGAAGACGCGCGAAGAGACGAGCAAAACGGGCATCTCTGTATCGATGACGTGAAACTTGGATCTCCGACAGTAGTGTGAAGATGGGATGCGCGGCAGATTACGTGTCGTTTATAAAGCCCGTCAGAGCATTGGTCCACTTGCTAGAAACTCTCCTCCCTTTCTTCACCTGTGTTTTTTTCCTTTCTTTTGTTGTTTCTCTAAAGAACAATGTCATCTGATCACAAATCTAAACTTCTGTAAGTCGTTGAAGAGTCCCTGGCGTGTACCTTGATACACCGCTTGTCGTTTACGCGCGACACGCGTCACTCTCTTTATCAAGATCATTATCGTCCTCATACTCATACTCATACTCATACTCTACTTTTCTCTCCATTCATAGCCCCAATTCCGGCATTGACGGCCAGGAAGTGGATCCCAACCACGACCCGGCTACGGCTATTCTCCGCCGCAAGAATGCTCCCAACAAGCTCATGGTGGACGATGCCACCAATGACGACAACTCCGTAATCACGCTGTCGAATGCTACCATGGAGAGCTTGCAGCTTTTCAGAGGTGATACTGTGCTCGTCAAGGGCAAGAAGAGACGTGATACGGTCCTGATTGTCTTGGCCGATGACGACGTCGAGGACAACAAGGCGCGTGTGAACAAAGGTACGCCTGCTTCTTCCTTATAAAAAGGGGGTGATCCACATATATTGTATTCAATCAAATGAACTCACTGGTATGTGAAATATTACAGTCGTCCGCAACAACCTGCGCATCCGGTTGGGCGACATCATTAGCATTCACCCCTGCCCCGACATCAAATATGGCAAGCGCATTCACGTCCTGCCCATCGATGACACCGTCGAGGGTCTGACCGGTAACCTCTTCGAGACCTACCTTAAGCCCTACTTCCTCGAGGCCTACCGCCCCGTCCGCAAGGGTGACCTTTTCCTTGTCCGTGGTGGTATGCGCGCCGTCGAGTTCAAGGTCGTCGAGACAGACCCCGCCGAATACTGCATTGTAAGTTTGGTTTCGTTAACAAAAGGATCACGGACAATAATGAAAGGCGGGACACTCACCATGCACGTTCTGGGGGGGCATGTAGGTTGCCCAAGACACCATCATCCACTGCGAAGGCGAGCCAATCAAGCGTGAGGACGAGGAACAGAACCTGAACGAGGTCGGCTACGACGATATCGGTGGCTGCCGCAAGCAGATGGCACAGATTCGTGAGTTGGTCGAGCTGCCCCTGCGCCACCCCCAACTCTTCAAGTCTATCGGCATTAAGCCCCCGCGTGGTATCCTCATGTACGGTCCTCCTGGTACGGGTAAGACCTTGATCGCCCGTGCCGTTGCCAACGAGACCGGTGCCTTCTTCTTCCTCATCAACGGTCCCGAAATCATGTCCAAGATGGCCGGTGAGTCCGAAAGCAACCTCCGCAAGGCATTTGAGGAGGCCGAGAAGAATGCTCCTGCCATCATTTTCATTGATGAAATCGATGCCATTGCTCCCAAGCGTGAGAAGGTAATCAGTCGGGCGGAGGCGGAGTGCATCGTTGTGTGTGTGATTGGGTTTTTCGTGCATCACTGACACATCCATTTTTAACATTAGACCAATGGCGAAGTCGAGCGTCGTGTCGTGTCTCAGCTGCTCACCCTCATGGACGGCATGAAGGCGCGTTCCAACGTGGTCGTTATTGCTGCCACCAACCGTCCCAACTCCATCGATCCTGCCCTGCGTCGGTTCGGTCGTTTCGACCGTGAAGTCGACATTGGCATCCCTGACCCGACCGGCCGTCTTGAGATCCTTCGCATCCACACCAAGAACATGAAGCTCGACGACGAGGTCGATCTCGAGCAGATCGCAGCCGAGACGCATGGTTACGTCGGTGCCGATATGGCCTCGCTCTGCTCTGAGGCCGCCATGCAGCAGATCCGTGAAAAGATGGATCTCATTGACCTCGAGGAGGAGACCATCGATGCCGAGGTCTTGGATAGCCTGGCTGTCTCAATGGAGAACTTCCGCTACGCCCTCGGTGTCTCGAACCCGTCGGCTCTTCGCGAGACCGTCGTCGAGGTTCCCACCGTCACCTGGAACGACATTGGTGGTCTGGAGAATGTCAAGCTCGAGCTTCAGGAAACCGTCCAATACCCTGTGGAGCACCCCGAGAAGTTCCTCAAGTTTGGCATGAGCCCCTCCAAGGGTGTCCTCTTCTACGGTCCCCCCGGTACCGGTAAGACCATGCTTGCCAAGGCCATCGCCAACGAGTGCCAGGCCAACTTCATCTCCATCAAGGCAAGTCTGATCAACTGCAACCGATCGATTCAGTTCTAATTATGATATACAGGGCCCTGAGTTGCTTACAATGTGGTTTGGTGAGTCCGAGGCCAACGTCCGTGACGTCTTTGACAAGGCTCGCGCGGCCGCACCATGCGTCATGTTCTTTGACGAGTTGGATTCCATTGCCAAGGCCCGTGGTGGTTCCATGGGCGATGCCGGCGGTGCTGGCGATCGTGTTCTGAACCAGATCCTGACTGAGATGGACGGTATGAACGCCAAGAAGGTAAAACCCATTCGCGTTGAGAATTATCAAAGGAACAGCACGTACTCATGCATGACTTCCCCTTTCCCTCCTATGATTCCTTTAGAACGTCTTCGTCATTGGTGCCACCAACCGTCCCGACCAGATCGACCCCGCTCTGCTGCGTCCAGGCCGTCTCGACCAGCTGATCTACATTCCTCTGCCCGACGAGAGCTCGCGTCTCAACATTCTCCAGGCACAGCTCCGCAAGTCGCCCGTTGCTCCCGATGTCGACCTCAACGTCATTGCCAAACACACGCACGGTTTCTCGGGTGCCGATATCGGTGAGATTTGCCAGCGCGCTGCTAAGCTCGCTATCCGTGAGGATATTGAAAAAGAGATCCAGCGCGAAAAGGAGCGCAAGGCCAAGCAGGATGCCGGCGAGGACGTGGGCATGGACGAGGGCGATGACGACGAGGACGCTGTCGCATTCATCACGCGGGCACACTTTGAAGAGGCGATGCGGTTTGCGCGCCGATCGGTCAGCGACGCGGACATCCGCCGATACGAAATGTTTGCCCAGAACATGCAGCAACAGCGCGGTTTTGGCACCTTCAAGTTCCCCGAGAGCGGTAACCAGCCCATGGATGGCGTCAGCGGCGGTGGTGAAAGCGGATTCGGACAGGAGGGCGGTGATGATGACTTGTACGCGTAAAGAAAAGACATAGTTCCGTATGATACGACCATGACGTCGCGGCAAAAATAGCAAAGTAGCAATCATTCAACACCCCCCATCACCAATGCTCCACTCCTCTCTCTACCACTCGCTTACACTCAATCTCTTTTTTTCTTTTCACAACAACGATTCTTAAGTCAACAAAAACGAAATATGGATCGTTGTTTTCAACTTTCCCGATTGGTATGCATGTGGGTAAAAAAAAAAAAAATAGAGCGAAGCACTTTTTTTCTGCACAAAGGAAAAAGAGAGAAAAAAGGAAATGTTTATGAATGACCAATTATGAATACAAAAGCTCGCGCATCGAGATGAATTCAGGTGCCTGTTGAAGCACAGAGGAAGGAGGGGCGGCTGCCCAGGGTAACAGAGTCGGGTCACACTCGCCCATCGGCAGAAATGCGTCCTCCGCCTGCGGCTGCTGCTGCTGTTGTTGTGTATTTCCTGCACCATAGACTGGCTCATCTTCCTCAAAGTGGAGGTACTTGGCCGTGACTTCTTCGTCATTCAGATTGATCGTAATGGGCTCGTGCTTGCTTGACTGGTTTTGGGAGAGCTGGAACTGCCAGAGTTCCTTGAGACAGTCCTCCACCGGATCATGGTCAACTGCGTTCGATTGGGTATCGGCATGAGCGGAAGTATCATCGGGGTCGAAGCGGGAAGCCAGGAGCGTGGGGTATGACGTGGAGGGTTCAGGCGTGGGGAAGGGCATCGCGCTAGCCCAAGTTGCGGGATCGTCTTTGGGAGACCACGAAGAGGACGAAGAGGAGCTGTGGTCGAGGAGATCGGTGGATGTGCTGGCATACATGGAACTCAGATCAGGCGGGAACGCGGGTGCGTGAGGATGTTGTAAAGCATACTGTGTGTCTGGCTGCCCTGACTGTAGTTGTGACTCCATCCAGCCGTCCAGAGGCCAGTCGGGATAGGACAGGAATGCCTCGACACCCTCTGGGAAGAGGACATCCGAGGGGCAGGTGGCTGCGGCCGTGGCAGAAGTGGTCGTCGCGGTCTGGATCGCTGTGTCTTCTTTAGATTTGGATCCCTTCTTCTTGCCCTTGCGCTTGATATCGACGTATTCGTTGCTGCAGTCGACACCACTGTCGCAATCCGAGTCGTGGTCATCGGTCTGGGCGTTGAGCACAATCGGCTTCTGTCGCTGGCGCTTGCTCTCGCGACGCTTGTGGAGCGAGCCATTCTCGCGCTTGTTGTTGCCGGTCGATTGAGACTTGGTGGGCTCGGGCGCGTCGGACATGCGGAAGGTGGTATAGAGAGGCGACACACTTGGCGGTGCATGCTTTTGGGGCCGTTTATTTTTCTGATCTTGCTTCTTTTCATAGTCCTCGGGGCGGGTAATGAGCATGCTGGTATGTGTGATGGAAGATGAGGTCGGCGTAGCACTCGAGGCGGAACAGCGACGCGGGTTACGCATCGAGAGCTCGGCTGTCAGTCCGATGTCATGGTGCTTGCGGCTATGTCCGCCTGCCTGGGTCAGATTGTCAATAAAGATGTGCTCGGTGCCTGCAATCAGGGTCCAGTAGCATCCCTTGCCCGGGTTCGCTTGCGTGGGGCGACGCTCGAGTTTGAGGAACCATTTCTTGTTAAGCGACAGATTGTGCCGGATTGAATTCTAAGGGCTGCTTGAGTATGGAGAGAAGCAAAACGGAGAGCTACAAGGAAGTTTGATTTGTACCTGCCAGCCATGTTGTCCCAGAACGTAGAACGGGTAGTTCTCAGAGATCCAGCGATAGATATCACTCAGGGTCAAGCGACCGTCCTTGCTACACAAGATGGCGTGTGCGATCAGCGTCGCGTACGAGTACGGAGGCTTCTCACGTGGGTGGTTGGGCTTCCACCAGGGATCGATCTGGCGCGGCCAGGCAGGGCGTGTGCGAGCCGGACACATGTCGAGGTCGTCATCCTCCTCGAGTTGAGTACCGACCGACTCGATTTTGAACTTTAATTCGGACGACTTGTTGGCTCTGCGCGGCTGGGGTACTGGCTGCTGTGGCGGATGCTCGGGGGCCGTACCGTTGTCGTGTAACTTGGTCTTTTCTTTCTTGTCTCGCGGTGATTCCTGGATAAACGCAAACGAAGAAAGAAAGGTGCGCTCCATCGGAGTGCTATTGCTGGTGGCAACAGGTGCGGGCTGCTGTTGCTCTTGTTGTTGCTGTGGCTGTGGCTGATAATGTGTTGGCTGGGCGACTTGGAAGCATAACTCGCCGCCGTGGTGGGGGCCATGATCAAGGGACGCAGCGGCCATAATGGCGGCAAGCTCAGGTGAAGACATGGTTTGAGAGAAGTGGAGGGATAAGGAAAAAGGAGGGGAGCCTGGGAGTACGGTTGTGTGGAAATGGGCGTTTATATATGTACAGCAGCAGCAGTCGTATGGACCATGAAAAAGTGCCTTGAAAGTGCTTCAAGAAGTGGCACTTGGCGTTTTTCTAGTGCAACGTCCTGGGAACTGAACCCTCCCTAAAATACAAAACTCGTGAACAAAATAGCTCTTTGTTTTCAAGCGAGAGGACTGGCCCTGCCAGTCTGCTGAGTCAAATGATCCAAATGACGACAACCAGCATAACACTTATTCACGATTTTTTTCGGTGCGGAGCGTAGTATGGACTTACAATCTGTAGTTTGTTCTTCTGCGGACTTGGTGGTCGTCCGACCAAGCACCCTGATTTTTTCCGGGAACACCGTGCAACCCACGCATAAGTGCAGACACGCACGACCCTCAACCACTTTCGGATTACACAAGTGAGCCAAGCCCGGTTTTTCATTATGAATCCCTGCCGCAGTAATGCAGGGTAGATTGCTCAGGTTCCCCTGTTTAGTTTTGTAGTGTATATAATATATCGATTTGCTGCGCACGCGTACCTCTTGTTATATGACAACCGTCTTTGGTAGTGTGTAGACAGTGAGCCATATTTGTCAATCGCATCATGTACCACCACGATCAGGGCTTGCCCGGAACCGGGTGTCCTCACCGCCGCCGCCACCGCTCACATCATCATCCGTTCACCCAACCCAATCTATTGGCTCACTTTTCTTATGAAAGGAAATAAAAAATGAAAAAAAAACCAAAAAGAAAGAATTCTATCGGGTCTCACTAACCCGATTAACCATGTCAGTGGTGAAGGAAGAAAAAAAAATAGCTGCTATCGACTGATGTCATGAGACACACTTGACATGAAACGGAGACCTACTATACATAAGCCAAATCTTGCTGCTAATATCATATAGATTGTCGACGATGCTACTGGATACGTAGAAAGTGACACTGTTTAAACTCCTTGACTCACAGACGATGTTTGGTCGAACAATGACACGTCCACAACTCTCTTCTTTTATTTGTCTCTCAAGCAATAAAAAAGGGAGTGCAATCGGCAATGTTGAACAATTTACGCCATATCTGCTTGATGACAAAAAGCTATTATATCTTGTGCATGCCACATGACGATCTTCTTTTTTTTTTCCCGCTCATGCACATCCTTCTTTTTTTTTTTGCTATATACAAATTATACCCAGATATTTATATCATAGTATTCATTTTCTTCAAATAAACAACTGTCTTGATACTTCGAAAGTAGAACATTGGACTGCATACCAGCCTATCTCTTGAAAAGTATCGATTTTATTTTTGGATTCTCATTATCCTTGCCGTGGTCTTTGTTCCCTGGGGAAAGCCTAGTTTAAACTCTAATTCCTGATCATGAAACACTCACCATTTGCACGAGCGAAGCAAACCTGTAGAAATAAAAACGGTGTGAATCCCCTTGAACTTATACAACTCCTAATGAGCGATTGAAAGGCAATGGGCAGTCATGTATCGTGATCTAGTAGCTGTGTAGCATGAATGCCTTTCGCCCATCTCCTTCCTGTTCCTAGGCTTTAAAATTCATTATGCATGTCAGCCAGCGAAGAATCTTTATGAACCAATTGTAGAAATATATGCTTCTAAGCTTGTCTTCCGTCACGATGAATGTGCTTCTTCGATAACACTCTAGCGAGCAGCATTTTTCGTTACAGTAAAAAGAATCGATGAACTGCTTTCGCCTTTTGTCTCACACAGGGACATCCCTGAAAGCGTGCATGGAGTATACCTTGTGACCTTCGCACAAAGACGCGCAACGGGCGCGGAGACATAAATTTTCGCGTGCCTCGTTCGCCTGACCTCGGCCGATGCAGCAATTATGCATTAGGGAAAATGAGGCGTACGAATCGAGCAATACTGTTTCTAAGTCTCACCTAGTTACAATCTACTCCTTAGCCAAGGCTGTTTGCAGGCCGATCAAGTGCCGATTGTTGTACAAATGAACTTCAGCTACTCTCTACGCCACTTGATAGATACGTCTATCAGATGAGCTCACATATCTCGGCTGATATGTGAATAGATTGCCCCTGACTTCTCTGTCGTCGCGAAGCGCGAAGAAGATTGATTAGTTTGCAAAAGGTATAACACATGTGCTACCCTGAGGTATGAGTTGGAATGAACCTTTCTAGCCTAGTCTAGCGTGGTTGACGGTGCCTTCGTGAGAACAATAGCATCGAGCAAAGACGATACCGTGTACCGTAATGTGATGCTCCAAATTTCCGACGAGTGATCATAGATCAAAGGCACACTTTATGTAGCCTTAGCAGAAGCAAAGCATTTGCTGGTTCGATTTCTGCTATGAAGCGTACGTAGTGACTGCACATGCTCGTACAGATGTCTTTTATCTGCTCCAACTTGTCTCGCGAGATCGTTAGTGAAGAGCTCAAAGGTCGTCATGAATACAAGTAGAGCTACAGAAGTTGCAAGAAGATCGCAGATGCGTGTGTATCTCGTGCCTGAGGTGATCTGACAATGTGACGCGATGGGTGTTGCACAGAGTAGACAAAAGGCTGAGATAAAGTGTGTGCAGCTTCCCCGCACGTCACTGCTGTTTTCAAGAGCTTTACTCGCGGCCGCTGACCCACGACAGCCGTTGTATCTAGATGTACACTGGGCGTGCCATTACTCCCAGTCAGAAATTCCCCTTTCGCGCTTGGTTTGCTGTTGCTGTATTTCCGTTGTATCATCTGCTTTCGCATGTAGTGCTCCTAACCTGTTTCAGGCGACGCAGATGTAGGTGCTCAAAAAGGGCGAGTGTTTTGGAAAGCGCCAGACAGGCATTGTTCTCATTAGGAAAGGTAGGAAGGGTGTCATTTCTATTTTTTCTCGGATGTTCTGTGACAGTTGACACATCCGAGTCCGCTGGAAGGAAAGACCGGATGATAGCGCCGAAAAGACCGACCGATGATGGGGTGCGATGATCAGAGTTAGTTAGTTAGAGAGAGAGAGGAAGGACATGTGGCATGTTTAGTTTTATTCTATTTTTGGTTCGGGCTAGCGAGATCACAAGAAGAGAGAGCATATAGTAGGTGGCGTGGTATAATGTCTTCTCTCGTCCTTCAGTGTCATGGTTGTTGAGCATAAGTTACATTTATCCAACCAGGACATCGCTACGCAGCACCCACTTGTCACCACGGGTCACTTCGAGTGCCTCGTGGAACATGCAGCTCTTTCCGTGGCGGTGCAGCAAGGCAAGACCCGTCTCGGGTTTGACAGAGATCGGATCGCTTGTCCGCTTTTTGGTAACCGTCTTGTAAAAGACCGTCTCGCCTCCTTCCATGTCACCGTTAAGATAGATGAGCAGTGTCCAGTCTGTCCACAGCCCTCGCTCCTTGTCTTGGACTGCATCATCGTAATGTCCCTCAAAGCGCTTGAAGACGTTAAGCACTGCGCGTCATCATTCAAATAACAAGGTAAATACGTACCTGTCCTGTTCTATATCGGTAAATGCGAATGTTGGAATTGAGCCCGACCGGTTTTCGTGGCAACGAAACGTCGGCAACTCCGGAGGTTTGCTGGCAGACCTCGCTCATACCGACTTGCCATAATAGGTCAGCAAAAGCACTGTCCTGGACAGACTGGCGATCGTTGCTGCGGAAGGCCTCGCCTGGTTTGGGAATGGCAGGTACAGGTTGAGGCGTCAGGCAAGCGTCAAAATGCTGTATAAGCGCTTCGCATTCTTTTGGAGTGAAGAAGTTGTGGATCAGGTAGATCTGATTACGCTCGAGTTCGGTCACTTCGAGACCTGACTTTTTAATAAGCTTCGGCAATCGTAAAGAGACGTCTTTTGGGCTGGACTGGGATTTGGATTGTGCTTTCGGCTGTGCCTTTTGCTGTGCTTGTGCTTTCTTCTTTGCCATAGTGAAGGGAAGGTGAGAGTTGAAACGCGCCCAAACCCCGCCCCGCCTATTTTGAGTTGTCGGCCTTTGCGGCTCGACCGCGTCTCCGTTTCTTCTCTGGTTCATTCCTGCAATGTTTGAAAAGTCCCTGACGGATTTAATCCGTGGCATTCGAGCAAACAAGAAGAACGAGCAGAAATATATTGCTGTCTGTCTGCAGGAGATACGCAATGAAGTCAAGTCCAACGACAGCGACATTAAAGCCATGGCTGTTGCCAAGCTAACCTACGTGAGTTCTCGATATCGTGCTATCATTATGTTGTCGACCTTGCACCGATACCTTGTACTGACCACGTCCATGCTCATTCCTGCCAACAGCTTCAGATGCTCGGGTATGACATGTCCTGGGCCTCGTTCCACATCGTCGAGGTCATGTCCAGTCCAAAGCTCTTGCACAAGCGTACAGGCTACCTGGCTGCCACCCAGACCTTCCAGCAAGACACAGACGTGCTCATGCTTACCACGAACCTTATCAAAAAGGTACTCAATGATACAGTCATTATACAACGTCGATTTCTGACGCTTCAGACTCTCAGGACTTGGCATCGTCCTCGCCTCTCGAGATTGGCATTGCCGTGGGTGGTCTGTCCCATATTGTCACACCGGACTTGGCACGCGATCTCTGCCAGGACTTGGTGGCCATGCTCAACCATTCGCGCCCTTACATTCGGAAGAAGGTCGTCCTAGTCCTCTACAAAGTCTTCTTGCGCTTTCCTGAAGCCCTGCGTCTGTGTTTCCCTCGGCTCAGGGAGAAGCTCGAAGATCCTGATCCTTGTATGTATAAGCGTCGCTCGGTACACACGTAAGCTCATGTGATAATAGCCGTCGTGTCTGCCACCGTCAGCGTCGTTTGCGAACTCGCTCGGAAGAATCCAAGGAATTATCTTTCCCTGGCTCCTCAGCTCTTCAAGTTACTTACGACGTCATCCAATAACTGGATGCTTATCAAGATCATCAAAATGGTAAGACGATGCGCATTGTCTCCTATGTGCTTCTAAACAGCACCTAGTTTGCGTCCTTGACCCCGTTGGAGCCCCGATTGATTAAGAAGCTCTTGCCACCCTTGACCTCTCTGATCCAAACAACGCCCGCCATGTCGGTCCTCTACGAATGCATCCATACTGTCGTCGCCGGTGGTTTTCTCGAGGCTGCGGGCGAATCAAGCCATGCCCTGGCTGCTACATGCGCTACCAAGCTGCGCCGATTCTTGGAGGATCCCGATCAGAATCGTAAGTCAATATAGCACAATGGGGGAACACATTCTCAACGGATGAATACCTTCTATTACCAGTTAAATACGTGGGTCTGCTTGCCATGAGTCGTATGCTGTCGACACATCCCAAGTTGATCTCAGAGCACAAGGATATTATTCTTGAGTGTATCGATGATGATGATTTCAGCATCCGTCTTCGAGCACTGGATCTTGTAGTTGGCATGGTAAGCGTGATGGATTTCATGGTCGGTCCGGGTAATCTCAATGACTGGTATGGTGTAGGCAAACCGAAAGAGCTTGATGGATATCGTGAAACGCCTCATCGCACATCTTGCCCCACCGGAGAACTATGGTCCTGAGTCTTTGCATGTGGCGTCCAGCGTTCTTGATCCTGTCTACCGCACCGACATTATCAACCGCATCGTCTTCATCTGTAGCCAAAACCAGTACCGCAACATTAGCAACTTTGACTGGTACATCACTGTCCTTGTTGGTTTGGCTCACGTTTCTGGCGTCAACGTCGGCGAGACCTTGACAAACCAGCTGATGGATGTCAGTGTGCGTGTCAAGAGTGTGCGTCCTTTTGCAGTGCAGCAAATGGTAAGCTTCAGGCTGAGGATCTGGTTGTTCTTTGATTTCTCATATTATCATGGGGGCTCTGCTCAGTCTCGACTTCTATCGGATGAGCAATTCTTGAAAACAGCCAAGAAGCGCGATACAAATATTGAGGTGTTATCGGCAGCTGCATGGATCTGTGGTGAATATTGCGGGTAGGTCTCCTCAACACGCCCTTCGTTCCGAAACTAACCTTCCGTAGATATTTGGACAATGTGCCTTCCACATTGGAGTGCCTCTTGACGCCTTTCGTGGTCGATCTCCCCGTCAAGGTGCAGACACTTTATGTACACAACATCATCAAGATTTATGCATTTTGGGTGAACGAACTTGTCGATCAATGGAACTTTGAGCTGCAGAATGAATTTGTCAAGGTGACCGAGGTGATGAAGGAGAAGATGGACATGTTCATGCGCACATCCGACCTCGAGGTACAAGAACGCGCATGGAATGCCAAAGCCATCTTTGGCTTGATCTTGGACGTCATTGTCTCTGGTCAGACGGGCGAAGAACCGCCTCTCGTACTCCGCGGGCTACCGGAACTCTTTGGTCTTTATGAGTTGAACCCTGTGGCACCCAAGGCTCAAAAGAAGGTGCCTGTTCCTGAAGGCTTTGACCTAGATGCCTGGATCAACGAACCCCTGCCTGATCTAGTCGATGACAGCGCGTCTGAGCACAGCTTCGGCTCGCCTAGCGTTGACTCCGATGAGCCCGTCAAAAAGAAGAAATCTCGCAAGGCGCGCCACGACAGTGATGACGAGGAAGAGAAAGAGCGGGTAAGCAGGAAGGCATGCCACGGCTGGGATAGGGAGCTAATTGTGCACAATTCACATAGCGCCGTGCGGCTCGGCAAGAAGCGCTACGCAACGACCCTTATTATATACCCTCCGGCAAAGGCGATACCAAGCAGAAGCAAGGTAAACTGCTCGAGCTTGACGACGAAGAAGTGGACTCCATCCCAATCGTCAAGCTATCTCTCGACGAATTCGATACCAAAAAGTCGAAAAAGAAGAAGAGCGGAAAGAGCCGGCGACGCACCCGCGAACCTTCTCCGCCACCCCCAGTATATGCCCCCGAAGAAATGCCGGAGGATGCAGTGGATTCAGCTGGCAGCGACCAGGAAGGCAAGCCCAAGAACAAGCGTGAGTCGTATAGCAAAACGCATGGACGGCGGGATATCTTTGAAGATGACGATAGCGGCCTGAATGCGGTCGACCTTTCGACGCCTTTGGGTGCCGATGAACGCCTTCCAGAAGCGCAGGCCTATCTGAGTCCCGAGGAACTGCGGCGCAAAGAGGAAGTCAAGGCTCGCATGGAACGTAAGGAACGGCGAGCGGCACAAAGCCAAAAGAAAGAGGTAAGGAGAGTTCTTTATGAAGAAACATGCTTCTCATCACATTGGACATAAAGACGCAGGAAGAAAAGAAATCGAGCAGCAAGAAGACCAAGTCATCTGATAAGCACGCGAAATCCAAGAAGGAGCCGAAAGACAAAAAGGGAAAGAAGAAGAAGAAGACGGTAAGTACCCGAAGAGAAAACCATGGAGCCCCAGCTAATAGGAGTTATTAAGAGCCCGGAGGTGCCCGAAGAAGGCAATGCAACCGAAGTCCCTGACATGCCGGCAGAGGAGTTACTGAAGGACGAGAAAACTGAGCAAGCCCCTGTGTCTTTGCTGAGTAACGATCAGCTCGAAGTGGTACGTCGTGGAGATTTGGCAAGGCATAGGACTGATCTCATGATTCAGAGCTATCAAATACGACTGGCAGAGACCAAGGAGAACGAGATGCCAGTCTTGGAAGTAATCCTGGCGGCACGAAACAAGCTCAGCGAAACGCTCTCTGAAATCAAGTTTTCTTTTATCCAATCTTTCGATTTTGAGCTTTTGTCTGAGCGGCGGCATTCTGAACTGCCTTCCGTGGAAGACACTTTGACGTTGACAGCCGAACAAGAGACCCAAGTGGTCGGCTACTTTAGCATGCGCGGTGATATCCGTCGTGGTTTAGCGCTCCGGAGCGATCTCTCGTTTGACATCCAGGTATATTTAAATGAGCATGCGAGACTGGCCCTGCATTTATTAATCATTCGCCTTCTTCTTTTATTTGTGCTCAGGACTCGGCTGCCCTCAACCAAGTCAACCTGGAGATACCTGTGTATCCCAGCGTGTTTATGGTGCATGACGAGATCCCAATGGATCCAACGCGTTTTGCTGAGCTGCTTGCCGAGCACGGCCAAGAATTTGACTACCGTGACACCGTCAACGTGGTGATCCCTATCACGTCCGATATCGCCATCGACCAGATGCTCATCAAGGCGCTCGGGGTGGTAACAACGACGACACAGCTGCAAGTGGTGGAGGTAGTGCCTGGTGCGGCCTCGCTGTATGGCAAGACCGTACAAAATTCACAGGTGGCTGGTCTCTTAAAATACGATATCTCGGTCGAGGATGAAGCACATAAGACGGCAACCATGACTATAGATCTTAAAAGTACCGATGATGGCTTATTAGAAGCTTTCGTGGAGCAATTGTCTTCACTGGACGTGACAGCATAAAACAATGAATATGTATCTTTAAAGGACAGCAGTTGACTTATTCGCAAATCGTTTGCTACCAATGATAAAAGCTTGTTTTTTTCGTTAACTTGACAACACCATGGTGCACCCATTGTCAGTACCATGACACGTATTTGTACGTTTTTGTCGATAGTTGAATCGTACATAATATGCAGATACGGCTTGGTTCTGTGCACACACTAGGATATCGGGTTGGGGAAGCAGGCTTATATTTCTTCAATAGACGGTTGCCATTTACGGAATCATTGGCAAAAGGAACTCCACGAGAATTTGAGCGGACGTAGCCAGAGTCAAGTCCTTTCTTTGTGTGTGATTCGTTATGGACACTGTGAGCGAGGCCGACTTGCTGCCCCTTATTGTAGGGTAAGAGACGTCCCTCATTTGCAGACATGCTGCTTGATCTTGTAGCTGACTGTTCGGACACAGGCAGCTTATTGCGTACGGGTATGGAAGCGTTGCCCAGACAGTGGTTGACGCGACAGGCGCGGCAGTCGACATGCTCCCAAGCAGCAGGCTAGCCGAACTCGTGCAGATCGCCAAAAACAAACGTATGTCACTCTACTCTAATTCGCCATGACCAGCCACTCACTGCGGTCCCCTGCTTCTAGTCGAGAACGACGGATCCGACGACGATTACGAGATGGATTCCGATCCGATCGGCGCCGGCACATCAGGCTTGCAAGACCACCATGAACAGCAACAGCAGCAGCAACAGCAGCTAGACCAGGACCAGCAGGGCCTTGATTTTAGCGTCATGCGAGGTAAGACTTCAGGACGAGAGGCGGCTCGACCCTTTCATTGACAATTTTATCGCGCTTGACAGAGCCGAGTCATACACCGAACTACCAGCAGCTCTATTTCACACAGCACAAGGGGCCCTGCCGAACAGCCGCTTTTAGCAACGACGGACGCTATGCCGCAACAGGCTCGCATGACTCGTCTCTTAAAGTGCTGGATGTACAAAAGATGAAGAACCGGACGGGTGAGGCATCCGACAAGCCCGTCTTCCGGACCCTCTACGACCACAGCGCACCTGTCAATGACATGTGCTTCCACCCAAACAACAATGTGCTGGCCAGCTGCGCAGATGATCACAGCATCAAGCTCTTTGATATCTCCAAGATGGGCGTCAAACGCTCCTTCCGCTACTTTCAAGACGGCGCCCCCGTCAACTCGATTTCCTTCCACCCCTCGGGTGACTATCTCTTAGCCGGTACGTGGTTGTAATAGGCGTGACGCCATTCTTATCTTATTGACACTTTTCGGCTTGCTGTAACAGGTACAACCGATGCCGCGATTCGGATATACGATGTCAAATCACTTAGTTGCTATAGCAATACAAAGACGAAGGATGCCCACCGTGGCGGCATTACACAGATTCGATACTCAAAATCGGCTCGCTTCTTTGCGACGTCCTCCATGGATGGTTCGGTGCGTATTTGGGACAGCGTGTCGGGTCAGCCCATGAAGACGATCGAGCGTGCGCATGGCGGTATGGCGGTCTCCAGTGTACGTGTCATGGGCAACGAACGCTATGTCCTGTCAGCCGGTTTGGATTCCATTATGCGCATGTGGGAGGTATCCAGTGGTAAGATGGTGATGGAGTACAAGGGCCACCATCAGCAGCGAAGTGAGATGCTCCAGGTAAACAAACGAGATACGATGTGCACACAAGTCGCGCGTTTATATTAATATGGTGATGCAGCCCACACTGGCGTGTAACGAGAACTTTGTGGTGATTGGCGATGAAGGCTCAAAGGATGCGGTCTGCTACGACACGCAAAGCGGTCATGTGCTGTGCCGTATCGGAGGTACTTGAAAAAACAGGCTAATGACGGAAGGGCATGGACTCAAGTCATTCTTCTTGTGTAGGACACAACAATTTAGTGCGGAACGTGGTGGCGTCACCCACTGACAGCGGTGTTCTGACATGCAGTGATGATTACCGAGCACGCTACTTTGTATCTGAAGGATCGGAAATGCAGATGTTTTAATATATGGAACAGGGCGGTATTTCTGGGGTATATGGAGATCAACGTAGGATATGTTATCAGTGTGGAAGTGGATCACTCCGTGAGTGCAACAGCCATGACGAAACAAACAAAGAACATGGTCAAAAGGGCCATGGTATAGCCAGCCCAACCCTGCCCGACCTTGATCATGCGCTTGAGTATCTGACGCTGGTTCTTAAAGTAGATGAAGAGGGCGACCAAAATGGAACTAAAGCCGAGGCCGATAAAGATGAAAGCCACTATGCGTGTTTTGTATGGCACGGGATCCGAGCTCCACGGGAGCCCATGCGACGGCGCAAAGTTCTTGACAGTGATATCCATGAGTGTCATAAACCCTGCCCTACCATTAAATATCCGTAGACGATAGAGCATACTGTAGTTACCTATCAGAATGAGGGTCATGCTCGCACGTAGCCATGACAGAAAGTTTCGTTCTGATGCAAAGTGATCTATACGCAACTAATTGAGCACAAAAAGCACGAAAAGCGGGTCATTTATGTAGGCATACCACGCGGATCGGGTCCATCCACCCTGGAGTGGACGGTCCAGTCAAGAAAACGGAATTTGGATGAACAGTGTTTTTCGTTGCAAGCGATAAAAAAGCGAGAAGGTTCCTGGGCCTCGTCCATTTGAAACAAAAGGAAAAAGAGAAGCACCAAAAAAACCTCGGCCATGAACAGCAACTTTAAATGCACCTTTTTGAGTCGCCGCCAATCAAATATTATATTTTCTCGGCCGCCGTTTCCATCATGAATTGATCAGATGTTGCCTGCTCTTTTCCAAATAACTGTCTACATGGGTTCTCTTTTTCCAGTACAAACCGCCCTGTGACATGTATTTCCAGAACCATAAATAATGGGCACACCTTATTCTCTTGAGAGTAGCACGACACATGACGTACTCTTGCATCCAATGGTTAAGTAAGCTAACAATGGGCTACACGAACACCAATAAGCTATGGAATGTATATAAGACACTGATATCAAGAATGTGACAGTCAGTTTTTGTAAGCTTATGTTGAAAATATGGATATATAGTAAAGACGCAGTAGAGGGATTAAAGGAATGAATAAAAATAAGCTTATCAAATACTCAGAGCCAAGGGATGCCTACCTTAAATTTTTTGGGCGGTGATTTCACGCTCTGGCAACTGTGTCCTTTGTACTTGTCCAGCAAGCCCAACCATGCCTCCTTTCCGCTCGTCTCCGAAACAGCCTTCCTTTGTTCGCTTTTTTTAAACGAATAAAGACGACTTCAAGCTATCGAACCATACTCATCTCGCTGCCCATGGCTGTCATCTCAAGTTGATTTCTCGCAATCTTGAAACTTGCTCGTCGCGCATGACAAATTCGTCTACATTGTTGTCACCACTTGGCCAAACCAACGTGAAAGTACCTGAAAAGGTGCGCAACGTCTGATTATACTATGCTCAAGCCAAAAAACCGGTGCTCACGAGGTGTCGAGCTTGGAGACTATGGTATGCTCAAGGGGTCGGCTCCCTTGACTCTGGAGTATTTGAGTGGATTGCTGATTATGCGTGTGCACACTGGCGGTGTCGGTGGCCTTGGAGAAGCCAGCCCCGTTCACAGTTCTCAAGACCACCGCCATGGTCATTCACGCTCGTTCCGTAGCGAACAAACGCGCGTGGCTGCGTGAACAAAGAAAGCGATATCGATCTGATGTGCGTCAGCACGAGGCATTACTCGCTCACGTGAACTCGAAGAAAGGCTTCCCCTTTCTGGGATCCTTCAAGCACATGAGGTATAAGAAGGGTATACTCAAGGACACGCCGTGAAACGTACGTATATCGATACCTTGCCGCGAAATAAGCAGCCTTTGCGAAAGTAAACCGCAAGTCGGTTGCCGTCCGCTGCATAGAAACAAGGGTATCGGGGTGAGGTCGCACTTGAAGGGCCGTCTTCGGTATGGTAGCAAACAGTTGCGGCGATATGAGGTGCAGAGAAGCTTGGTAGCCATCACAGACAAACATCGCCGCACGGTGCTACAACCCAGAGTGTGACCTCTTCAAGAAAAGCATGGGGACACAAGGACGCGACAGCATGTCAGCGCGTTGCATTGTGGCGGCAGGCAAAAGTTCTTTGATACAAGGAGAGACGTTTTTCGGGTTAACAAGGAGGCAACGATAAGAAAACTCTTGCGAGAGGCGGTCAACAATTTTTAGGGCTTCATTTTCTTTCGACAGACAATATGCACTCCTTTTCAACGTACTAGCAATTTCCCAACTACATAAACGAACTTTATGAGAATAAATGATTACAACGTTCGTGGATCATGTAATGTATGATATAAAGCCTTGGATATAAGGACTTGTCTGCTTTCGTGCTGGTTTCCGATTTACTTGCTGAGATAAATCATAGCGAGACTAATAGCAATAACAGTTTACGAGGCTGCGTCTATACCGTTCAAATTTTGGATATCTCATATAGTGTATGTAGTCAGCCATGCCAAACTTCTTAGGTGGAAGGTTTCACTAAAATCATTTTCATAAGGACTCATCTTCCTGTCGGTAAACGTGGACCGCGTGATAGGAAAGTAAGCCAATGAATCCTTTGAAACGCGAAAGATGCCTGAGTCTCAATCCCTGTCAGGGTCTATTTTCCTGCGCTTTTTTTTTTCCAAAGGCAGACGCGCCTTATGTTATTGCATGAAAGTTTATCGATGCGAGACTGTTTCATGAAAAGATGGCTATTTGTTTAAACGTCTACTTTTCTTCTTCTTTCCTTTACTCTGGTCTCAGTCTTATCTTGGCAAATACATACAAAGGATTATGGTTACAAGTATAAATTAATAAGCGTAGCATAGACCATACGAGTGCCCGCAAGTCCCTCTGCCACCGGTTGCCTGCCCTAACTGCACCGGTGTGCATGGTAGTAGGTTGTCGCGTCAAGTATGCATGGCCTTGGACATCGATAACCTTCTTCCGATGTATAGTGAGCTTGTCGTCTTCTTTCTCGCCTGTCTTCTCCTCCGCCTGCGCCTCTTCCTTCTCTCCGCTTGGGCCCCTCTCTCCTTCTTGTCTTTTTACGTCCTCCTAGCCTAGGCGGTCGATGACCGGTACCACTGTCGAGAACGCCCCCTAATAGACATGTGCCCCAGCGTCAATTGTCTGCCCCATGCTTACCGGTAAGGATTTGTAGAAGATATCTCTTACTTTGACTCAAAAATTTCATCACCCACAGGTGAAGCAGTGGCCAACGGGCCGTGAGCGTGTATCGACGACCCCGGCCCCAGCCGCTTAGGTATATAGAGAAGAAGTGAGGTGTAATACACGAGGACTGAATTCGGAACGAAATCCAATAGGCTGGTTAGGGCATAATGAGTGCCCACGAGAGTTGCTATGCAGGAGGTAACGAAAGAGGAGCCGAACTTAATGAAATACAAAAAAAGGGCCCGAAAGAAAGAAAAAGGGGTTACGAACGTAACGGAGAGAAAGAAAGCAGTAAGAGCAGAAGGAATAACGTTTTCGAAGCAAATACGGTATTTTGGATCGATTGCTTGATGCACAGTAATAATATAATTAACGGCACACGTATTCTTGTGCGTGGTCCATTCATACCCAAATTTGGTAGAGTAACACACGACATTCTTGGTTCCTCTTTCTCCACATGGATGTCAAGACGACTCGACACACATCTGCCAATCTTGACGAAATAAATGCACGTATTGCCGAGATCCTGAAGGACCCCGTTGATATTCTGGGACAGGCTTCCTTTAAGCTCGAGTCACTGACCCTGCCTGAGCTGAAGGACTTTGCTGAGCAAGGTAGTACACCCTCCACACATAATCATGGCCAATGCGTAAGGACCTGACCATCGTCAATCTATCCTCTGCAGGTGGTCTTGGTGCGTGCGTCTCCAAGCAAGATGTTCTAGCCGAAACCTCGGAAGATCTCATGTACCTCTCTGGTAACCATAGCACCACGGTGAAATAGGTGCCTCGTTTTGACCACGTGCTCACTCGCTAACTCACCCGTGCCAATTCCACGTTGACATCGAAAATAGGCGAGCGCATCATTGTCCTGAAGCACATTGAGAAAGATATCTACCTAGGCTATTGCGAAGGTGTCATTGGACGCTTCAGCGCCGAGAACGTTCACTTTGTTGAGCTTGATCCACGTGTGCTGGACTCGCTGGACGCAGATCTCGACTATGACTACAGCTACGAGCGGGAGCAGCAGCGTCACTCGCTGCAATCCTTTTCGTCCGTCTCGGAGCAATACACCTCGTCTGTGCCTGACAGCAACCGAACGGCACAGATGGCTGCACGTTCGTCGTTTGAAAGTCTGGTCACTACCTCGAGCTCGCCCTCCGTTGCTCGTAACAATGACCTGCATATCCGGACCAGTACGACCCAAGATCAATTTGACACCTCGGCATTCAACGACGATTACTCGGATGAGTCTGATGCAGAACCCACTTTCCATATGTCGCCTGCCCCCATCGAGTCCACATCTACCGTCATGCGTGCTTCGCGCGCTTCGAGGCAGCCGCGCGCACCTCAACCAGCGCCAGCATCCGCACCCACACCACCTTCCGCCAAAGACAACACAGTCGATGAATATGGTTTCATTGTCGAGCCGACAAAGATGGCATCTCGCGACAGGTAAAGACGAAGAGAGGCGTTCACTTTTGCATAATGCGTTGTCAACTGACTCTGGTTTTAGTCTTCGCGACGCATCCTCGAAATCCATGAAGGCGTACCGCGAACGAGAAATCAAATGGCTGAATATCGTCAGCAAAATGGATGCGGGCGCGGCCAAGAAGGACGCAAAGCTCAAGAAACTCGTACGCTCAGGGATCCCTGCTTCTGTTCGGTCACGCGTATGGCAGTTCCTAGCCGGCAGCCCCGAGTACAAGAAGCCGAACATGTACCAGGTATGCACTGAGTGGACTTTTGGAGGCAGTATAGGAGGGCTCATTCCTTCTGCAGAATCTATGCGCACGTTCACGGACGCCGATATTTGAGGTCATTGAACGTGACATTGCCCGATGCTATCCAGACCACACGCTCTTCAAGGAAGAAAACAGTCAGGGGCAGCGCGACCTCGCGGATATCCTTAAAGCATACTCGCATTACAACCCACAACTCGAATACTGCCAGGGCATGGGTCGGTTAGCAGGATGTCTCTTGATGCATATGCCTGCCGAGGTAAAAATACTCATTCGTGTGGTTATGGACGCTCATACTACATAGGACGCCTTTTGGTTGCTTGTTGTCACGATCGACCGATACATGAACGGTTACTTCACACCCTCGCTATCACAAATGCGGATCGATGCTTACATCATTGGTGAATTGCTCAAGGAACACCAGCCTAAACTCGCACAGCATCTGGTACGCTCTAGGATGGGTCAAATACATGGATAGTAACATCTCGGGTTAGGAAAATAACGATGTGCAACCCATCATGTACATCACACCGTGGTTCTTGACCGCGTTCACAATGACATTACCATGGAGTTCCGTGTTGCGCGTCTGGGACGTGTTTTACTTTGAAGGTGTCAAGGTGTTTTACCGGATCACATTAGCTATCCTGGAGATTTGCAAAGGTAGGGTCTGGACTAGGGTATCTTTCGGTGTATACTTACTTGATGCCCTCTTTCCAGATCATCTGTTGAACCGCTGCCCGTCTAATTCGGAGCTGCTTTCGTTCTTGCTACATATCCCACATGAATACTTGGCGCCGGACGCGCTGCTGGATACGGCGTTCCGGCTCAAACTCTCCAAGATGGACATCAAGCGGTTTGCCAAAAAGGCGAGCAGTTCTTCCGAGAGCGACGCCAACGGACTGCCGGTTGAGCATGGCCTCAAGAACTTGATGGTGGGGGGCAAGCCTAGCAGCAGTCCTAGCCTGCAGTCCTTTAAAGGACTCGGCGGCAAGATTATTCGCAAGAACTCGAATAACCAAGTCAGCAAGGAATTTGACCATACCAACGACTAACTATCATGTTCCTTCTACCTACCACTTACTGCCACCTCCTGACCTATCCGCACACACCCACATAATACAACAACAGTAACTACCGTGATCTTTCACCATCCCCCCACACACACACCCCGCCCATCCAAACACACTTATCCACGTTGCATCCGAAAATAATACTTCTTTTAAACTATCGAAGCAGACTATGCTGGGAAGGATGGTATGCGTAATGTACAAATAGCGGCGAATGGATTACCGTAGTAAAGGTTCGATGCTGGAGAGGGATCCGACGTCACTCTCATGATTGTTCTCCATGCGGAAGAAGTGCTTTACAATGCCGACGTCGCGGCAAAAGACTCGGCCGTTTGCGCTCTTTCCACTCTGGGCGGCCTGGCGATAATCTTCGACCCGTCCGAGTTCGTATGTTTTGGCGGGTGTCCTGCACACGAGAATAGGTACGTTTGCCTTGGTCTCAACGACGATTTTGCCGATTTTAGTGAAGCTGCTGTTGGGCTTCTGTAAAAGAGGATTCTGGAAGGAGGGCGAGGAAGGGCTATGGGAGTTGGGAAACGGCGCAGATGGTGGCGGCGGCGGCGGTGGTGGTGGCGGTGGCGGCAGTACGGGCGGTTGGTTGGCGTGGAGAATACGCGTGCGTGGGTCGCGCGAGTTGGAGCGAGCGAGAGGCGAGGTGGAGAGTGCATTTTTGGCGAGTGACGGACTGGCACTGGGCGGCATACTGCTGGCAATGATATCCGCATTCAACTTGGCCTCCTCGTCTTTCTGTGACCGGATCACTCTGTCGAGCTCGGCCTCTTGTCGTGCGAGTATGCTTTCAGTGAGTTTATCCAGATCGGCCTGTATATCCAGAATTGAGCACACACATATGTATACATATACACACACTCGCGTTTATCATGCATGTCAGCCTACCTCCTTAGTTTTCTTGTAGTTTGCTGAAATGTTCACATCGGGTGCCATGGTGCCATTGTCATCGGGATCGATCTGACCCGGTTCAGCGTCTGATCTTTGCAATTCGGTGAGGAGAGCGGCAATCTCTTCCGTAGCGCGATGCAGGGAATCAGGACCGTTCAGCTCTTCAAAGTACTCCTCATTGCTGGGCAACCAATCAATTTCGGTCGTACTTGCTAGTTGACAAAGCTCTGTCTTTAACTGACGTGCTTGTCGGCAGACAAGTCGCGCTTGTTGTCGTTGGAATTTGTCGTCGAGTATGCGTGCCTTTGCTTTGAGTTGCACGCCTGCTGGGGTATCGGGTGGCAGGTAGCTCGACTCACTGCCATATGCTGATAAATAGGATGGTCGCAAGACTAGGCAGGCGTTTTACCTTTCGAGATCCTCCAGTCCGATCCAGAAGAGATCGTCGTAAGGACTTTCGCTTCTTTGTGTCATGCGAGAAAGGCGAGAGAAAGGCTTATTGCAATAGAAGTCAAAAATCGGGGCTTGTTGTAAATGAAATGATTACAGGGACTAAGTGATATGGAAAGAAACCTTCTACAGCCAAGTGGATGCGTGGGCTCGTGTTTTCAGCCATAGCATGAGGTCAACGTTGGAAGCGGATCAGATCGAGACTAAAGCCGTCTGATGTCTTCATTGTATTTTGCTGTAACAAGACGAGGCTATCATTGAAAAAGAGACACACACACAGAAAAGTAGAGTATGGCCATAGAAATAAGGGGAATTGTTCATGCTACATAGGTAGTGGACAAGACGAGCAATTTCAGGTCATTCATCGCATCCTTTTGATAGGGGAACAAGTGTGCAAAAGATAGCTCATATTCACTTATATCATTAATGAAAGAAGGGTGGCTGTGTGTTACAATGGCTTTTTCGGGTCCGGATGGCCGCTCACCTTTCTCATTGTATTTTCTTCTCTTCCTCTTTCTCTCTTTCTTTCTATTTTCAGCTCTCTTATTCGTCTATGGCTAGTAAGCCAGGCTATGGTCACCGTCATGTCCTCAAAAGCAAAGAACGTGCCTTGCGAGGGTAAATGAGTCTCACTGCTCTACATTGGTTTCTCACTTGGCAAACAGGCTGTAGGGAACGAAAGAAAAAATGCACTTCGGGTCTGCCCTGCGAAAGGTATTAATACTTGACATGCCCCGAGGTATGCAAACCCACTCACCCTTTCAAAGATGTCGACGCCTCGGTATCGAATGTCACTATCTAAAGCCAGCAGCCCCTCCTGATCTCGAATATGTGGAGATGGTCAATAGCCGAGAAATGGAGAGCCAGATTTCCGAGCTAGAGGTGATGCTCAAGACGATGGAAAGCGAGATGCAGAAAGTACACCAGTCGTCGGCCTGGCTGCAGCAACCGATAACGCTCCTTCACAGTGGAAGGAAGACCGAAGCGGCCGAGCGCAAACTGAGTGACAGCAACAGCAGTACGAGCAGTATCATAAGCGACAATGCGAGCACCTCCACCGATGCCACGCCTACTTCACCTACTTCACCAGAGACACCCAGCCCTAGTTCGCCGCCCCAGCCATTGACCACCCAACCACTCGTAGTGGACCACCATCAGCTCGTACCTATCAAAACAGACCGCCGTCGCAAGTCCAACGATGACCCCATCCGATGGCGTCTTCGTCTGGGTCCGTATGGTCTGTGCATCGAAACCGACATCCAGACCGTCGAGGACTTGTCGAGAAAGGTCGTTCAGCTGGCGGACTGGAGCGGCCCGATGCTGTACAAACAGCCTATGAACACCGACCCACATATTCTCCCGCGCTATGTTCTTTTCACGGGCGTGCGTCAGAGCCAGTTTCGTGCCATCCGACAGTGCATCACCGCGGCTGAACACAACACGGCCACCGTCCCCACCACTTACCAAAACCCGAACGTCGCCCTGGAGCTCCTTCAGGCCTTCTTTGCCTGCCAGTTCTATCGCGTCGTGGCAATGCACCGGGGCGTATTCTACTCGCTCTTTGTAGACCCGTCTGATCCAGAAGCCTCGCCGGCTGTGAGTGCTCTCTGCGCCGCCATCCTCACCATGCGCTGTCGTCATGTCTCGCGGATCATTCCACCCGAGGCGCAGGTGCCTCTTCAGCGCCGGTTTTCCCAGAACGCACGCGATCACGTCAATTTCGATGAACCCACGATCGAAACCCTGTTCACCTACATCTATCTTGCCCGCTGTTATATCAACCTTCTCCGCCCAGAACAAGCTGCCAAATACCTCGATCTCGCGATACGCATACGGTACTTTGTAGTGGATCAGTACGTTGAGCATGGCGATGTGCGGAAATTGCGGTCCAATGTATGTCCCAAAGAGTGGGAGTTCCTTAAGCGCATGCACTGGGAACTCTACAACATTTCGGCCAATCTCGACTTTCAACAAAACAGACGGGGTATCCCTGCCACTAAAAGGACGGCCCCGTCGCAACCCTCCATGAGCAGCGTCTTGCGTCAAACCGCACCCCTGAGCTTGTTATTTGCAACACCCCAAATGGACGAGTCCGAACGCACAGCGCGGTCCATAGCCAAGGACAAATTTAGCTACCTGATCCACGAAAAATTGCATCAGTATCTGAGGCTGACGCGCAACCAGCCAGATAGCAGCATTCCACTCGAGCTGTTGATCAGCACCGAGAAAGCCATCAACACATGCTACCATAAGGATCTCCCTGAATCCTTCCGCCTCCCGCTCAACATTTTCGAGACCGGCCTCAACGATGAAGAGTTCCGTGAACGGCTCGCGCATCAGCCCAACTGTGATGCCGCCTCGGTTGCGCTCGCTATCCAATACCATCAAGCCCTGATCGCTATCTATGAAACATTTCTCCCGCCCCTCCCGGCCGCTTTCCGGGGAAAGAGCTTTCTGCTCGGGGGCGGCAACCACGCCCAGCAGATCAGCAATCCCGAAGACATTGAAAAGGAGCGATCGATGCATACGATGCGGGCGCTCGAGACGTGCTACCGGTCGTCCGTTATCATCGTGCGACTCATGGAGTACGGCGTCTGCTATTTACCGGATGCGAGCTGCGGGATCATCATGCCGTGCCTCATGACCGCCTGGGATATACATATTCGGAACGCCTGTCTTGGCGTTGTCGACCCAGAACAAGCATCCGCCCACGTTCCCAGCCGCGTCGTCCGGACGTCGCGCGATTACATCCTGCGCTGCATCCAGCTTTTGCGTAAAGGCTGCTTCTACAACGCTGCCGAGCGGCCCATGTGGGAGCACCATCAGGCCATGGAAAGCGAACTCCTTCAAGCCATGTTCTCTACGCAACCCTTCACCGCACTGGATCCACAAGGGAGACCAAGTGCCTGGTAAAGCAAAGCAAAAGAAAGAGGACTCTTCCTGTACAGTGTAATTTTATTCATCCTGAACCTCCAAAACCCCCACCTCCCAATACTCGTTAATATGCACGCATGTCGTTGTTTTTTGTTCTTCCTTGCACCTTTTGATTTTTACAGCTTACAATACCATATCTACATAATACTCGCATGTTTCTTTATTTTTAAATACACCAACCGACTAATAATATTTTCATGATGATGGCTGATCGGTTTGTGGCGATATCTGTGGTCCCAGAGACGCCTGTGGTGCTTGTGATGCTGGCGATGCTTGTTGTAGTTGTGTAGAATTTCTGGCGTGCCATGCCGCTTTCTGCTCATCAGATAATAAAGAGGGTTTCAAAATTAGCCTACTTACTCCCAGAAAGCATTCGTTTCTTTTTCTTTATTGACAGTACCGTATCCGTGCCCCGCTTTTCCTTGACAGCCAAGTCCTTGATCTTGAGCTCGATTTGTCGCTTTGAAAGGTCCTTCAGGTATCTAGTACAGGTTAGCAATGGGTGAGGTTTACTTCTTTATAACCATGCAAACTTACGAGTTGGTCTTGGCTTCAGTGATCAGTTTTTGCATGGCGTCTGCCTTGCCTTCAACGATCTGTGATGATTCCGTCAGTGTCCAGTGGTGATCCAGAAAAAGTATCTTACGTTAATCAGCTCGTTTGTTTGCTGCACAGTAAGCTCCAGGGGCTTGGCTGGCTCGGCGGCGGCCGCAGATGTATTGGGGTCGCGTCGTGGGATATCCACAAACGGATCATAGCCATCATCACCTGAGTCTACATTGTCCCACAAGAGTTAAAAAAAAACACAGCACTAGCAACAGCGCTCCACTTACCAATAAGCATATGTACGCTAAACTGTTGAAGCGAACCGTCCATATCATCCAGAGTGTCTTCGTCGTCGTCCTCGAAGCTAGGTCCAACGATAATGGGACGTGCAGTAACATACTGACGAGTACGGAAAATGAGTACACTGTATACTCATTCTTACGTGACCAACCTTTTTAGCCGGTCGTGCGGCTGGACGACTGCTGACATCTTCGTCTACACCTTCGCCTTCAGATAAATATCCTTCTGGGACGAGCCAGCCAGCATCTTCTGGGTCAATATTCGCCGCTGGCTCATCGTCGTCTTCATCACCGCTCTGAATATCTTCGCCTTCGCCCTCAGGCTCCCATTCGGCTTCACTGTCATGCTCGTAGTCGATCTGCGTCTCTTCCTTTGCAAAAGGCGTGCGGCCCGACACCTTGTCACTGACCTTGGTCCAGGTACCTGTCACAGCATCAGTTGACTGTTGTCGCGCAAAATACCCAAACATTACCCCAGTAAGCAGGTCGGACATCTTCGGCAAACTGAAGCAACTTCATCCCGATCGCGCATTTCTTGAAAAGTTCAGAGTTTTCTTGCGGTAGCTCAGGTCCGAGGAGGAGACTACGCAGATCGACGGTGCGTTTGATACCGCGCTGAGCACACAGATCTGGTCGTCGTTCGCGTAAATCAGAGACATAGCGGGTACGCGCATCGACGGAATCGGTGGGCTCAATGACTTTTGAAGATTGATACGGCCCGAGCACACTAGACAAGTCCGTAGAACACGCGATGGGTTTGGTGAAATGAAGTTTGACGTGTTCTTTGACATAGAAAGGTGGGAATATCGAAGATCTGGATGGTGCATCGTCTAATTAAAGGCGTCTAAGTCAGTCCGCAGTGGTATATCACATTGCGTCACTTACCGTCTGTTACGGCGCCACTGGCTGGCTTATCTTCAGGTGCTTTGTGGAATAAGGATGTCAGTCGAAGTTGACTCTGTATAGTTTACATTAGCGTTAGACGCTCATCGAACCAGGATTGTGTATTACCTGTTCCTTTTTCTTCTTTTCTTCGTCGCGTTTGCGACGTTCGTCTTCGCGCAAGCGCTTCTCTTCCTCCTTTTTCCGTCTCTCCTCTTCCTTTTTCCGCTTCTCTTCTTCCTTCTTGCGTCTTTCTTCTTCTCGGACACGTTTCTCCTCCTCCTATACATGCCAATGTGAGAACAAAATTTTGTGGCCTAAGCATGGTATTGACCTTCTTTCGTCGGCGTTCCTTCTCTAGTTCAATTTCTTCTGCTGTCTTGGGCAGATCTTCGACTGAAGTGTTGTGTGCTTTCCGAGGGATTTTTTGAAGATGTGTGAGTTGCTGCGGTAAGGGAAGCTGCTCAAAGGCTTGTGTGGCTAGATCAGAAAACTGTAGTCCAGTATGTCAGTTATTACAAAGTGCAAGAGTGATAGAGATTTCACCTCTCTGCGAACATTCCGTCGGTAATTGATGGTTTCGACGATATCCTGCGGCAAACCTTCCGTCGATTTCACCTCCCATCGATAGAAAGACAGGTGCTGCATATGACATAAGTAAACTGTTTGGAGTATAAGTTTTGCTTTGACATACTGAGGGTATATTGGTGGGGCCATTTTCATGGACGGACAACACACGAGGATGTACGCCATATTTCTCGCGTACAATCGAACCTCGTAAGGCGCGCTCAATCGCATCACAGAAGCGAGGTGCGACTGTTCAAAGTGAAAAGCGTAAGCTGTGTGTGCATTGCCAGGAGTAATTTGTTCTTACGGGCTTCGTTTCGAATAAACGGGGAGAGGAGGTCGTTTAAGCGCTGCACAAGCTGGCTGAATGTCTCATCGCTATTTGATATCGATATGAGTCTAAGTAATAATGGTGCAGTATGTCATTGACGGCTAACCTGTCTTGAGCGAGAAAAGCAAGCAGAGGCTGGAACTGCTGTTCTAGCACAATCGTCTCGAGTTGCATCACATTGGGATCTTGTTCGAGCTTATTTCGGTAATCACGGAAATATGCAATCACTTCACAAGGAAGTCAATGAGTTCACTCCTTCCAAACGACAAGCAGACATACACGTTAAGAAAAACTTGTGGTTTTCTATTCGCATCTTGGGCTCTTTCAAAAGGATCTTGCCGTCTTTGAAGAAGCGAGGATCCTAAGCATGGTCGTTTAGGGGCTGACTGTGACAACATGAGCAGATTTACCATCGCCACTGCTTTATTCGGTGATGTTTCTTCATTTGCAAGTGCCACTGACAAGAGACCATTAGCGACGCCCTCTTGAAATAGAGTTTAGACTCGACTTACCGGGTTGTGGTGGTTGTTGTCCTGTGGGCATAAGGAAGCTAACTTTATGGAGGGGAGGACGGAGAAGACGACGCGGTCCAAAAAATTGTCTCAACGCGACTGCAAGCGCGACGCGAGGCGGCGAGCAAACCTGCAATTTTGTGGTGTTTAAATGGCGGCTTCTCGTGCTGTCCACTGAAATGCATCACTTGGCCGATAGACACAGAAGGCTCGTTTAGATAGGGCACAAAGGCAGAACATTCCTCGTCTACTTCCACCTTACATAACTGCAATCCATTACTACTGATGCAGAAGCATATTTGTATGATATCTAGATGAGCTGAACAGCTGTGTGCTGTAACTATCACTATTCATGGCTTGAGTGTAGATTCAGCTTATGAGCTACTTTGGGTCCCCTTCTGCGTACTCGTTCGAACGCATATATACCTGAAAGGGGTTCCTGGAACTCACATTTTATATATGAAACGCTCCCCCAAATATTAACTTATAGACGTAAAGCGGCCTGAATGGCATTGAAATTATATATAACAGCCACATATTTTACATGTGTTAAAGGATTAACTAAGAGGGCTTATAGAAGCCAATATCCTCCCAATGGGAAAGCTGTTTCTGAAGTAGTTGAGTATCAAATGGCGGCGATTCTTCCAGCGCAGGCGCGACCTTGACGGTATTATCAGTCTCCCAGTGAGGCATCGAGAAAGGCTTTGTGAAGCTGCTTTCGTAAAAGCCCATGAGCTTGTAAGCAGGATTGTCTTGATGCTTCCGGAGTTCAGCGACCCAGTCGGCAGGGTCGAGAATATCAAACTTCATGCCGCACTGTTCCATCTCGTGAAGCACTTCATCCCAAGTCACCATATGAGGGTTGACGATATGGAATACTTTCCCAGACAGGGCCTTGGCATCTTCGTCCGCCGTGCTGAGCATGATCTCGAATATACCGCGGGCAGCGTGGTCCACCGGCAGCCAATCGATAATTGTTTTGAGAGATGGCATCTATATATGCGTGAGTCTGAAATAGATTTGCGTTGACTTATTATAATGTACCTTGTGCATAACGCTGCCACCTCCGACAATAAGCAGAGGATACTGCTCGCTTGTATTCCAGACGCCGTTGACCGTGTCACCGCACACTTGGCCCATTCGCTCAGTTATGCAAGGAAAGTCTAAAAAATGAGAAATACATGAATACAATAACAGAAAATGATGAGTGACATTTACTTTTCTTTTGCGTGAGGTAGTTGAAAAGCTGCTCGCATATATACTTGGACTGAGCATAGCCCATAGGCATGGCTGAGTGTGGGTCAGGCTTGGGATACGTTTCAGGAATATCAGGAACGCCCATAGCAGCGGTAGCGCTCACACTCGAAATGGCGTGGACATGCATTGGGTCTTCTTCACGGAAAGAAAACTTGAGCAAGTTATACAGACCACGGATGCACTCGCGCTCGAAGTGGGAAACAGGTTGGTTAAAGTCAAGAAGCCAGTGACATGCTTGAACTATCGTGACTTCGTTATGTAAACGGTCGTAAGTGGCCTTATCAAAGCCTAGGTTGGGTGCATTGAGATCCATCGGCAGTACCTCGATCTTGGAGTCCAGGAGGGACACGTCAAGTCGACGGCTCTTGAACGAGTTTTGCAAGCGTTGAAAGAGCTGGTCGGGCTTTCCACGAACAAGACACACGACTTTCTTAACGCGAGGAGATTTCAGCATATCCCTCAGCATAAACGAGCCGAGAGAACCTGTTGCGCCGGTGAGAAGAACTACATGCTGCTCATGTTTCTTGACACCCGGCTTGGCCACAGGAAAATCTTCATGGGCACGCTCGATGTAGTCTTGCAAAATGCTCTGTGTCTCTTGGTAATGCTCCTCTTGGACTTCTTCATCGGATTTGAAGTTGCTCTTCACTAGCGCTCGGGCCATGGCCTCCAACGTGGGATGCTCGAAAATAAAGTTGGTGGGAACGTTACCGAACGCTTCACAAATAATATTTCGTAGCTGGATAGCAAGGAGTGAGTTGAGCCCAAACTCGAACAGAGATTCCTGAGGCGCTTGAGTAAAGATTGTGCGGTCCTTGTCCAGCACCTGCGAGATGGCATCGGCAAGATATGCCTGTGCATCGGCTTCTGACCAGGTAGAAACAGAACTGTGACGTCTTTGACGGGGCCTGGCCGGGCCCTCGAGAAACTCTTTGTACAAGCGGTCGACCACATTTTGGAACTTGTCTAGCGAACGTTTTCGGATCACCGTGCCTTTGTCAGTCGTCACCAGATGCTCGTTGAATGGAAGCATATACACCATCTGATGCATGATACGACTATGCGCAGGGGCATCTTGATTGGCTTTGTCGACCACATCCATCACTGAGAAATTTTCCTAACATTTTAGCATCATTTTTGTTTGTACCTCATATAAACACGGTTACCTTGCTTGGAAATTTCACTCAGTGAACATTTGACAGCTTCGTTAAGATCGAGCTCAACGAGAGCTGCTGTGCACTGGCGTCCCTCGCCGACCACGCAGCAATGTGCTACAACGGGGCAACTGGAAATAGTTGCCTCCATCGGTAGTGGATTGGTCTTTTCGCCGTTCAGCCTATAAGATATATCTTCATTAACTTCAAAGAAACGTGCTGTATATGGACGTGACGTACATTACAAGTGTGTCATCCTTACGACCCCTGTGGTACCAGAGCTCATGGTCTTCAGGGTCATTTAGGAATAGGTCATTGGTCGCGTAGTCACCATTGGCACGGTTAGAAACCCCTGTCGCCAAGGTTGGGCAGTCGCCACGGATAGCAAGGTGATAAATGCCTTTCTCTTTATCCACAGGCTCCCAAATAAGATATTCCTGCATGGCCTTGCCGAATCGAAGCGAGTTCCATTTCGGGTTATCTTTTCGGATGATACTGATAGCGACAGCGTTGATTTCTAAAAATAATGAGTTACATGACCAAAAAAATGCAGAAATGATGGATATACCTGTACTACCATAGCCGCTTCGAACGTTGATGTCATGGTCATGATAAAAGTTTCCTGTATCCTCTTTCAATGCTGCACCGCCGTAGCTGCGTTCAGGAGTTAGCAGACTCGAATTTATCTCATGCTATCGCACCTACATGATGTATTTTACTCTTTGTAAGGGTTCATAGCGCTTTGTTTCCTGTAAGTAAGGCATCATTTGATCCAGGATAAGGGGTGGAAGAGCCATAAGAGTGACGCGAAGTTTTTCAGTCGCATCCAAGATTTGCTGGGGCGTGGGTGGTAGTTGGGTGAAGAAGACAGCACTTGCACCATACAGAGGTAACGTGAAATAACTGAAAACACCAAAAACATGGAAGCTAATATAGCGAGTATCATAAGCCCTAAGTTTTTCTTCCTCGCGAGTATTTCGCTACTTACAGGGGAAGACACGTCAAAATGACATCTTTTTCATTTGTCACCATCTCTGGCACCGTCTCGTGCGACGTCAAACTCATGGCCTGGACCAGGTAAAACATGAAACGATTACTGAGCCGAATGGGTTTGGGAAATGCGGTGGAGCCAGAGCTAAAATAACAATCTCAGTAATATGCTCACATATCCCTTAGCGATATACAGTTCTGTTTTCTTAATACCTATGAATGATGAGCACAATTTTTTCTATGTCATCTGCCGAAAACGAACGATCCAACACTTTCTGGGACTCCTTATCGTCTTGCTGGAGCCACTCATCGATGTCAAAAGCTTTCAACTCCATGTAGCGGCACCCGTGTCCTGCCTCGTGCATGGAAGTTTCTGCAATCTCTTTGTACTTGCTGGAAGAGACGATGAATTTAGCGCCCGTCTTGTTGAGCAAATTCACGTTGGCCGCCTGTGAATTGCGAGGAGACAAAGCCATAAAGGTTTTGCGCAACTTCAATAATGCCAGCATGGTAATCAGATAGTAGATAGTGTGGTCGGCGATGAAACCGACAGTCTCTTCCCCTTCGAGAGACGCGGAGAGCTTGCCAGCCAAGAGGTTGGCGAGTTTGTTGACCTGACTGTAAGTCAGCTGTCGGAAGTCATTGGTGTTGGGAATTTGCACGTGTGTGTAGGTATTGTCGGCATATTTAGCGACCTGCTCCTCAAAGACGCGGATAAACGAATATTTTTCCTGGTATTTGAAGGCAAAATCATCAAACGTTTTGAAAGACATGGCAAGCAAGCGGAAAGCGGTGGAAGAAAAGCCTTTTTTTTGCAAATCTTTTCTTTCGAGAGCTGTTTGTCCACAATTTCGCAAGGGTCTGTATGCCCATGTGCATGGAGGATGGATTTTACGTATACCCAGTCAGCGGTGACTGAGAAAAAGAATATACAAGAGTCCGCTACGATGCATTTTGCAGCATATAAACTTAGGCTGTATATCAAAAACTGCACAGTTCAGTTAAACAATTTTCAGCCGACTATCTATTTATCTTCACCCGCGTGAAAATTTTATACGTGTATGGCAACTTCCCTGCTTCATGCTATATGATTTCACCCATAGATGTCACTAGTTAGTATAATACTCCGTGTCTCCACATATCAACGGTTACTACGTCAAACAGTTTTATTCTTTCAAATCAATATCTGACTCCGAAAAACCCCATTATCGGGCCGAAGCAAATACCTTTTTCAAATCTCCACGCCTGATTTAAGTGTCTCGTGTCCCCCCGCCCCCAATACCATGATAGATATCCAATTACTAGTGTTGCATCATATGCTTTATGGTCTCACTGAGCCAATGCATTTATCATGGACCCATTCGACAAAAGTTTGATCAAAATACGGCGAAGCATGAAAATTCCTCATAACTATGAAACTTGTCAGATCCGCTCCCTGAAAAATGCCACTCCGTGGATACTCTGAAGCGTAAAGTGCAGGAAAGATAGATGTGAAGTCCTCCGTGTATGGTTTTTGTATGTGCTTGCAAAGCTAGACGTTGCAATAAGGGCAGGTCTGCATTATTTCCCTTTTTCTTGTGTCCCAGACAGTGTAAACGTGCGCCTTTATATATTATAGCTACAGCTTCCTAGCCCTAAACGAGCGCATGTTTCCTTCTGTCTCGCAAAAAAAAAAAAAGATTCTACTCTGTGAATAAAAAGCGCTAAAACAGAAGCGATATGTAAATCTATCTGCACGAGTATGCAGACACCCTCACGATGCATACTACCTTTCGGCACGAACAAATCGCGCCAAAGAATTGTCGCTATGTTTCCATCGGCTTCCAGACGTGATTGTCCTTTGCGGAACTGAGGCTTTCGAGTGAGCGGAAATGCATGCCCTCATTGATACAAGGTGCACGCGTCACTAGATGTGCATATGTGAAACCGGATCTACCATTGTCTTTTAGATGGCATGCTATGCTACACCATCAAACAGAGTGCTGTCGATAATAGCCTTGATAGAACCTGGGGGATTTTCAGGGTCGAAAAAAAAGTTAGTCTGTACATGACCTTCGCCCTGTGTCGCCAATGATAGCACTGTAGCGTGCGCGGGCGGACAGTCCGAACCTTTGCGCGCTAAAGTGATCAACCGAAAGCATGCCGTACCTATGGAGCGAGGTTGAACCAATTAAGCATGCTTTTTTGTCACAATACCCCTTCGATGGTCTCACCATGCATTGTAAGCACATGCTCATCTTACATCAAACAGACGTTAACAGATAACTTTGGCATCATATGCTTTACTTGCTTCGTACATTTTGCCCTTTTTCATTCGTATATTTACTTACGTATTTGGTGTTTTAGCTGCTCGGGTTTTCTTTGTGCCTTGTGTAGGTTCAGGTTGTAACGGGAAAATGAGAACCATCCCTTATTAGCTGTGAAAAATTTAGCACTCCTCTGCGAAGCTGAGAAATAATATACCATGAGCCAGTAGTATGTCACGATTATAGCTGATAGCAGAAGTACCGGTTGCTCCGCGCTTCTCACCACACATATGGAAAGGATACAGCACAAGCCGTAGTAGCAGCAGCAAAGAGTACAAGGTGACAACTTCTGGGAAGTCAACTTAGGTCAAAGAAGAAGAATTCACGAGCATTTCGAAGTCCGTGCATAAGATATACAGCACCCACATATAAACTGGTGGAAGAAGAAAGTGGCATATTGTAATAGCTGTGCAGGGTCGCTGACCGGTCGGGAAAGCCTTGTCCCACCTCGAAGAGGGCGATCTGGGAGAAGAATAAGCGGCGATTTTTTTCTGTTCGGCGATTCCCGATCCCTATTTCATTACACGAGACTTGGCAGGTCCCCCATACACCCCTCCCCCCGAGAGATATACAGCCATAAATCTGTTTGCCACACCCGCATTCCAGCAGCTGGACATGCAGCAGAAGCTTCTTACATTGCCTCATGGTCCGGCTGATAATTTAACGCTACTCCCTTCGATTTTTGCTCCTTCAAACCAAGGATGTTCCCCGGACCTCGAAAATTACCAGTGAAAGACCCTTTAATGGCAAAAATGCAAGCGGGCAAATCTTTAGCAGCAGTTGATCCCGGCCAAATATTCTACATCCTCATCTTCCGGCTGGGCATACCCAGATCAATTTCACCCACACACACTAGCATATATAAACAGGTTCTTCTAACAACAGAATATTCTTGGTCACATCTTCATATTCATATCATATCTTCATATCCTTTGCATTCACTACACCTCCTAACATACTACCATGACTGTGTCCAACACCATTGAGCAATTCGCTTTCCAATACTCAGAAGATTACGCCTTGATTAATCTACTGGAGAAACAATTTGCACATTTCAGTGACAACGTCTTTGCTTGGTATACTCCATCCTCGGGTGGTGATTACAGGTCCCTGACGTATGGTGAAATTGATCATTTGGCGACGAACGTCGCTTGCCAATGGGCCCAGGACGTCAAGGGTGTGGACACCGTTGGCTTCATAGCGGATCACTCCATCAACTATCTCATTGCTATGCTCGCCTTTATGAAGCTTCGCGTTACCTTCATGGCCCTGTCCCCGCGTAACTCGCTGCCTGCCAATGTGAACCTCATCCAGAAGACGGGATCGAACTTTATTGCGTCCACGGCTAAATATGAAGACATGATCCAATCTGTCGCGGCAGAGTGCGGCAACTGCCGCACCCATGTCATCCCCAGCTTTAATATTGATGCCATTCTAAATGAGCCCCGCAATCCTCAGGCCGACAACATTTTGGACCGCAAGTATACTCATGATGATATCGAAAAGATTGCCATGATTATTCACAGGTACGTGCTCTATCTGCGAAAAAGGAACGTTTCCACTGATTTGTATGATGTAGCTCCGGCTCCACTTCCTTCCCGAAGCCGATCCGTTTGAGCAACCGTTTCTGGTTCTGTGCTATCCAAAGTGTGAACATCCAGGTCAAGACCCATAGTCCTGAGCTGGGTCCTGCGGCTACGGATGTTATGCTTAGCTGTCTTCCTCTGTAAGGATGTTGTCTACTTTTTCTAATGACACAATACTAATTCGGTCATGCTGACGTATGCTTAGGTTCCATTTATTTGGTGCTTACAACGTACTTAGCCAGGTCATTGTGGGTGGTAGCAGCGTTATCCTTGATCGGCTACCCCCTCAACCACGTGAGATTACCTCCATCTGCGACAAGCTCAATGTCACTCTCATGGCTGCCCCTCCGCTCGTTCTTGACCAACTTGCAAGTTACGTTCAAACTACAAACGAAACCAGTGCTCTACAGAGAGTCAAGTACATCGCGTAAGTATTACCATCATTCTCTGCTTTTCTTTCTGAGCAATGAATTAATCATCTCGCCATGTTAGATATGGTGGCGCTGCTTTGAAGCCTGAAGTTGGTGACTACTTTCATTCACAAGGTATCAATATCCGCAACTTGTACGGAACAACTGGTAAGTATCTCTTTAATCTCGATTACCTACAAGCCTGATATCTGACTTCTTTACTATGTAGAAATCAACGTGTTTGCGTGCTGCAACATGTCCGACAACTTCAAGAACTGGGTCCTGCTCCGCCCTGTCGACTCTGTCGAGCCCTATTGCGACTGGGAGCCTTTCGACGAGGCCAACGGCGTCTACCACTTGCTTGTCAAGGGTAGTTCGCCCTTCATGGCCACCGGTGTTGCTAACCGTGCCAATGGTGACTATGCCACCAATGACCTCTTCCAAAAAGATCTCGAAAACCCCGGCTATTGGCGCCACGTTGGCCGTCAGGATGATACTCTTGTGATGGAGAATGGTGAAAAGACGAACCCAACCCCGATGGAGCACAGTATCACCAGTATCCCACTTGTCCACCAATGCACCGTCATCGGTGAAGGCCGCCAGTGCACGGCTGCCCTTGTCGAACTTGAGCTGAAGGAGGCCATAAAGTACACACCACAAGAGATGCTCGACCAGGTCCAGGCTGTCGTCAAAGAAGCCAACTTGAAGGCACCCAGCCACAGTACTCTCCTACCCCAGATGGTCTACATTCTGCCTCTCGACCAGCATCTTGTCTCCACCGATAAGGGTACCGTTATCCGCAAGCGTTCAATTGAGCGCTTCAGCGATGCCATTGAAAAGATGTACCATGATTTCCTGGAAGGTCCCAAGACATCGAGTGGCAGCGTAGATAAAAGCATCGTAGCAAGCTGGTCTGTGGAGGACACGCAGAACTTTTTGGTCGACGCCTCCGCCCAGGTGCTGCAAAAGGACCGAGCCGTTATTGCCAAGGCCCTGGACGAGTCCCTCTTCGACTTTGGTCTTAACTCGCTACTCTCGATTCAGCTCCGCAATCGCATGAGCGAGGCTTTTGACAACGTGCCCACCAACATCGTCTTTGATCACCCAAGTATCGCTGATCTCGCCACTGCTCTTTTATCCCTCCGTGACGGCAGCATCAAAGACGACAAGGCTGCCCTTGAAGATCGGTATCAAGAGACCCAGGCCCTTCTGGAGGATTATCTCAAGCGCGCTGATAAGGATTTTTCTGTCGCTCGCAAGTCTGAAAACAACCCCAACCGGCAGCACGTTGTCCTCCTCACGGGTGCCACCGGATCCCTTGGCTCATTCATGTTAAGTGATATGCTCAAGTCATCCCGCGTCAAGAAGGTCATTGCGCTTGTCCGCGGCAAGCAGGATCAACTCTTTGATCGTCTCGTCAAGACCTTCCAGGATCGCCGTCTGGACGTCTCGCTCCTGAGCAATGACAAGCTTGAAGTCCTTCCTATGAAGCTCGACGCGCCCAGACTCGGGTGGGACACTGCCACCTATGACCGTCTCAAGCAGGAAGTTACTATGGTACAGGCCTGCGCTTGGCTGTTGGACTTTAACCAGCCCATTTCCCACTTTGACAAGGAGTGTATTCGTGGCATGTACAACCTGCTGAAGTTTGCTCACCGTGAGGTCGACCCCATGTACGTCCACACCATCTCCAGTGTCAGTGCCATGACTGCGCGCGGTACACCCCGCATCCCCGAGACCCATCCGGAGATGGATCCTCACGTTTGCATGCCTATTGGCTATGCCATGTCCAAATACGTGGTTGAGCACCTTTTCAACTATTTGACGCGCGAGAAGAACTTTCCTTGCATTGTAAAGCGCATGGGTCAAGTCTGCGGTGACACCATCAACGGCGCCTGGAACACCAGCGAACAGTACCCTCTCCTGATTGTCGGTGGCGGCTCTGTAATGAGGAAGATGCCTGCTATTGAGACCGAGATTGACTGGTTGCCTGTCGACCACGCTGCTACTGGTATCTTTGAAATTATGCTGAGCACAGCCGACAAGACCGCTGCTGAAGTCGCTGGCAAAGTCTACCACATTGTCAATCCCAACACAGTCACTTGGTCAGATGTCCTCAGCTCAATGAAGGAGTGCGGCATAGACTTCGAGACCATGGCTCCTGCTGACTGGGTAGAAGCACTTGCCGAGGACCAGGAGAACCCTGCTTATAAGCTCTTGGGTTTCTACGAAAACAACTTTACCAAGTCCTTCAAGATGCCTATCTTTGATACTGACATGACCGTTCAAGAAGCTCCCGCCCTGGCCGCGGCTCCTCCTTTTGATGCCAAGCTTCTAGGCAAACAGCTCGATTACTGGAAGAGCGTGGGCTTCTACCAGCCTATTTAAGGAGGAGCTCTCTAGAACCTCTCTTTATATTTTCGTCTTTTTCTCTTCTTTTCCCTTTTCCCCCGCCTTGCTACATATCGTACCTCATCATCCACAATCCTGTAGTTTGTACTTTATAGATTGTATTATCTATACCAATTCCAATTGAAAACAGTCGCTTGCATCCTATATCCTATTTGCACGTAAGAGCACTGGATACCTTTACAGGAACCTCACTATCATGTGGAATGAAATGAAGACGATGTTCTTATCACTTTCTCAGGCTTCCTTTCCCGTTATATGTAAACCACCTCGAGCGTCATTGATTACGCAATATTATGCGTCACTATGGGCGTTCGTGTCGATTTAGAGCATTCTTTGACTAGCACAAAGTGGGCCAATGCACAACTACAAAAGTACTAAATAAGAAAGGAAAACGATTACACACGCTCTCGTTTGAGAATTCGTGTGGTACTGGATCCAACCGTACTCTGATTCTCACACTGTAAAGAAAACACCATTGTCTGGCAATGAATAATGCGCCATACCATGTTTACGAAGTTGAGAGTACATTGAAAGTCGCAGTTATAATTTGTGCAACTATGCGTGCAACTTGGCGAGACTGATGTTGCGGAGTTGATGTCCAAGGCACTGGGGAACCACAAAAATGTCCGGTGATCACTCTCTTGATTTTTCTCCAGCTAATCAAAATAAACTTAAACGTAATCAGCTTGAAACGCTCTTACCCTGCCATATACTTTCGCATCTTACCATGGAAGAAGACTACCGATATACTTCTTAAAATAATCACAGTTCTTTCCCACTCTAACCTATGGACCTCATCTTTTGACAGTTATGGCTCATCCAACAGTACAATCACAACAGAGTCACTAGCTTTGTTGGTGCATCTTCGACCGCCTGGATCTGATCGCATGTGCCTTGACAATGTTGACGTATCGCAGCGATTTTTAGGGCTGCAACAAGCAGACTTACGTGTTGCCTCCACTAACGGATTGTCCTTGGAGTCGGATGCTCAACTGATCTTGTCATTATCATCGATCCTTTGCTACAAAAGAACAACTGAATACACCTAGAAATGATGCAATGATTTGGTAACAAGCTCTATCACCGCGTGCGCCATCAGTTCCAAGCGGATCTAAGCATGACAATGAAATTTCCGAGCACAGCAATGTTAAATCTCTTCAAGATTACCGAGAACTTGATATCCGGCAGCATTGACCGTATTGCCGCATGCTCACAACTGTTCTGTATGGCCCACCGCATTGAAGATGGCCAACTAGACTCCATTGACAAGAAGCTTGTCGTAACAGTATCTCAACTTTTGCTCAGCTTGCCCCTTGATCCAACCAATGCAGTCATAAAGGAAGCCGACTTGATCACGGGATACTTAATGCCAGCTTTGAAAACGCTCTTTGACGACGATCGAAAGCATATTCGTATGCGTTGGACGGCGACGGAACCCCTTGACGGAAGCAAAAGCACAATTGCCAGCAGATGGCCGGATTGTCTAATCACCATGTACCCTGAAGGCCCAGATGATGGCGTGAACATCGGACATGGGGAGGCCTAGCGAGAAAGCGAACGACGAAACCATTACCTGATCAACCAGGATCTGATTCGCCTTGCATTGTTCACGAAAAAAACCGTCGACGATACAAGCTTTGATATGTGGTAAACCACCACCTGTCGGGTCATCTCGTTACCGTTGAGAAAGTCTAGATTGGCCTCTATACCCAATCGTGGTATCGGTTGCTATCATGCACTTGTTCAACTCCCCCATCGCCGGTTCAACTAACTGCATATGAAACCGTAAAGAAGTGTTCCATACTGCTTCTCTCATCTAATGGTACAGTTCCATATGCAAGCTGCATATGCCATTGTATATTCAATCATAGGTACACCGTACCTGATGAAAATATTTTATTATCTTATTACTGGTTCTTTTTACTCAGCTGGATGGAACATATTGAATTCTATATAAGACGATAGTTGGATAGACATAGTTATAATATCTTTACCTGATACTCAACTTACTCAATATAAGTTCAGTCTCACTCACTCTCTTGTTCCCTTTTTATTCTCTTTACTGCACATTTTCTCTCTACATCTCATGATACCCGCGCTTCACTAGCCATCCATGCTACTGGTGCCACTTAATCTTCTATTTGCTCAAGATTCAAGCGGATGGCCTATATATCATGACCGAATTGGCCCATCTGGATGCTGGATATTCCCATGGCTGTGTCCGAGATCCCTTCTTTCCTTACCAAGTTCACAACCTTGAAAAATCTCATCCATGCCTTTCTCAATGAATGCATTCCAAAGGCAACTGGTACCGCTGCCTACCCTCAATCTTAATCGTCCTTCCTTGTCACCGGGTGATGAAGCGTTAATTCTGAACAAGAAAAACAGAAAACACAAGAATCACTCTGGCAACGATCCCTAAAGCTTGACTTCTTTATATTCTCTTTTGTCGTGCTTATGTGATGATGTATTGAACAATGCTGGATAATCTCACTTTTTTAAGTTCTTTGACTATGTCCCTCGTTTCTTCCGAACCGTTTCAACAACCCAGTTGCTTGCGGCACGTAATCGTTGGATGGACGTCCTCGACGCCAACTATTGCAGTTGATTGTCTGTCTATCATGTTCTTGGGGTTTTTGGAGATAGTATTGTACTTACAGTATTTATGAATTTTCTTCCTGATCATCAGGCGAATTGATTTTCCTTGAGGCGAGAACAAATTCGGGTGGCACGAAAAATAAATTCGTCCTGAAGGAAAATATCAAGTGACGTCCTAGCGTAGCGCTGGACTCACTTATTACACGAGAGGTCTGCTTACTTATTGGGTTTCCTAAGTTCTCCGTTTTGATTGCGAACAAAGATAAAAAATTTTTGACAGCTAATCTATTACTACATCTTTGAAAGAGAGCGAACAGAAAAGCAGAAAGCAGGCGGGCGGGTGGGTGAAAGACCGTAGCAGACCTCTCGTGTAATAAGTGAGTCCAGCGCTACGCTAGGACGTCACTTGATATTACACTTCGAGGTCTGCTTACTTATTGGGTCATTCAGAGTGGAACTGGTGAAGTCGGTGTGCATCGCAGACGAAATGCGGTAAAAATGGTCAAACATCTCTTGAGACGACCATGCGCCGCGGGCGACGATGTCGGCGATGGGGGTACCAGCCTGAGCGGCCAAAGTGGCGCCAAGAGCACGAGCCTTGGGGATGGCGAGGGAGGGGGGATCGCGGCCAATGTGGCGCATAACGTCACAAATATACACCCGAATGGTGTCGGCGGTGACGGGGCGGTCGTGGTCTAGACCATGCGGAACAAGGGCGTGATGCGACGGCCGGCGACAACAGGATGGGGACAGGAAGCGGAAGAGAAGCCAGTGGCCTTGCGGTAGGCGCGGAATGCGCGGACGGGACAGAGGAGGGGATCGTCGTGCATGTTGAACGTGACGGAACGGACGTAGCGGGAACCTTGGCGCTTCTCCTTCGGGGCATCGATCGCGAGGCGAAGGAACCCGTCGGGAGTGTCCGACTACGTACACTGGGAGATGTCGACACGGGCGAGATCGGAAGGGCGAAGAAAACCAACGGTGGCCAAGAGCCAGGCAGTCTTGCGCGAAAGTTTGGAGAGGGGAAGACGGTCGTTGGGGCCCCACTCGCGGAGCAGAGCAAAGATCGGTTGCAGATCGTAAGTGCCATCCTTCAGCGGACGAACCGTGGCCAAGCGGGAGGTGCGGTGGTACTCGAGGTACTGAGGGTCCTGCTGGATGGAGGTGCGGACAGGGACAGACAAAACACGGCAGACTTGGCTGAGGACAGCGCGACACGTAGACGGCACCCAGTCTCGATCCTCGGCAGCGTCCTCGACGAAGCCGATGACATCCGCGGCCGTAGGCGCATCGGGGTCAACTTCGTGTTGGAGCGACCAGGCTTCGAAATCGAGGCGAATGGTGCGGAGGCGCCGAGTGAGTCGGTCACCAATGACGGGCTGGAGAGCTGTCAGACGAGCTTCGGCAGGCCGAGAGACGATGGCGGTTGTTGTTGTTGGCGCGGCGACGTTTGGACCCACGTTCCAGGCTAACAGCGTCGTGTGCTGAGCCAGAGGATGAGCGTCGTCGTCGTCGGCGGGAAGAGACAGGGGGGAAACCAAGCAGAGCTGAAGGAGGCTCGGGAACCAAGGAGCTGAGGGCCAGTTGGGAGTGATCAACGTCGCTGGCTGCGGGTGCAGGCGCAGGCGGTGAAGAACCGCGTCGATCAGATTCCACGGTGGGACAAGCAGCAGGCGAAGATGAGAGAGGGGGTGCCACGGGCGAGAAAAGGCGTTCACCCAAAGCGCCTTCGGGTCGGCTAGACGGGCGACGTAGTGCGGTAAGAGGGCCGTCACAGCGCTGGCAAACATGTCCACATGATGCGGACCCCACAGGAGATCGAGGTGAGCAAACACCGAGCGAGGAAGCGACCACTCGACTTCTTTGATCATCGCCCGCGAAGGAGCATCGGCGGGGTTGAAGCGAGATGGTACGAACAAGGTGGTCAGGGTGATCCGATGTCGGAAGCAATGTTGCCAAATGCGCATCGCCAAGGCATTGAGGGGAGCCGATCGAGTGCCGCCGAACTTGTCCAGGTAGGCCTTGGCGGACACGTTGTCGAGGCAGACTTGCAGATGCGAGCCGGGAGGAGGAGGAAGAAGGTGGAGTGCCTTCCAAACCACAAGCAACTCCTTCATGTTGATGTGGAGGGGCCGTTCGGACGGGAGCCAGCGGTCGTGCAGAAAGCGATGGTCCAGGACCATGCCCCAACCGGTGTCGGAAGCATCCGTGAACAGCTGCTGGGTCGGTGGTGGCGGGATCACCTGACGCCCATTCCAGCGTTGCATCTGGGAGACCCACCATGTCAGCTCGCCCTTCATCGAAGGGGTGATAGGGCAAGCGTGACGGGAGGGTCGATGCCGCCAGGAATTGATCTGGTGCAGGAGGTGACGTGTCCGGAAACGTGCCTGAGCGTTGCCCAGCTGAGTCGCTAGGGCGGTGCCCACAAAGGATGTCAATTTCGTCCATGAGGTCGAGGACTGGTAGAGGAGATGGTGGGCGAGGCGACGAATAGCGCGCACTTTCTTGCCAGGAACCGAGATTGACATGGAGGTCGAGTCCAAACGGAGACCCAGGTGCTCGATGCGTTGCGAGGGAGTGAGAGACGACTTGGCATGGTTGATGATCCAACCGAGAGACTCCAGCTTCTTGAGCACGAGTTGGGTTTGTTGGACGGATTGCGCGTGGGAAGGTGCCATCACCAACAAGTCGTCCAAGTAAGCTGTCAGTCGGATGCCCCGACGACGAGCCCACTTGAGGACAGGCTTGAGGACCTTGGTGAAGACCCAAGGAGACAGAGACAGGCCAAACGGGAGGAGGCGGTATTGGTAGAGTTGTCCCTGCCACTGAAAGCGCAGAAAACGCCGAGACGAGGGATGCACCGGGACGTGGTGGAACGCATCCTTCAAGTCGATCGACGTGAGAAAGTCCCCCGGCTGCAGCATCCGACATATGGTGGTCATGGACTCCATTTTGAACGGACGTGAGGGGAGGAACTGGTTGAGAGGCTTGAGGTTGAGGACCGGGCGCCGTCCGCCATCCTTCTTGGGGACGACGGACATGCTGGAGAGTAAGCAGGAAGATACACACATTTATATCCTCGATACTCAATGTACTTCTTTATGTTTTCATGCGTGTGAATGGGTGCATTATCCATGACGAGATAGTGACCTTTCATATGTGGATATTTGTCCATTTCATCGAGAGTCGCTTTTAAGAAACTAACGAATGGAAAAAACCGAAGGTAAGCAAGTCCGTAAAAGTTCACCAGCAATCCAGGAATCTGCGGCTGAATGCTACCAATTTCTTCAGCCTAGACGCCAGATTTGGAGTCAAGTCCACGGTTGCTGCCTTGGACTTCGTTGGAAACTCCGGATACCTGTACCAGTTGCGATCCCTTGACGATTGTTCATGACCCTGATGGTTGTGTCGTTGTTGCTCAACATCCCCACAAGCGTTGAATCGCTAAGCGTCTTGCAGAATACCCTGCAGGGGTTAATGACGCTGAAGGTAGGATCTATTAAGCAGAGAGAGAATTTTTTTTAAGACTGACATGGATTACACGATTTCCCTTTTCCGGTAGGATCACCTTGCCACATTAAGTCGGAAAGTCAGATCAGCAGCATGTGAAGCTGAACATGCAGCTGTTCTGGACGACATCCGCGCGCAACCTTCAGCTCATTCGCCAACCTCCAAGACGCCTTTGGTTTTTTTCACGCCGAAGAACAACCGCGTAACAAAACGCAAGTTCCTCGACGTGAATGATGATGACGAGTGAAATATATTGTACATATTCTCGCAAATTCAAACACTATCGTGACATTATTTCTGGCGAATGGACGATATGGACATCCATTGGGTCATTGTGATAGGGAATAGCTTGAGATCGGACGCGGGGGTCTCATCTTTCTCTCTCATTTATTCATATAATGCTACCATATGCCGACTCACAAAGATCATCGGTATGCACATGACTCAGCTTCCCAACTTGCTTACCGTCTAAAGGTAATACAGCGTATATTGAGTTACAAAAAGTTAGCCAGCACTTCTCCCCGCCCCGCTTCCGCGGCAGCCTTTTTTTTTTTAACTGTATTTCTGATTGACGCATAAATACACCTCAAAAGGTGCAAAAGGATTATCTTTCAATTGATTTTCTTAGTGACACAGTCACCAATGCTTGGCAACGGGATATTTACAACTTCCTTGAGAAGACTGCGATGAACTCCAGTGGCCAAAGTTTTCATTTAGCACAAGCGCCTCTCTGTCTCCCATGAGCTTGCATATAAAAACGGGACCAGATTGGTCAGTAAACTTGAGCTCTAACAAATAGAGTGAGAGAATACGCAGTAATTCCACGATCTTCTACACGCTTTTAGGTGTCGCCGTCGAACACCCTGTCGATCACGGCACATGAATTAAAGAATTTGCACCAGAAATGGCTGTTTTCGTTGCTCTGTATTTTGACAGCTCGACATTGCACAAAAGCCGTTTTTCGACCAGGTATATGTGCACACTTCATGTAAATGCGCATCGCGGCCTTGGTTACTAGCACATAAATGCTCATATAGCTTGTATCAGTTTGCATCTGGTATGCTCGCCTTCCATCCTTTCATTTGTTTCCTCCACTGCTCAGCGGATAGTATAACGGTCGTGTTTCAGGCAAGTCTTGCTTTTCCTTTGGTTCCGATTCGGTATGACTTCGTCTAAGACGAGTAAGGTTTTCATTGACCAAATTCAACAAGAGCTGCTGGTGCTTTTGGACTAGCTTTGACTATCGTCCTGGAGGCCTACCGCCACACATTCCTCTTGTTTCAGTATCGGCTCCTTTCTATTTGCTTGAACCTAATTTGCGCTGTACGTAATGTGATACCATTTTGGTACATGCCATTGACCGCAGCTCGTAATATTTTCCCTCAGACTTATATTCGAAATTTCATCGTTCATAAGGAACCTGAGCGATGTAGGAAAGCGGACATAGATGGTTTTTGGTGCAGGGCTCAGCACCAGACATCGCGCACAGTGTGCTCCACCGGTTATATGCAAGAAGTGTATACCTCTCAAGTGGGCACAATGTCTAGGAGAGGGCCCAAACCCACTCCTATATTGACGGCCACCCTTTCTCTCCAGTTTGCTTCATGCGCCTTCTGTCAGACGTACTGGCGATATGTGTTTTAGGTGAACTCCTGAACAGCAAAAATGGTGGCCACAGCGACCTCTCTAGTGACGCGCCCAATGCTTTTAGACGACTATTTGTTATTTTGTTGGTAGTATTCCTTATACGCTTGTCTCTGTAAGGTTCCTTGCTGAGTACACTGTGTACTTTAAGACTCTTCCCCGTAAGATAAAGCTACACTGGTTGCCGGTAGCTCAGACACCGTTGTCTCGGCAGCCCTGGACAAGCAGTTTCGGGAATTGATACGCCCCCCCCCCTCCCCCGCGCGCACCTTTTCTGCCAAATAAAGATCGATTTGAACAGCAGCTTTTTCGTGTTACTTAGTCTTCCTCTCTCTATAATGACTACACCGTTCCTCTACGTGCAACTGGGGGGGGGGGGGAATTCTGCAAAGATATCGAAAGTGAAGTTCATTTTATCACATTCAACAATGCCCCCATTGTGCTGCGCACGGCCAGTACAGACTTTTGAGCACCACCCAAAGAAGTGTTGTCCTTTATTAGCAAGGCCACAAGGCGGTGGATGTACAAAAACACTGCGTCTGTATGAACTTTTCCATTTCGTGCTATAGAAAAATGAGGACCTTACATAGCTATTCAGATCTCGTCATATGTCTAACTTTCGAATTTGATATACCACGTCGTTTTTAAGGTGTTAAGTGAAGCAAGTCAATTTAATACCGAGAAAGAATCAAGCACGTAGAGGAATGAAGTACTGTACAGTAGTTGATATGGAGAGGCAGAGAAAATGTTGCCCAAAAAGGATGATGTGCGATGTGACAGCTTGCTGTTGTTCAAATCGACCCTTTATTTAGAAGGGGGGGTGAGCGCAAGAGACACGGGGGTGAGCGTATCAATTACCGGAGGGCAACTGAAGTAGCTGAGTTTTAGCAGTCACTGGGTATCAACTGACGGTGCCAGAACCCCAATCAGAAAGTTTCGCTGGGAACGTTTATGCACTTTCCCGATCCGATCATGACAAAGGAATCCACTGGCCTGCGGTCCAGATGGTAGTGGACACAGTCTGCGTCCTAAGTGAGGTGCATGTGGAACTGTCTCTCCGGCGATGGAACCTGGCACTGTTAGCGCATGTCAAGACGGGAACGGCGTCAAGCAAGGAAGGCCTACGCATTTCCGACCATGACAAAGGAATCCACTGGCCTGCGGTCCAGATGGTAGTGGACACAGTCTGCGTCCTAAGTGAGGTGCATGTGGAACTGTCTCTCCGGCGATGGAACCTGGCACTGTTAGCGCATGTCAAGACGGGAACGGCGTCAAGCAAGGAAGGCCTACGCATTTCCGACCATGACAAAGGAATCCACTGGCCTGCGGTCCAGATGGTAGTGGACACAGTCTGCGTCCTAAGTGAGGTGCATGTGGAACTGTCTCTCCGGCGATGGAACCTGGCACTGTTAGCGCATGTCAAGACGGGAACGGCGTCAAGCAAGGAAGGCCTACGCATTTCCGACCATGACAAAGGAATCCACTGGCCTGCGGTCCAGATGGTAGTGGACACAGTCTGCGTCCTAAGTGAGGTGCATGTGGAACTGTCTCTCCGGCGATGGAACCTGGCACTGTTAGCGCATGTCAAGGCGGGAACAGCTTAGCTTCAAGACATTACCACGAGGCGTCAAGACATCACCACAAGGCGTCAAGACATCACCACAAGGCATCAAGACATCACCACAAGGCATCAAGCAAGAAAAACGAGGTGCATTTTTGACTATCTCTTCAGCGATGGAACCTACACTGTCAACGTGCGTCAAGGCGGGAGCAGCTCATCTCCGAGAAATTCCAGAAGGCACGCAAGCAAATACACGTCAAGAAACTATGCGACTTTGCCACCTAATATAATATACTTCCTCTTAACATTGAAATACTTATTGGCGACTGGACGATGTGGACATACCTTGGGTCATTGTGATAGGAAATAGCTCGAACTCGGACACGGGCATCTCTCTCTTCCTCTCTCACTTGTTATATAACGCTACCATATTTTTTTTTCCAGCTGATATCTCTGATTGATGCATAAATACACCTCAAAAGGTGCAAAAGGATTATCTTCAATTGGTTTCTTGTTGATACAATCAGCAAAGCTTGGCAACAGGATATTTACAAGTCTCTTGCGAAGACAGCGATAAAGTCCAGTGGCCAAGGTTTTCATTTAACACAAGCGCCTCTCTGTCTCCCATGGCTTGCATATACAAGCGGAATCAAATGGGTCTGATAAATTTGAGCTCTAGTGATAGAGTAAGAGACATATGCAGTAATGTCCATGGTTTTCTGCATACTTGCGGATGTGCTCGTGCTGTTGATTAGGCGGATATGTCATACTGGACTAATCCTAATTGGGTACATGAAGGATGAAGTACCATTTGTCGAATAGAGTCTCACCCTGAGGTATCAGTTAGAACTGTCAGGACCATCATGCATTGGAAAGAATGACTTCGAGGGTCTGGTAGGCTACGAACATAATAAAGCGGGAAAAAAAAGGCAGGAAAGAAAAAGAAAAAAAAAAGCGTATTGCCTTTTCTAGAATTATCCTTCGTGGCATTTGTTGTTACGTGTTTAGCGTAAAGACAACACCAAGGCAAGCCATGGCCTCGTGGTTGCAGACACGCACTGTTTATGTGTCGATTTCGCTCTTCTGCCTTCCGCTCATTGTCTTGTTCCTTTTTCTCTCGATGCCCCTTTTGATCCTCACCATTGGTAGCGATTCTCAAATATTTTTTGTCATTTTTTATTCACGCATTACTTAGTTACGTTTTATGTGATTGCATGGGCGCTCTATCTCCAAAGTGCACAGAGTGATGCCAAATTCACAGTTCCTTATAGTCCAATGCGGGTTATCAAAGTGAATTTGGCCTTTTGGTCTGCCTTACTCGGCTGGATCACCGAGTTGCCCATCGTGGCTCGCTTCTTATACTGGCGCTATTACCAAGTCAAGGACAACTTTCGCCAAATTGTAAGGTATTCATATCAAGATCACATCCTAGTACATCGTGCTGACAGCTGTCCCTAGGCGCGATATCCAATATTCGAGTGCTCATCCTTCCTGCAAACTCGATGTTTATCTTCCTGACGAATCGACGAGTGCTCCCATCGTGGTGTTTGTCTACGGAGGCTCCTGGTCGAGCGGCTCAAAGTACATCTACACACCTTACGCCAACACCTTGCGCGAGATGGGCTATGTTGTTGTTGTCCCTGACTACCGCAAGTACCCCTACGTCAAATCTGATGCCATGTACGACGACGTGCGTCGTGCCATTCGCTGGGCTTATGACCATGCCGATGATATTCGTGGTGATAAAAACGCTATCCATGTCATGGTAATTTTTGAGAGGCCATACAGAACATCTAGCTTACATTTATTAAATATTAAAAAAAAACAATCGTATGTAGGGCCATAGCGCTGGTGCTCACCTTGCGTCTTTTGTCACTCTCAGCAGCACAGTGGAGCATTCGACGAGAGACCAGCAGAAAAAGCATAGCAGTAACAGTCCTATTCTACCACGTATCCAGGGGCTTATCTTGTACGTACATAACATTGAAACATAAGAGCTATTCCTAAGTGAATGTGTTTTCTAGACTCGCCGGTGTTTACTCCATCGAGGTGCATCTTCAGCATGAAACAAAACGCGGTGTCGAGCAAATCTCAGCCATGTCAAGGGCGATGGGCAAAACCATTGAAAATTTCAAGAAGAACTCGCCCATTGATATGGTTCAGCAACACAGCGATGCCATCTCGGCTGCACCTGACTCAGTGCCCAAAATACTATTCGTTCATGGCGAAAAGGACACTGTCGTGCCTGTGGCCCAGTCCGTAGCCATGTATACCACGCTGGTCAATCTGCTGCCGAAGCAGGATAGCCGCATTCAGATGCGACTCTACAAGAAACTAGGCCACGCTGAGTGCATTACAGGTAAGATCAACACCACATGTGAGCGTAATGATAGGCACTGACCGGTACTTTTCTGCTTCAATAGAATTGATGCCTCGCATAGGCAGACAAAAAGACAGCTCCCTTGGGACTGATCTTCGGAAAGCCATTCGTCAGAGCATATCAGGCCAGTCTGAATAAACTGAAATTTGAATGTGCTTACTGCATAACGTATGAGGGATTATGTTATTTCTCTCTAGTATATCTAATGCTACATCTTCTGGAACTCAATCGCGGACGTAGCACAATGCAAGCAGATGAATTTATTCACATGAAATATATGGCAAACGCGTAAGGACCATATGTTCAAAAACATTTCATAGTTTCATATCGCTATCGAAGGATGACGCGCGTCTCCATAAGTGTACGTCGTGTGAAAATATTCGATACATGATTATGGTAACTAGCTTATTATTTTCATACCTGATATGCATCAGGATATATCAGTCACAAAATCTACTCGTCAATTGTGTGTGTGTGTTATCCTGAGCGGGTGAGCACAGACAACTCAGGTCGGTCCTATGCAGAGGAAAATCAGACTGCACATCTAAATTAGGAAATCGTGTCGCGTTTACGCGCTGGCGCGCGAGCGCGGCACCACATAATTTTTTCTCCTTTCCTGTCCCGCATAGCTGCTTGCCCTTTTTTCTACGTTTCGTTACAACTTCCACTGGATTTTACCATTTGATGACAACCGGCTCGGCCTTGCTGGAACAGTTAAAGGACACGAGCAAGTGTGACGATGCGCTTGCTGCGACTGTTCGACAGACCCTCCTGGAGCCCTTCCAGCCCCCATTGTCGGCTTCAGGTCCCACCAAACGCCAACCTACTCAAGCTCAATTCCAGTCCATGACGAATCGTCTCAGCCCACTCGCCGTAAAGATCTTGCAGCAAAATACGGAGACCTTGAAGCGCCTCAAATCGGCGCGCACTGATTCCCACGACTACTCACATGTTGTTCAATGTCTTGTCGACACCAGCAGTTATGCAATAGCCGCCCTCAGACACATGAAAACGTGCAGCCAATTGCGACCCTTGGACATTGAGAAACTCACATCCAATATGATTTGCAAGATTGTTGATCTTGAAGAGGTGTGTAAAGTGCCACTCACAGACAATGACTGACGATGCTTCTAGCACGCACGCGCCTTGCAAGAAATACAGAAGCAACGCACGTGCCTTGCGCGCGTTGCCAACATTGAATTGAAACCATTGCCGTCCGTCAACAAGAAACCGAGTCTGCTCACGGACAAGTCGTCCGACCCACGCACGAGTAGTAAGAGTCCGTTACGCGAGACCCAAAACCACAGAGGCGGTAGTGAACCTCCCGCCCCCGTCGGCAGCCCCACCGCCTCTTTGCGAGCCATGGATATCATCAGCCTGCCAGCCCAGCAGACGCAATGGGAAGACGACACGATTCGCAAATACGGGGACCTCTTTCTCTTTCCCCTGGATGCAACCATTGTCGACCGCTCCATGATCCTCCTCGTGCTCTCCTACCAGATGAACTTGCTTCGTTCCTGGTCATCTATCAACAGAGGCGCTCTGCTCAAGGTACCTTTCATATTTCATTGGAAAACCACCCACTCATATGTCAAATTAGCACTTGCCACGATTATTCGACAGGCCGGGAAATTTCATCGACTGGTGTGAGCATCTCATGACGATAGACGAAAAAGAAGCCCGGGCGCAGTACGATCTGTTATACCGCCAGTTTATTAGATCTTCAAGCAAAGCGACGGCTGGTAACATTCTGCTCCTGACCTTAATGCAAAATGACTCATATCGCGTATTAGCTGGATCACACCTCCTATCGTTTGTCTTCCAGATATTTGCCCTCAAAGCATCCAGATATCTGCCCAGTAGCAGCGTAAGAGATTTTTGTCATCGTATTGTCCACGTCAGCGGTCAGTATGAGAAAACGGGTGGATCAAGTAAGTACGGTTTCATATGAATAGCATGCGACTCACTGGATCTCCAGTCGAATATAAATTTATCCACAAGACATGCAATGAGCTACTGGAGACCATCGAAGTCCACGCACAGGACCAGAACGAACTGGAAGCATACTGCTTGTTATGCGAGTACACTGCCTACGCCGCGCGGAAAGTAAGTATGCATTTATTCCAGCTTCGTTTTTTCTCATCGCGTGCATAGGCCGGAAGCTCTTATGGTCAATTCACAGCATACACGCAAATTCTACGCCCGCTTCGCCCACTCCTGGAGAAACCCGACCAATGCAACTATTATCAGGCTACATACGTTGCGAACGCCAAACTCGCTATGACCTCCACGCATCTTGCCCAGGTGTCAGCCGTGGACGCAGGTGAGAACCACGGACTTCCTGGTTTCGAGCTTTATATTAATATGCACATAGAATTTAACGTGACATCTATACTCGAGGATCTCACTACATACTTGCATCTTGCCAAGCATATTGCAGAGACCCATCCGGACTTTGGATCGTCTGGACTTTACGCGTCCAATGCGCTTTGCAAAAGTATCAGCCGATTCCAAGAAAGCGCGCGCAACCTGTGGATATTAATCTGCAAGTACGACTCGGGATCATCCAGACAGCAATCCAAAGGCGACAGGTCCGCCGACCTGGGGGTGAGGGATGAGACAGCAGCACAACTTGTCCCAGCCATAAAATTGTGCATGGAACTGCTTACTTTGAGTCTCACTTCAATGCAGAAGAAGGTAGCTTTTCTATAAGAACCGTCATGCAAAATAACTTATAGGCTCATTACATATTTAAAAAGACGCTGGATACCGAATCGCGACGGAAAGAGACACTTGCTGAAGTCATGTTGGCTTATACCAGTATGGCCATTCTTCAAGCACGACTCGTCTTCCGACCCAAGAGCCGCCGAACACATCAAGAGGCACAAGACTATCTCACCGAAGCCGAGCGACTGTGCACTAAAGTCGGTTATACCGGAGGCAACCGCTACATTGCTGATGCTTTTCAAATGATTGGTGTCTCTCTCTTCAACCAAAGCCTTTACGAAGATGCGATATACCCTTTGCGCAAGTGTTGTACCCTTCTTGAGCACGACAAGAGTACGCTGCAATCCGATACTGGACGGCTTCATCTATCCAAGCGTTATGAGTCCTGGGGCGTATGCTGTCAGAAAGCCAAAATGTATGAGGTTTCTGTCAAAGCATTTCGTCTCGCGCTGCGACGGCTGCCCCGATCCAGCATCGATGCATTTGTCAAAGAGCTGGACACGCTCTCAGCTGCCAGTCTTGCCGAGGCCAACCCTGTCATACCCAAGCTGATGGAACGTTTTATGCGAGTCAATTTCATCGACAACGAGGACGAAGAAGGGCACTTTGCCAGCGGTGCGATGGACCTGTCGCATTTGGATGGGGCCAAGCGATGTCTCGTGCATGAGTACGAGCTCAAAATACTCACCTCGCTCTCGGCAAGACGTGACTGTTCAGTATATCAAAGCATCCTGCTAGAGACGCTCTTATCTTTCTACACTCCAAAGCATTTCCCGGTGCGACGAGCACGGTATAGAGAGAAAAACTCCTTTTTTTTCCGCTGGCAAACGTCACTCACTCCTTTTATCTTACTTTTTTTTTTATTTACTAGAACGTTGCTTGAACTTATTCGCATAGAGCTATCGCAGGGATACTCACCGAGCGCCATGATGCCTCACATCAAGGAAATACAGAGCTTATTAGGAGCCACCGTATGTGAACTATCTGCTCTTTGAAGACGTACTGACCCAAGCGTTAGGAATTTGGACATGATGGCGCCTTATTGACCTACCGGCGCCACTACCTCGCCTTGTGCTCCTCTTGGGAAAGTCTGTGCAAACCCTTGAATGTGCCTGGCTCTTCACGCGACTTCAACATACCGTTCCACCACTGGGCTATGCTGTTGAAGGACGTCGAGCCTATTTATTCGGGTACGCTGGATTCTCTTGTCATGAGCAACGCATTAAGCTGTCAATTGTCTCTAGGTCCAACGCCAAAGCCTGTCCTGCAAAAGTACCGAGAGACGATAGATGGAGCGAACTCCTTGTATTTCCATCTGTGTAAGTGACCACGCTGCACTAAGATCATATAATGATTCTGACCCCGTTCCTAGGCATGCTTTCGGATTACTTTGCTGCCAATCGCCAGATCGTCTACGAAATCTGTACTTTACGTCTGATGCTCAAACTCAACAATGGTCTACGAAGCGTCCCTGATGACTATATTACTGGTACGATGCGAATGCGATATGACAATGGCCCGGCCTCATATATGATCTATAGCTTCCATCATCCTCAGCAGCCGGATTGGTCGCTTGTACAGCGACCTGGGATACTCGGGACGCGCTGCTCTTGAATTCAGCGATGCTCGTCGGGCGTTGGAAGCCAGAATGTGTAGCAATGAAGCCAAGATTACCTACTACCTGTACTACGCACTACATCTGATTCGTATTGGCAATATCGAAAAGAGGTAAACAAATAGAAAACGGGAAAGGTCAATGGGACTGATTGACGCTATTTTCTGTTATAGCGAGCTTGCTTTCAACACAGCACACAAGGCCTGGGATGCCATCATGCGAAACGAAGCCGACCAGTCGCTGGGAGTGCATCGCTACGAGGCGCGGAGCCTCAGCGCGGCACACAGGATGCTTCTAGCCGACGCCTATTTGGTCCGATCTATGCTGTCCTTGAAAACGGTAAACTTATGGGAAAAAGACATAGCTTTAGGCAAACAACTTACCCCTCTTGAAAAGCATTCTCTTGAGGCCGCCATTCAAGACGGAGCAGCAGCAAGCCGTCTTCTCACTTTGTGTCGTCTTGCCATCGACAGAAAGCTGCAAGAACGCGATGAAACACTCACAAATACAACTGTGGAGAACCCTTTTACAAACGAGCAACCGAGCACAGAAGCACGCCTCAAGCAAAACGACCATACATTGGCGTCAGGCGTAACATTCAGGGAGTCTCGCTGGACAGTGGCATGGGTATGCCCAAGACAACAAATATAGCTAGAGAGACGCTGACAATCTTATTCATAGAGAATCAGCCATTGCGTTCGACATGTTGCACAGCTGCATATGACGGAAGGCTCCTGGCGCGATGCAGAATATTACCTCCAAAAAGGCCGCGAGTTAAACGAAGACATGGAGACGGGTCTAATGCTGCTTTTATTCCTGGTGAGTCTGAGCGACTATCATTTGCGGAAAGGCGAGATGAAAGAAAGCAAAAACAAGATATTGGCAGCGGCTGCATTGGAGCCAACTGAGGTAAGTGTCTGCAGAGCACAAGACAACACATGCTAACCCAGATAATGACAGGAATCGCTCTACACATTCGAGAAAGCACTTTGGAAAATGGCCGTAGGCGACGTAGATATGGCTCAAAATTGCACAAAGGACGCGATACATTCGTTTAAAATGGCGGATCAGTATTTCGCCGCGCTGCAATCCCAGAGGCGTATTAACACTGTCGAACACCCCCTTGATTGGTACGTTGCATCCGTGTTTTGCTGCGTAAGTCTGACGCGTACCATCTAGTTCCGGCGAGGAGGATACGATGGATGCTTCGCTCGCAAAAGTAGTGCGTAACATGGATGCCGAGCAACGTGGTATGTCTTTATCATCGCACAGAACTACACGGACTAACATGACTTTATAGACCAACGACTCTATAACTGTGCTCCTCTCCTCTGTATGCAAGCTACCAACACCATCCGGATTGGTAAGTGACGATGCTTCTGTGACTTTATTACTGAGCATTCCACAGCACTAGCCAAGGATGTCCTGGGCTCGCCTTCTTCTGGTTTGGAGCTCTTACAAAAGCTGCGTGCAACGGGCAGCATCGCAGGCGATGAGGTAACACCTGGTTGATAGCGTATCACATGGATTAAAGGTTTGTACATTTTTAGATTGAGATCCAGGCCTGCATTGTCTATCTGAAGCTTCGCCAGGTCCAAAGGGAGCTTGCGAAACGGAAACGGAAAGAATTGTGCGATGAAGGTAATTAATGATATAATAAGCTTGCGAAGCACACTCACAGTGATTCCTCCTAGCTTTGATGTTACCTTCCATGAAGACCCAACTACCGAGCCAACCTCATCAGAAAAGCTCCCTTTCAGCAGACCTTCGTCCTCTCGGCGAACGTCTGGACCGTGTCCTGGAATATGTGTGGGAACGTCGCAGCACAATTGCAGCGAAAGCCCAGGTCCGCACGTTAAGCGAGTCTTATGCTAGCGCTGGCTACATGTCTATTGTAATCAATAATCTCCTGAGGTCTTCCGTATTGGATAATTATCCCATCGTGAGCTCATACTACTTTGGTATGTATCCTTCTTGCCTATCACCATTTTGCTAACCATACACTACATAGAAATGGCAAAAGGCATCACAACCCGGCGTGAAATGCGAGCCTGCCTCGCGTCCAAATTGAACCCACTGGCCCTCAAATCCATTGATGAGCATCAATGGCCACCGGCAAGTGCAGCCAGAGCCGATGCGATGGAGATCGATGCAAAACCTATCCACCTCCTCAGCCGAACACGGCAATGGCTCGAGCCTTTCTGGAGGACTCTCCATGGCCTCTACAGCACCGAGTCGCAGCTCTCGGAGACCGAGTTCCAAAGCAAGTACATTGACATTATACCCGAAAACTGGACAGTGTGCTCGATCGCGATGGACACCCGCAACGACCACCTCTACGTCAACCGCATGCGCGCGGGCGAGACTCCTTTGATTCTCAAGCTGCCATTGCATCGCGCTCGCAACCAAAAGCTGGGCAAACAGGTTCAGTCCTTTTCAGACGCCCTCGCCGAGTTCCAGGATATCATTCGTTCAAGCGATGAAACGATCCAGCAAGGGGAGCAGTACTCTCGCGCCAACGATGTCAAAGGATGGTGGGAGAAGCGACACCGGCTTGACCAGCGTTTGCGTGCCCTTCTCTACCGTATTCAGGATGACTGGTTCGGAGGCTGGAAGGTAATACCATTCAGATGGTTGAGACGCGGAAATACTCATCTTATAAAATTAGGCTATCTTGTGTGGACGGTTTTATGAGCATGCATTCGAGCTGCGCCAGTTCCAGCAGGATCTCAATATGTTGCTCCAAAAGGCACTCGGGTCTAGTAATAACGAGGAGGATGCCGGCACAGTGAGCTTGACGCTTTGCCGTGTGATACTTCAGCTGGGGTATCAGCACCATGAGGATGATGTCGAGGACGTGATCTGGTTACTTTCTACAAATTATCCTGAGTGCGGCTTGGCGGCTGGCTCAAACGCAATGGAAGAGGCAAGTGTAAAAGTAAATACGAGCATGTGTAAATGACTCAACCCCTCTCTTTCTCTACCAGCTTAAAAGAAAATTATCGGCAGCCATCAAGAGATACCATGAAGCATCCAAGAAGGCCGGCGTTCAAACCATGGACCGTCTGCCGGGCGATCATGTTATCTTCATACCCGACAAACACATGCAAATCTTTCCGCTTGAGAGTATGAAAGTCCTCCGATCCCAAGCCGTGTCACGCCTGCCGAGTCTCTCCCTTCTTCGCGATCGCATCCTTTACTCCCAAGCTAGCCATGGTGCAGAGCACTACGACATTCAGAAATGGCGCGATATCACCATCAATAGAAAGAGCACCTACTATGTTCTCAATCCCGGTGGTGATCTCTCTGCCACTCAAACTAAATTTGAAGCCGGCTTCAAGAGGTAAATTTCTCGGTGGGTTTGTTTACGTATAGGACTAACACTTGGATTAGTAAGGAAGGTTGGCAAGGCGTGGTGAACACCAAGCCCACCGAAGCTGAGCTTCAGAGAGGTCTTGCCAAGCATGATCTCTACATGTGAGTAAATGCACACTGACTCGTGCTGATCTTTTTTTCTGACCCTGCTGGTATAGGTACTTTGGACATAGCGCAGGACAAGGACTGATCCGCTCCCAACGTGTTCGTGCACTGGAACAGGGCCCTGTGGCGATCTTGATGGGCTGCAGCAGTGGCAGGTTAAGGAGCCAGGGCGAGTTCGACCCTACTGGGCCTGCGATTGACTACTTGATGAGTGGTAGCCCGGCTGTGGTAGCCAACCTGTGGGACGTGACGGACGTCAGTATCGATAGCTTGGCACAAGAGATGCTCAACGGGTGGGGTCTCCTTACAGACGGACAGACGAGCACGTCCATTGTTGAAGCAGTGGCAGCTGCGCGGAACGCATGCCGTAGGTTGCGCTATCTGATCGGCGCAGCTGCTGTGGTATATGGCGTACCAGTGTATATACAGAACTAAGGGATTATTGATTATTATTATTTTGCTCTACATATAATTGAATTACTGATTGAAATGACATCCAACGGGATTTGATTTGAGTCTGTTCACTGCGGAATTTGGGTGCTGTGTCTTTCTTTTCTCTCTTTTGTGTGTGCCGCCTTTCCTCTCCCTTTGTCATGTCCGGACCTCCTCCACAGGCTGACAAAAGACGCCGTTTGACAGCAGACGGGGACAGTGCCCCCGCTGATTTACCCACGCCGTCGAGGCCTCCCCTCAAAAAACGATTCACTAGTAGCAGTATTGGCAACATCGCTGCCATGCACTTGTCAAATGCTTCTACGGCGAACGCTCCTTCTACCACTGCCGCTACCAGTACAGCCAACACTATAACGGCACCGCCACCAGCATCATCTGGTACCGCTGCCTCTGTCAACGAAACAACCGCTGTGGCAGTAGATTCACCACAATCTACGAGTGCTGAAGCAGAAGAATTGGTACGTGACCACATCGAGTGCCGCAATAAACCATTCTGAATCTCATGTCTCGATCTAAAGGAGCACGCGCCCAAAGACATCATTTTGAAGCGCATGCGTGTCGCCAAGGTATATAGAATATTCGCGTCGGAAAGCCCAGCTCGCTAATGCCTGAATGAACAGGACACTGTCATGGCGCTGGAGGACAAGACAGAGACGCTGGACAGTCAACGGAATAAGGCCGACAGCAAGCGCTCTGCTCTACGGATCAATTGGACTTTGGTATGGTCTCGGTGATCACTTTATGCTACGCTGCTAAATCAAAAGAAACGTAGATGCAACATCAGCTGCATATCGCTGCCAAAGTTCTGTCTGGATCACAGCTTCCTCTTACCTTTGGTACGTTTGATGGATCATCTTTTCTGTTCTGCTCCTCATGTGTCTCTCCCACGCCAAGCAGATCTACCACCCGAAAATGTAAAGTCGGATGCGGCTCGAGAATTAGAATCGACTCAGGCGGCGATGCTTGCTGCCGGGGCACGTCTGCTGGATGTGGTGCAAGAATGGCAAGCAGGAGCCAAACGCCTCCAAGTTGAATACGATCAGAAGAAAGGTAAATGGTAAATAGCCCGCAGGAACGCTGTTTTTATATCCGTTGTTAGATATGGCAGAAAAGAAGGCGATCGTGGCTGAGTGGGTGCGCAGGGAGATCGATGATCTGAAAAGCACCTACGAAAACAGCCAGCATGTTATACGCGAGCTTCAGCAGTACACTGCCACCCTTGCAGACAACACAGCGAGAGCGACCGATGATGTCAGAGCAGCCCACGAGAAACTCGAAGAAGCTCAGGACGCGCTCGACCAGTGCATCGAAACCTTACGGCAGACCGAACGGCGCTACGACCGAGAAAACAGCGCGGTCGTGGCAGCTCTAACCGAGAGCGGCGTGGCTGGACCCAAGCCGGATCATGACAGAGCTTCAACGCCCGCCTCAGGCGGACAAGCGGGCCGTGCAGGCGAGCCAACTGCCAACGAAGTAAGCCTAACTATACAATATATAGACGGCATGTCTTACCTCACTGCTATCTAGGAATCCATGGCGGACCAAGCTGCCAAGCTCCAGTTAGTCGAGCATCAACTGATCATGGATGCACGGTTGAAGGAGCTGGAGGAATTGAAACGCGAGCGTGAAAGCCTCAAGGAAAACTATGACCAACTACGCCAGACCATCGCGACGCTGTCGGACGAACGGCTTGAAGAGAGCGAATATTTCAAGACACTTCAGATATCTCTGAATCACTATAAATCGAGGGCGCATCACTTGGAAGACTGGAAGGAACAATTAGAGCGCACGTTGGATGAATTGACAGGAGAGCGTAGTCGGCTTGAGGACGAAATCAAGGCTGAAAAAGCCAATCGGACACAGGTGATGGAAGCAGCTATGCGGAAGATCGACGGCGACATTCTGCGTATCGAGAAAGGGCGTGGCGAGCTTGAGGCGACGCTGGATGGGTTTCGTGCCAAAGAGGCGCGCGGAAAGCAAGCGCAGGAGGTCGTGTCTGCTTCTCTCGAGAAGGAAAAGGTAAAAGGAAAGGACCCAGTTCTCTACGTGTGTGTCTTACGCCCGTGCTTAGGCGAAGGCAGCTGTCTTGGAGGAGCAGCTCAAGATACTTCGAGAAGAGACACGTTCCAGGGAAAGCGTGACAGATCCTGATATTATCAAAGAGTACACAGACCTGCAAAAGAAGATCAAGTAAGTAACTGCAGCCCGTCGTGTGCAAGTCGATAATAACTTGGTGTTATAGTGACACGCAAGCAAAAATCAAATATCTGGGAGAATGCGAAACGCCTTTGTCTGCAGAAAGTCTGGAAGCATCACGGAAGGCGCTTGAGGCTCGGGTTCAGGCCATAGAGCAGCAACTTGACCACTGGGTGAACGCAAAGCAATCGGATGAGGGCATCCGCGCCACGATGGAGGAGCTGGACCACCGCATGGCCGAATTGCACAAGCTGCAGCTCATGATCGACTTTTACGAAAAGTTTGAGAGTCTGCTCCATACCCAGATCGACCACGCAGCCGACATGTACGGCAAACTCGAAGAACAGCAAAGCTCCAAGGTCTTTGACCCATCCTATAAAAGCAAGCACGAGGCGCATATTCATGGTGATATGAACAAGTATACCAACACCTTTGCCAGTCTCATTGCAGTCAGAGAAAAAGAGGCGGCCAACGTGGCTGCCTATCGACGGACGAGCGAGCAACAGTTGGAGCACATTCGCCAGTTGGAAGAACGTGGCAAGTCCCTGGAGGAGCAAGTGGAAGAAAAGGAGGCCAAGATGTGGCAGACATCACGGTCAATAGAAAACTTGCGGTTTAGCGTGGAAGATTTGCAATACCAGTGCAGTGAGCTTCGCGTGAACCTGGAGCACAGCGACACGTATATCGCCGAGGTAAGCAAAAGAGCATTCCGGGTTGAGCAGAAGCACTTATCGACTCTTGTCATGTAGTTGCGGAATATGGCCAAGGACAAAACGAAGCTTCTCGATGAGGAAAAGCACCTGCGACGAAAAGTGGAAGAGGAGTACGATGGCATGAAACGTAAATGGGATATGCTGTCTCAAGGCGAGAATCCTGCGGAAGATGAACTCAAGAAGGAGTGTGAGGATCTCCGCGTAAGTCCTAGCCATATAATTTTTTTTTATTTTGCTCCTTTTGCGTGGGATCATGGTGCTGACTGACGCTCTTCTTGCCTTTGTATCCTTCTTTTTAGGCCTTGCTCAAATGCAGCGCTTGCAAAAACAATTTTCGACGACGGCTCTTGGCACGGTGTATGCACACATTCTGCGAAGAGTGTATCGATGCATGCCTCGCTTCGCGTCAGCGTCGGTGCCCCACCTGCGGTGCGTCGTTTAGTCAGTCTGAAGTGCGGCATTTCTTCTTGTAAATACTTGTGATAAATATATATATATATAGAAAAACAATAATCATTACATATAATGGAATTTATTCTCTACAGGGGTCGATTGGGATGTGCTCGTTGTGATGATTATAAGATAGAAGAATTATATATGCACGTGAGACCCCAATGTCTGTAGTGATCGTTGTCAGGAAGCGCGGGGCTGAAATTGTTCAAAAAAAAAAAAATTGCCCAAGCAACTCTGCGCCTTTCGCTTCTTCCCTTGACCCCATTGCTGCGATGCCGTTTCTCACCTGGCCACTCGCTTGGCTGACAGGCGTACCCGAGCCTACACTGCGACTCCTGTTTACTATCCTGTTTGGATACCCGATTGCGCGCGCTTACAAGCACTTGTACGGCCAAACGCAGGGCCCCGTCTCGGCTTCAGCTGTCAGCGAGCGCAACATGTTCATTCTCCTGTCTGGTCTCGCGCTAGCTCTGTTCTTCAACGGCGCCCAAATTTACCATTCCCTCTTTACCATTGTTGCGAGCTACAGCATGCTGTATATTGTCGACAAGCAGAAGCTGCCCCGCCAGTATGGTGTGGCCGGTGTCTGGGTCCTCAATGCGGTGTATCTCCTGGGTGGCTACCTGCTTTCGGCCACTGATGACTATGATATCACGTGGACCATGCCCCAATGCATTCTGTGCTTGCGTCTGATGGGCTTCAGTTTCGATTTTCTCGACGGCAAGACCTCGGTGGTGCAGGTGGCCGGTCCTGGCCAAGGCGAGAAGCAGGCCCTCCGCCCGACCGACATGAAAAAGCCCCCGAGTGATCTGCCCCTGTCCTTTGCGAATGACACGCCACTGCCTGAGCTGCCTGAATTCCTGCAGGTCCTGGCCTACTGCTACTTCCCGTCCGCTTTCCTCGTCGGTCCTCAGTTCTCCTTCTCGCTCTACCGCCGCTGGTTGGGCACCTCCAAGGAGCACATGTCCCCGCAAGACCAGGAGGAATGGGACAAGGCCCAGATGCGCTATGTCTTCCGCTGCTTCGGTCTCGCTTTTGTCTATCTCCTCCTGCAGCAAACCGTGGGCGCGAGCTACACCACGTCATACCTGCTGACCGATGAGTATGCGGCGCTCCCTCTGTCGACGCGCATCTTCACCTTTTTGGTCGCCGGCAAGTTTGTGTACAGCAAATATTTGGGTGTATGGCTTTTGACAGAAGGTAAGCAACAGGAGAACTAGAGGAAGGGCCATGGCAAAGTATACTTACAGATGCACAGGTGCTTGCGCCTACTTTGGTATCTCTTACGAGGGCAACGACGAGGAGGGCAATGGCATGTTCAAGGGCCTGGCCAACACGCTGCCTCTGCAATACGAGACGGCGACCTCGATTGACCTGGTGATCGGCTCGTTCAACATCAACACCAATCTGTGGACCAAGTACTATGTCTTTAAGCGTCTTCGTTTCCTTGGCAACAAGCAGCTCTCCCAATTTGGTGCGCTCGCTTTCCTCGCTCTGTGGCACGGTTTCCATGCCAATTACTTTACGACCTTCTTGATGGAATTCCTCTATGTCGAGTGCGAGCGCGTGCTTCGACAGCGTCTTTTCAAGCCCGTCGTGCAACCTTATATCAAACAGAACGCAGTTGCCCTCGTGGCATGGAAAGCGGTGGCATGGCTGACGTGCAGCATGACACTTTGGTATGCCGTGGTCCAGTTTGACCTGCTGAAGCTCAGCAAGCTCTGGACGGCGTACAAGAGCGTTTACTTCCTCGGTCACTTGCCAATCGTTATCCTTCTCACCGCGGACAAGCTCCTTCCCAAGGCTGCTCCCATCGCAAAGAAAACCAACTAGATAATCCTGCCGTCTCCCCTTTGTATACACACACGCACACGCAAACACACAAGCACACGAACAACATACGCATACAAATGCATCTTCATAATAGATATATTTTACAAGCGCATCAGTCGCAATTATTTGTAAGGCATCGTGCCATTTTGACACCTATTGTGGTGCTTATTTGAAGTGCCCTTTCAAATTTGGGGAGTGCGACGTTGTATATTCTCTCTTTTCCTAATGAGCGACGGTTTCCTCCGCAACAAGATCCTCGTTGTGGGCCAGGTTGGCCAAGACCTCATCGAGTTCGTCAAAGGTAGACACGACTGGCCTTGGCAAGCTGAGCTGTTGACACTGCATTAGGTGTCTTGGAGGCCAACAATGAAGCGTTCCCTCAATCACTGGTGGATGAAGAGCTCAAAGCAGCCGAGGGTCACGTCTCGGGCATCAAGATTCCGTGGACGATCAAGAACAAGTACTATACAGCTAAAGTTGACTACTGGCTCGATGAAGTGACGCCGTCTCAGACCGACGTCATTACCGGGTACGCAGACCCCAATAACAGTATCGGTCAAGTCGTCGACGCGTTTGTCTATGTCTTTCGAAAAAACAAGGTCAGTCGAGGCCTGTGTGATTTATGATAGCGTCTCATGGTATGTTAGCCCGAGTCATTCGAAGGCATCAAAGCATGGACGACGTTTACCGAAAACTGCGCGCCTTCCATCCAGCTGTGTGTCTCGTTCGGTGCAGGCCCCGATAGGGAAGACACTGTCGACAGCTGGTGTGTCGAACATCAGTTTGAGTATGTCGATCTGGAAGCCAAGCAACAGGATACGCTCAGCAAAGCTGGATGGGACTTGGCTCTCGATGCTCTACAAGCCAATATGTGGGATGGCATGCGCCAAAATACATCACCTCAGGACGATACTGAAGAAGGCACCGCGAGCGACCTTGATATCGAGCTGGACTCGGACCTACTCAAAGGTAATTCGTCTACAATAGGGTATTCATGAAGCTGACATGTCCCATCAGAACTAGGTAAACTCAGGATGGAACAACCAACCAACGACGACGACGAGGAGGACTTGACAGGTAAAGTTGTTGGGGATATATAGGGTATAAGGTGATATCTCACGCTACTCTAGGAATGCCTACCAAAGAGGAGATCGAGCGAATGCACGCACAACTCTTTGCAGGCATTGACGACGAAGATGGTCTGGACAAAACGCTTGAGACGATGCAAGCGCTACGAGGTAAAGCAGAGATGCGTTCATATCATAGGCAAGAGCTTAGACTCTTTCACAGAACAAGGCAAGAACCTGCCGGATGCGGAGCGGAGGAAGCTGGCAGCACAAGTAGCTCTGTCATTTTCTGCTCAGCTTGGACTGTAATATTGAAATATGATGATGCTTCTGTTCACATAGTATCTATTCTCCTTGTTAATATATCTACTGTTTCTGTCTATATAACATATACGAGCAGAAAGGAAGGCGTTACCACCAGTAACCAGGATCAGGTGTTCATGTACGAAAGTGCGCAGCATTAAATTTCAGTCACAAAATGTAAAACGCGCTCGCGTCGCGCATTCTTTTTTTTTTTTTTTTTTTAATGTGTGTGTGTTTTCTCTTGCTCACTTGTAGAAAATGAAGGACATTACGAGCTACTTCAAAACAAAGGTAAAAGGCACATATTCAGCCTAAGCATTCATACTCACTCTGCTATTACAGTCATCGGCACCAGCGAAGAAGGAGCAGCCTCCGGGTAAGCTTTTCTCATTTCTAACCACCCCCAGCTGTCATTGACCTCTGCATCGCAACAGCACCTTCCCAACCAGAACAAAAGCCGACTGCTACACCGGAAAAGAAAGCAGAGTATGTCATTGGCCATAATGCAAGGCATTGCGTGGCATGAAGCTAATATCACCTAGGGTCGCTGCTCCCAAGGCAGGAGAAAAGCGAAATCGGGCAGCCGCAATCGAATCTCGGTAACTACGCGCATACAACGTACAAACACACGGGCTAATTCCGTCTTGTTTCAAGTAAAACGTCCACTAAAACAAAGGCACCCGCAAAGGCAAAGGCATCTACGAGGCCAGCGAAACGAGTGACGAAATACGACATGGACGACGATAGCGCGGAGGACGACCAAGACAACGACTTCGAGCCGGAAGAAAAGGTGTCAGAAGACGAGCCATACTTGAGTGAAGAGGATGAGGCACCGCCTGCAAAGAAACCCGCTGTTAAGGCATCCTCCAAAAAGAAAGAAGCGCCCAAACCGCAGGAGAAGAAGGAAGAAAAGGAAGAAAAGCCAAAGGGGACCAAAGTAGAGCCAGCCAAGAAAGCAAAGTGAGTCTAAACACTGTCATTATGATCACTCCTACTTGCTGGTATGCTCACTCGTTACTGTCAGCTTCTGGCAAGCCAAGAATCGCGAGGGCCCGAAAGCTTTGGGCAGCCGACCGCCGCCTGTAGGTGAAGAGAACTGCTTAGCAGGCATGACCTTTGTCCTATCCGGTATGCTCGAAACCTTGACTGAGAATCAAACAAAGGATATCATCTTGCGCTATGGCGGGTAAGTGGGATCAGCCAAGATATTCGACATCTGATGATATTCCAGACGTATCACAGGTTCTGTGAGTGGAAAAACAACCTACCTTCTTCGGGGCCGTGATGCTGGCGCGAGCAAGACCGAAAAGGCCAACAAACTCGGCACAAAGATCATTGATGAGGATGCATTTTATGATCTCGTTCAAACATCCAAAGCCAAACCCGATGATACTCCTGCACCTCCTCCCCCTCCACCACCACCGTCCTCAGCACCGTCCTCCTCCTCTGATAAAGGCAAAGTCAAGCCATCCACTGCGCAGAATACCAACACGTAAGTTCATTTCACTGTAGTACAACTGTATGTTTAATCAGGTAGTAGACCTGAGGAGCTGCTGTGGACAGAAAAGTACAAGCCAACGGCTATCAAGGATATTGTTGGTAACAAGAACCTTGTAAAGAATATCTCGACCTGGCTGGAACGATGGTACCCTTTGTTTTGCTTTATGTAACCCATGAATCCTAAACGTCCTCTGTAGGCAAGATAGCTTGCACCAAGATTTCGAGACCGATAAGAATGATGGCGCGGATGGTATCACAGGCTACCGTGCTTTATTGCTGAGTGGCCCTCCAGGTGTGGGTAAGACGACGACTGCACATGTTGTCGCACGTACACATGGTTATGAACCACTCGAGTTCAACGCAAGTGACGCGCGAAGCAAGAAAGTCTTGGAGGTGAATTTTATTTTATTTTTTTCTGTGGTATATGGGATCAATGTATTGAATATGCTTCATGTATCTTCCCAGAGTTCGATCACTGAGATGATGGACAACCGTACCATGACTGAGTTTTTCCGTGGCGATCGCGGTCCGGCCGTCAAGGACAAAACTACCGTACGTACATCCCATCCGTGTATGCCGCTTTGTATTCACTATCGGTGTAGATCCCCAACAAAGGAAAAGTTGTTCTGATCATGGATGAAGTGGATGGCATGTCTGGCGGTGATCGCGGTGGCTCAGCTGAGCTCGCCAAACTGATTAGAAAAGCCAAGGTAAGTCGTTTTCTGGGGCTGTGTGAACCTATCCTGAGCCTATCATCGTTTTGTAAATCTGCAGATTCCGGTCATTTGTATATGTAATGATGTTCGATCTCCAAAAGTCCAGCCTTTGACTCGCGTCTGCTATGATGCTCGTTTCAAACGGTAATTTATTTATACAAGGTATGGTTTGCGTTTGAGCTCACACTTTTTTGATACCTTTAGCACGCCAGCCAATCAACTTAAGTCTCGCATCATGACCATCGCCTATCGGTAAGCTAGTCCTGTTAGCTTTATGCTATAGAGCTAAGCAGGTGTCCAGGGAACATCTCGATCTGAAGCCGAACGTCATTGACCAACTGGTCGAGTCCACCCGAAACGATCTGCGACAGATTATCAATATCCTGGCGGTTTACAAGCTCAGGAACAACCAGATGACATTTGATGACGCACGCAAAGAGTAAGTGCTCTGACTACCAAGAAGCACTGGCGGTAACCTTTTTCTTGGCCGATGTCATTAGGGGCGCGCGAAACCAAAAGTACTCGCAGATGGGACTTTTCGATATCACACCCACTCTGTTTAGTCCAAAGAATTGGCTCCAGATGGATCTGAATGAGCTTATCAACGTGTACTTTCACGAATACTCCTTGGCGAACTTGATGGTCTTTGTAAGTAAGAATTCTGCTCAGCATATCAACTTTACTAACCATGTTGCTGTTCTCAGGAAAACTACCTCAAGGTAGACCCAGAGCGAGCACATGCTATGGGCAAGACTGGATCACCTATCGAACACGAGGCTAACAAACTCGGGCTCATTGCTGAAGCCGCTGATGCCATGGCGGACGGTGACATTGTTGATTCTCACATTCATGGCTCGGTGCAGCAATGGTCGCTGATGCCTATCCATTCGGCATTTTCCTGCGTCCGCCCTGCGTACTTTATGAAGGGTTTCTGTAACTCGAGACATAATTTCCCGTCATGGCTAGGTCAGAATTCGAAAATGCAGAAAAACATCCGTGGTGTCAACGACATCCGTAACCATGTCCGGACAAAAGCATGTGTTGATCGAGCCGAGATTCGACAGGATTACATACCTACTTTCACAGAACGTATCTTCACCGCTCTGAGAAAGGTATGTTGGAGATGGAGCATCACATGCCCGATGGATACTCAATCATCGTCATAGGAAGAGCTTGATGAAGTTGTGAATATCATGGACGAGTACTACTTTGACCGTGAGTCTTTGGATATCATGAGCGAACTCAGCCTCTCGGCAAAGAAGCCGTGGTCGCTTATTCCCACGAAAACTAAAACCGCTTTCATGAAAAAGTAAGCAGCTACGAAAATACTAATATTTGGTCTCTGACACACGTATTAGGTATGCATTGACCCCTCATCCTGTTCTGTTCTCTACTGGTGGACCGGTCATCAAAAAGGCCACCGCTGTGCCTGCGGAAGACATGGAAGGAGAAATCTTTGATGACGAGAATTTTGGTGACGATGTATCCGAAGCGGATGACGACGAGGACAACCTCGCAGATGATAAGCTTGTCAAGGAAAGTAAGAAGCGACGAGCAGGCGCATCTTCGGTAGCCGGTGGTAGCGGTCGAACGACCAAGAGACAAAAGAAAAAGTAGTCGCCGTGTCCTGTCTGTGTTCAGCACTCCCCAGAAAAGGAAAAATAAAAAGAAAATGAGTTGACACGTTCGCATCGCAATACCTTTTGGTTACCATGTCCCGCCTTTTGTGATGTATAATGTTTTGATGGTATAGTTTATAACTAGGTTCATCTTGATATTTGCAATGACATTTACGTTTGTCGCAATGATATTGAGCATAGGTATTGGTGACAAGGGCGTCTCCTCGGTTGGGAAGTTACTGTAACATATAGCCTGCACAACCACAGCAAACTTTTGCCATGTAATAATATTCAATGTTATTGGACTATAATATATGTTTTCCTTCCACTTCCGAGGAGATATATAAGCAGCGTACGTACTAGTTTATAGCGAAGCCTGTCGGATGACTGAACCCGCCACGGAAAGCAGCGCCGTCTGTCCAATAGAAACTATTAAGTGTCCATATCATCCGGTCACGCCCTTGTCCAATACAGAGTGATGATGATTTTCAATCAATAAATGACGTGGAGTATATAGAATGGACTTTATCTTCTGTGTATACATGTCCCCCCCCCCCAAACAAGAAAAAGTAGAAAAGACCGGCACACTTAGAAGGGTTTAAATTAGTGAACGACCAGAATGTCAAATTAAACATAAGGTTCAATCGAAACCGCTTTAATAGAAAAGAAAAAAAGGTATAAAAAAAGCGCATCACATTTATTCTCTGCAAGTTATCCTCCATTGTCTATCAGACAGCACTGTATTATGAGGCGCACGGTGTGTTTTTCCTATATCACACCCTGGAGAGAAGGCTCTTTCCCTGTAAGGTTTCCAACATATGTAATACATATGCCGCGCATCATAGAGCGACCAGCAACAGCGAGCGACATAAGAGCTGATACATTGGGCAACCGCTGCATTCTATTGCTCTCTGATTTTTGTTTTCATGGCATCATTGTAACGGAAATATGAAACCCTTACCTTCACAACCCATGTTGACTGACATATGTCAGTATAAAAATATGCAAACTTACCAGCATCCTACTCTTCCCGCCTCAGCCCATACGCAGGAAAGACAAAAACACTACTTACAAGGATTTCTGAACAAAACACCACATCAAGAAAATACAAAAAGCAGATCATCCTCGTTGAGGATGTTGGACAACTCTTATGACCCCAGAGCGACTCGAACGCCCAGCCTTCTGATCTGGAGTCAGACGCGCTACCATTTACGCCATGGGATCACTCTTGTTATTGGTTGGTTTGAAGTTTAATATGCCAAACAAAAATCAGCCGTTTTGCTCTTTAAATTACCATATAGGGTAAGTAAAATGAAGTCATATACCGCTTTTGGTATTGTGCTCCGTGCGCTATTCCCGGAAGATATTTTTAGCTTCCGTATTATTTTAAGCTTTTTTACTTCTTTTTCCTTTTGTGAGAGCCCGTTGTAAGGTGTGCAACCCGACCGACACCAAGACACCCTCAATATTTTTCACTTTTTTCAACAACTTCACTTTTTATACTTTCTACAGACCCTTATGCTTTTTAATCGGTCTTTTTACTTTCTTCATTCCTCTTCTCATTTCTTTTATTACTCTATATTCCAGTATCCCAGTAGTATGTTTATATAAATTTAAAATATAGACTTTTAGTTTCTGGCCCAATGAATATATTCACTTAAGACTACTTATGACGATATTCTTATACTCTCTGACACTTTTTCAGCGCCAAACTCCTTCCGAATACTAGAGTCCATTGCTTCTCATTGCATGTCGTTACCGAAAATACCAAGCTGAAACCTCGCCATTTCGACATTAGAATTTCATTTTTGACATTTGACATTCTATTCTTTTCCCCCGCTTTCGGACACCTTTCATATCACCTTTTGATTTTTTACTTTTATTTTCTCGTACAAGCTCGCACATAGCTTCTTTTTATCGTTTCATCTCTGTTTTTGCAGAGCCTTCATACAAGATTTGCTGGTGCTCATTGGGAACTATATGATGGTGTAGGGTGTGTAACCCGACCCCACATTTTTTTTCCTTCCCTTTTCTTTTAATTTTTTACACACTTCTTTACTTTCTTCACCCCTTTCTTGGTTTTTTACCAACCTTCTACTTTTCTACGTACCATCGTACTTTTTTACAAACCTCTTTACTTTTTTACAGACCATCCTACTTTATATCGGTCTTTTTACTTTTCTCAATTCCCTTTTTAATATTTTTTAACCCATTCCGCAGTATCATATTATTTATCCATTAGTATATATAGGCTTCAGTTTTTGGCCCAACGAATAAATTCAGACTTTACTTCGACTTTACTTTCAGACTATCCTTGTATACTCTTTGACACCTTATAGCGCCCAAGCCGCACTCAGTCATACGTCTCCGTTGGTTCTCATTGCAAGTCACCACCGAAAACACCAAGTTGCAACTTCGCCATTTCGAGATTGCGAAACCTTTTTTGACAAATTCTGTCCCTTTGATTTATTTCTCCGCTTCCGGACCTCTTCCATGTCACCTCTTTGACACTTCACCTTTATTTTCTTTCACAAGCTCACATATAGCTTAGTTTTACCCTTTTTCTTTTCTTATCTTTGCTAAGCCACATTTATAAGCTTTGCTGGTGCTCATTGCGACATATATAATAGTATCTATCCTCATATAGCTACTATTATCCCCTCTGGTTAACAGCCTTACACTACACGAACCTACAAAGTGCCTTGCAGGTCATCTAGACCAAAACCGACACACACAAAAAAACCCCACAATGGTATTGAAGCCTCGTATAGCTAGTATGGCACTTTCGGTATATTAACAATACAGGAACCTAACAAGTGCCTTGCAAGTCATATACCGACCCTGCCAAACCCATAAAGTACCGTTACGGTAACTCACATAAAAAGACGACGATGCCTAAAATGTGACCCATCGAGAGGAAGACATAAAATACTCTCCGAGAGGAATGTAATATGTGAAAGTGCGCAACACTCCGCACAGCGCAATTTTCAATTATTCCAGAGCTACCATCACCCATCCACGGTACCCTCCGGGCCATTCAGCTATCCATCACTTTTTCCGCGATGAATAATGAAAATGACAGTAACCGTCCTCAACACGGCACAAAAAGTTTTCCCAATCCGTCCAAAAACGTACATGTGGATAGCTTGCCTCGGTCTGCATCCCCTGTCCGAGTTTCAGCTCGGTTGGATGCCAAGAAGGGCCAGAAATCGGCTGAGAAAAAAATTTCAGCCGAAATTGACAACATTGTCGGAATGGCGAAAGCCTTACCGGCAAAAGTATCGCTCCAGGACGCGCTCGCCGCCCACGCCGACCTCGCAGGACCCACAACCACGACTGCGCCAATAACGGACCCAACTGTGTTGGGGAATCGCAAGGTGCGAGACGATAACACCTCGGCCTTGAGGAGTAGTACCCTTGGCCGTTTGCCTATTTCCCTGGGGGAGGAACACTCCTCGAAAATACAAAAATTTTCGGGGGTTTCCAAACCCCGCCTTACCCTCCACGCCACCGCACCCATCTTCGACTTCGGCGAAACCGTGGCCCCGAATCCAAAGCCCGCCGCCGAAATTGTTCTTCAAAGCCTGGCCACAAAATTCGCCAGACTAGAGGCCGATCTGCAGGCCACGCAGGAAGAAAACGCCGCCCTGCGCAGAGAGCTGACACAGCTCCAAACCACCCTGATCTCTCGGGTCTTTGCCCCCGCTACCCACCCCCAACACGCTCCTGCCAGCTCGAACGAAAAATACAGAAAAACCCAAAAAAATCAAAAAAATCAAAAAACCACAAAAACAACACCAGCAGTGGAATAAGCAACAGCCCACACCACCGGGCCCTCTGATAGCACCCCCCCCGCTCAAGCCAATCCCCGCCACCGTCCAGCACTCCTCGTGGGCCACCGTTGCCGCTAAAAAGAAGCCGGCCACCAACCCCCCCCGCCCCACCCACCCCAACCGCACCCTCCAACAAGCCCGCCCGCAACCGTCCCACCAAGGCACAGGCCATCCGTGCCTTGCAGGAGCCCACTGGCCCGTCAAAATACACGTACGTGTATTTAAACTCGGCCAGACACCTCCGCTTCCGCGAGGTACGCGACATGCTCCGCGCTGTCAAAGTCCCAACGAGTCGGGTTATCGACATCAGTTTCCCTGCCCGTGGCACCATCGCTCTGCTCGTCCACCAGGCATACGCTCATAGCCTGAAAAAGCTGATGCGCCAGGAGGGCGTCAAGACAGCAGATGCTTTTAATCCGCTGGACCCCAAGGTTGTCGGTGACCCTCGCCATGCCACCGAGACCGGCGAAGAAAAGCGCGCCCTCGCTCGACAATATTATGTCGAGCGCATCAAGCACACCTGCGCCGCACAACGCCTACGATACCACCTCGCTCTCAGCATCGCTCGTTTTTTCTGCTTCGAGCAGGAAGGCGATTTGCGGCTTCCCGAGGCCGTCTTCAACGAAATTCTGGCCGCGCATAGGCCACACGGACCCCCGTCAGCACGCCGACCAACCACCAATGAGTAGATTGCGGATCGAAGATCGCATAGATATATTACTTGTCACAGAGACCTATTTGACCAAAGGCAGGCTCCGTTGCAAGTGGCAACAGTACCACAACTATGCAGAGATGAGAACCGATGAACAAGGTAACCCGGTCGACCGCTACGGTAATCGCACCCAACGCCAAAAGGCTGAGGGTGGTTTGTCTTTTTTTATTCGACCCAATTTCCCCCATCACGTACATGTATACCCAAAGAAAAACCCCCACTCCCTCTCCCTCCAACTCGGCAAGTATAAGCTTCACGGCCTGTATCTTCCGCCGAGCCTCCGCGATCGAGAAGCTGCGCAGGTGTACAAGACCCTGCCAGTGGACGATTATACCCTCTTCCTTGGGGATCTCAACATCCGCCTTGGTCCATTCACAGGTGATACTCGTTCCAACGCGAGACACGCCGCCTTCCACGAGTGGCTAACCACGCAAGAGTTGTCACTCTGGAACGTCCCTCTGGCCTTTGGCAAGCCCACGTTCGACGGCACCCGGGGCACCAGCATTATTGATTTTTTTATCTACAGAAAACATCATTTTGCTGACCCCTCTCTCATCATTCGCGACGACCTTCCGCTCTCCTCCGACCACTTCCTTTGCGAGTTTGCATTTGACCTGACGGAGCAACTTCCACCGCTTCCGGAAACAACTGCAGCTCGCCGCCAATGGCGCCTCCACCACCTCGCTCAGCCTCGTGCGTTGGAATCCTACCAACATCACTTTGCTGAGCGAGCGAATCCGCTCAACCTCCTCCTCCTCGACCACCTGTCCGCGTCATCGCCCGCCACCCCAGACACCATCGAGAAGCTAGCCACGCAGCTGAACGATGCCGTGTACGATGCGCTAGACAAGAGCGTAGGTCGATCCAAGCCCAGGCCGAAGGACTGGAATTGGTACTGGACCGACGAACTGCAAGTCCTAGCAGATCGTCGTGCCCAAGCTTTCCGTCGCTGGCGACGCAGTCTCGGTGACTTTTCCCGTTTGCGTCGTAGAAAGGAGTACGAGGCGACTCGTCAAGACCTCGACGTCGCCATTCGCAAGGCCCAGCAAGACTCGTGGCGCACTTTCTGTGACAAGTTGAGCAAAGACCCGACTGAAATGTTGAGTGCCGTAAAACGCATGAGACAAAGACGTCGGGACCCTGGCTCACTGTCCATGCCCGACGGTCCTCTGCAAGCCGCCAACGCAATGGCCGACCATCTGGAAATGGTCTTTGGTGGACCCTGCCGTGCCCGCTCCTCTCCGCAAGACCCCAACCCGAATGCCCTGTCCGCCTCCATCGATGAAGCCGATGAGGTCGTCAAGAATTACCCGTGGACACGTCAAGATGTAGCTGATGCTATTGCTCAGTTGCCGACGCGCAAGGCCCCGGGTATCGATCACATTCGTGCCGAGATGCTCAAGCCCCTCTGTCCCCTCCTCGCTCGCGTTCTGGACAACCTTTTCCGTCTTTGTTGGTTGGCTTCGTGGACGCCATCTTTCTGGCGCGCCGCGCAGGTCGTGCCCATTCACAAGACAGGCTCAAGAAGCGACCCAGCAAACTTTCGACCCATTAGTTTGACCTCGGTCTTTCGCAAGGTGTTCGAACGTGTGCTGTGCCCCGAGCTGTTGTCGACGATGCCGGAACTTGACATTGCTCAAGGTGGCTTCCGTGCGTCGCGCGGCACACCCGACCAGGCTCTTTGTCTCGCCGAAATGGTAGCTCATTACCGGGACGACGATGGCAAGAGTGTTGGTAAAACAAGCGGAAAAGGACAAACAGTGTCAACTGCAGCAGAGCACCCCCAATATCAAGCTCCGGTCGTGGCTTTTCTCGACATTAAGGCAGCCTATGATAGTGCCAACCGCATGATCATATGGGAGAACCTACGCCATTTTGTCTCGCCCGCCCTGCTCCGCCTGCTGCAGAACCTGTTTGACGACACCCACATACAGGTAATTATTGCCAATGTGGCGTCGCGTACCTTTTGTCCTCGCCATGGTGTCCTTCAAGGCTCCATCCTCTCTCCGTTCTTTTACTCGATATTCATCGATTCCCTCCCTCGCCTCCTCCGTTCCGTCCCTCGTTTCCCGTACCTCGTTCGCTCAACCACTCCTGCTCCGGGCCGATCCCTAAATTTCAGCACTCGCTTTACTTGGGAATACACCCGGATGCACCACGCCACCTTCCTTCTCCTGCGGGATGAGCTCCGCCACCCTTATAACCCGTACCTGACCGACGACTACGACGACCAAGCGCAGGCGCCAATCTCGTATGTCCCGGTCAACTGCCTTCTAAATGATGAAGATGTAGCTCTTACAACTGCTTTAAAAAAGTAAAAGATAGACAAACCATTAAAACTCCATTTGTGAAGTTAAATCATCCCAATTCGCATCACCCTCGAAACCGAGATCGACCCTCTTGTAGGTAGGATCGGCATTAATATTTGAATACCACTGCATTTGGGCAATGTTCAATAATTGCTGTGGTACAAGCTTAAATATTTGTAAAGTATGCATCGTAGCACCTGCCAGCCCGCATCATTGATCTTAGCCTTCCTGTTCCTGAGGTCAACGCTCTGAATGTCCACCTATTGATACGCGAAGCTGCGAGTGAACGCTCGAATCAGGGTTGAATCTGACCAGTTTTCTGGTACCAGCACACAGCGATTTGCCCATGGTATGCATTTCTATGAGATACGGACCAAGATGTCTGGATATTGCATCCGGATACTTTCAATGATTTGTACTCCAGATTGTCGTATCTTCTATACCAAGATAAATATATTGACTTATATCGTGGAACCTTGTTATAGTATGTCGCGAATTTTGAAGTAGACACATGCAAGGTACCGCAACGTTTCTCAGCATTATGGCCTTTGCGTCGCATTGCACCAAGTACAAATCCTGCAGATAGAAGCGATTCCCATACTGGTAGCTCCTATACTACTGTGTGCGTATGCGGGTGACGAGCACAACTATTTTCAACTTCATTGGCTACTCAAGTGCTCTTATTCTCGTCGAGGCAGATTAAAGACATACTTTACGTTTATTTCCCGTGTGGTAAAATGTAAACGCAAATGGGCCTTTTCTTAGCGAAGCTGAGTATCACTGCATCGTAAAATCTGAAGGAGGTTCACTGACAAGCGAGTCAATTGTCATTGAAGGCGAACGACCCAAGAGTGTGCTGGGGGCAAGCACATGTTGTGGCGTGCTGTTAAGGGAAGGAGATACGGAAGGATTGGGTGCGCTCCCATTTGCGGGAGAAGTAGCAGGTGCTGTCGTTGTAGGCTCGTCGTCGTCATCAATCACAATGGCCTCTGTCCAAGACATCAGTATGTGCTTTTGCCTGAATACCATCCTACTTACGTCGCTTTGGGTCTGCACCTTGTGGCTCGGACGGATGTGCTTCAAGTTTGCGTTTGCTGCTGTTGGGAGAGTCCACCACTGGGGTTGGGTTCGCTTTGGAAGGAGTGGGCGATTGGAACGGCTTATTGGGTGTCGAGCGTGGTTTGGAAGGAGCAGCAGCTGTCTTGGCCGTCGATGCACCACTCGGCTTGTTGCTTCTGGCTGTAACAGTAGATGCAATCGGTTTGGTGACGGGCCCCAGCTTCTGCTTCATCATACTGTACTGACGGCTCATGTCATGGTTGGTCATCCAGTGTTCAGGCCACAGAGGAACCAGCTAGACAAAAACTGATGTTAGAAAGGGAAGATAAAGGCGAACATAACTCTTGTTACTACCTTGGAGTACATGTTGCGTCGTTCCTTGTTTTCCGAAAGCATCTCATCGGTGGGTTTACCTGATAAGCGACTGGTAGAAGAAGAAAAGTATAAGTCCATATGTCGTGTAGGAATTCCTTGCATCTTTCAGCTTACGATATCTCATTGGAAAAGTGTAATGTGATCTCAAACTTGCGAAGGAGATCGTATAATAACCGTCGGTTGTGGTCATTGAATTTGAAGCGAGGTTTGGTTTCTGCTTCGGTTGCTAAACAATAAGGAAGAATCAGAAAAAGAAAGCAGCCTACTATTTCCAGATACTTACGCGTCATTGTGGGTAGTTTCTCGTTGTGATTACGGATTTGCTCAGGCATAACTTCGTCAATAGAAGCCTTGAGCTGTTTACGCAGTTCCTCAATTTCAGCGTTCAACTCTTTGATGTACTCGGCCCCGGATTTCGTGGTGATGAATTTCTGCAACGGAGGAGGTTAGAACCGTGTTCATCCTGTACTCATCTCGTCTTTTCTTCACTCACGGTCATAGTAAAGCGATTGTATGGAAGTATCTCGATGAGTGTTGTCATGATGTCGTCGTCCACCGCTTGCAGTTTGCGGAACATACGTTGACCGATATCCAGAGTGACAGGTCTGAGGGCAACAGGAAACTTGGACTTGACTTCGAAGGACTCTGCAGGAGCAGCATTAGGTAAAATATCCATCATAATCGTACAGCGGATAATACCTTTTGAAGCCAGTTCTCGCAATTCGTCAAACAGAGGAGCCACCTCGGCGTGAAGTTCTCGCTGTTCTCAAATGAGTGATCGCTCCTCTTCTACGAAGCAAACCTTACCTTTGCAAGAATATGTGGTGGAATTTCTTCCACAACGGGCTCCTGTGTCTTTGCCGCATTTTTGGTCGTGGTACTTGATGTTGTCTTCCTGTCTTGTGCTTCATCCATATCGATTGTCTTTTTAGCTGTCGAAGTTTCGGCCTTCTCCTTGACAGAGTTGGAGGAAGTTGACGGCGACGGAACGAGATCGGTACGTCGTGCTTTATCTTTCTGAGTTGTCGAACCTTTGGATGACTTTGTAGTAGTTGTGGTCGACTGTTTTGTCTTCTTGGGTGCAGCAGCCTTTGCTTTTTCGCGACGCTTGGACCCCGTCCTGAAATAGAGAGCCGTGAATAACTGGTTGAAGGGAACGACGTAACTTACTCGTCTGTTCCATCTAGTAGACCGTGAAAGACAAAGAACCCTTCATATTCGGGCAGCGTCGCACTGATGTCGTTTGCGTCCAAGAGGAGATCGCTGTCGTCAATGAAAGGATCGTCATAATCGTACTCTGCTTCAGGTCCACCGCCTCCGCCGCGTTTGCCTGTCTCAGCCTAACCAACCGGTCCATGACATATGAGCTGACTGCGATTGTACTTTTCACAACAAAAGTTGACGTACAGTAGAAGAGTTTCCGTCTGATTCGTCGTCGTCGTCTTCGTCGTTTGCAGTGTATTTTGCGGCTCGTTCGACAAGATTTCGAAAGTATTCATCTTCTTCTGTCAAGCCAGCCTGGGCAGGTTTGCGGCGTTGCTCTTTTCTGTGAAGATCGCGGTAAGAGAAGACAACAGGCAGAGCCTGATTCTTAATGGGGACGGTTATGCGTATAGCGCTGCTGGCGGAGGACATGCAAAAGAGATGCGTCTGAGCCGTGTCGTCCCCGCTTGGGAATAATTATTTGAACGACAAATTACTGAGTGACACCAATGAGAGATAGTAAAAAGACGTAATCAGTTTATCGACTCTTTTCAGCATGACCCAAGCATGCTATAAGGAAGGATTACAGATGAGCAAAACAGAAATAAACTAAAAATAACTATAAGTGAGATAGCCGTTAGAAAGGAAGAGGCCCACAGATGTCAGCTATTATACAAAAAAGCACCGAAGTAAAAGAGTGGAATCAAACAAGTAAAAGTAGATAGGTATATCTATGAGTTTAAAGGGTGATCACCTTGGGATCGCCGTTCTAACAGAACCGAAGCAATACGTGCGTTAGCACCCAGTAAAAGATCACTAGACGGGGACTTACAAAAGGGTGCCGCCAGCCGCACTGAAAGTCGTGTTTCTTGTAAGTTCGATCGGTGCTGGTCGAGGTATTAAAACCAATGTGATACATGAGCAAGGTCTTGCTCGTCACCAGGGTCTGGCTGCACTCGCTACACTCAGGGAGCTCGCCAGCCAGGCACTTTTGGATCACAAGGTCCGGAGGTATGTCCGTGTATTTGAGCAGGAGGCCGGACGCTAATTTAGCAATCTTGGGCTTCAGGAAAAGGCCGCTATCGGACAGCAGTGGAGTCAGTGGATCAGTCTCACCAGCTATCCCCTTTCTTCTTTCTCCCTGTTTTACCTTCCACCTGTACCAACAAACACACCACAGTGACCAGGCACGCGTTGGTTTGCAGCATAAATGACATTCTCGATTTGATGCCACTCGTGAGAGCCACACACCGGGAAGTCGTCTTCGAGCAAGGCCACATAGGTGCTCTGGAAGTTATCGGCAGCGAGGCTAAGCGCTTTGCTGACGTGACGACGCTGGTCGAACGCGTTGCCCTCCTCCCGCACCCACTTGAGATACCTCTGACCACGTAAGTCATTGGAGAACTTGTGCTTGGCAAGATCGAACTGAGTATGGTTCGTAAAATGGGTGTAGACGAGTGCTTGCATACGATCGTAGAGCGAGCCCGGGTCAGGATCGACCGGCCAGTTCTGAAGGTAAGACTCGAGCGTACGGGACAAAAATGCAGGATCACCACGGCGAGGGGCGGTCATCACGACAAACGTAAACATGTATCGGTCGTGTGTAATCTGATTGAGCGTGGTAGGGTCGACAAACGTCTCACGTGTGTAGTAAGCGTTGAAAAGAAGTAGCGCCGGGAGTGTCACGGCCACGACGATCGCGCCTTTTTTCACTGCCGAGAACAAGCTGCGCCATAATGGCACACGGTAGCCCCAGCGTGGCGGATTCTCTGCTGCAAGGTTTTTCTTTTCAAAAGGTGCGGGCGAGGGATGCTCGTCACCTCGATCCTCTTCGTCCTGCCACCGCCCGTGACGGAGAAGACAGGTCTGTACAACGAGGGTGGCAGCGTAGCCGGTGAGCAAGCCCGTGAGAGACCACCACAGAATGTTCTTGACGGTGTAGTTGACGAGGCACATGAGGAGCTGCAAGACGACTTTGCGGATGGTGATCTTGTAATTGGACCCTTGGGGCCCGTACATGAGAATATATTTATCATCGATGCTCAGGGACTGAACGCTCAGTAAAGCAAAGAGAAACGGGGCAAGGCCTAGCGATACTGTCAGCGAAACACGTGAAATGGGTCAACAAGGAATATACCTTGGCTGCACTCATGAAGTGAGTCACTGAAAAACAAGGTGGGCACTGCAAATCCGGTGGATTTAGAGAAGATATAACCCACACCTTGGCGAATCATGCAAACCGAGAGGACGATCGGAACTAAGAGCTGAACAAACCGGCGGGGGCCACCGAGCATGTGCGCCAATGACTCCTCAAACAAACCCAATATCAGTATGTTCCATGCGAACAGAAAGACGGTATGAACATTGAAGAGAAAGGGCGAGAGAAGGAGGTTGACAACTTCGAGTCGATGAATCACGTAGGAGGGGGACGAGCATTTAAGATCGAGAATGCCGGCAAAATTGAGGAAGCTAACGAGCAGCGAAAAGCCGATAATGTAGCGCGTAATAATAGGCAACGGCCACAGACAGAGCAGTTTCTGAGACTTGGGCTTGACCTTGGTTTGGCTCAGACGAAGCTGCTGTAGTCGCAGCGGGCGAACAGACTTTTTCTCGGAAAGAGGCGATGCTTGAGGGTGTTGATTGGGGGTGGATCCACTGATAACAGCCGCGGCGGTCGCGGCCTGGGCGGCTGCAAGCGACACATGCCCTGCAGAAGACTGTCGCGGTCTATGATGACGCACGGTGTATAACGAATTCTTACGGACATGTTTGCGTCGCGGCTTATTGTTGCTGACATTGGTGTGGACCGTATTTGGATTCGTCGTCGGTGAACATGGCGGCGGCGGCGGTGGTGGAGGAGGAGGCGTCAGCATGGCAGCAGCGGCTACAGCATTGGCGGGTAGTTGTGTGGCGGCGATGGGGCTGGAGGGATACGTAGGCACGTTTAAAAACCAAGTGGGCAAGACGGGCATACGCGGCGAGGCGTATGAAGGGAGATACAGCGAAACCGCAGTCGGATTGTAAGTGGTGTTGAGGGTCGGAGGGGTCGCGCTTTCATTGGTGCTATGGCTACCGTCATCAATGCTGCCAGTTGCGGTATCCACCGTCGAGAGGGGTCGCTCTAGATCAACAGGCGAAGGATTGCGCTGGGATGCCGCAGATGGAAGCGTGTCAATCTCGGTCAATGGCGCCTGACCAGAGATGGAAGTAGGTGTGGACGGCTGTGCGTTATTGTTGGAAGCGTTGCTCGATCTGGATACTTCTTGCACAAGTCGCACAGAGCCAAACATTTTAGACAAGGTTTCGCGCATGATGCGATCTGATTTCCTCGCTCAAAATACAGATAAGGTACGATTATAAACGAGAGTGATTGAGAGTAGTAGGAGACCGGAAAAGGATGGCGAGAGAGACGGTGATCGAGATTAAATAGCAGTGGAGAGGCGCGATAAGATGAAGTACGATATTTCTCGTTCAATCCTTGTAGGAAAATATATCGGATGTCTGAAGAATGAGGGACGGACAGGACCTGACAGACAAACGAAGACGAGAGAAGGTGGGGCGGGGGTGTTTGACAAAAAGAGAGAGAAAGAGCGAGACAGAGAGGGTCGGAATAAGGAGAGGGCGGTGAAAGGGACGAGGGACCGTGTGTCTCTGAACGAGAGACAGAGAGTGCGAGAGTATAGAAGAGAGGTGTGGAGAAAAGGAAAGGACGAAAAGAGAAAAAGACTGTAGAAGAGAAGGAAGGGGGGCAAGCAAAGGAGGGAGCGCAAGTCGGGGAGGGGGTGTAAATTTGCTACCTGCTTATTGCTGTTGCCGGTGCAAGAAAAACGAGTGCGAGAAAAAGAAAGCGAAGACAAGAGAGGGGCTCTCATCCGGGACTTTGGTTGCTGACAAGACACAGACCGCCCCATCCCGATTGTCACACCATCGCACGGCACTCGCTTTTAATCATCGCTCAAACACGAATTTGCACAACCGAGAAAGTAGTCGGCCACGCAGCACGCCCATTCTTGCGCGCACGCTCTTTCTCTCAATATATGTACAATATTGTACAATTTTCAGAAATAGGATCATTGAAAAAAAGAACAAATAAATTATGCTGCTACTATTCCGGCGACGCGTGTACTGTATGTATGCTATCATTCTCAGCATCCTCTTCCATTGCTTGTCACGGCTTCCACGCGTCTTCGTTCTTTTTCTCTTTCTTTGTCATGCATCGTTTGCATATCACTGGCCATCCTTTTTATATTCAGAATGCGGGACTTTTCTTCCCCTTGGTTCAGATGCGACGTGTCGCTGTGTACTTCGCGCATGCACATAGCAATGCGTTGTTTGGTCTTTACCGAATTCAGTATTTTTCCTTCATAAAAAACCTCGAAATTAAGCTAATATTCCGTCGTGGTGCATGTATGGCCTCGCTCCCTTGTGCAACCCAATACATAACTGATTGTGTGATCTCGCGCTTCTCCTGAAATTGAGTATTAAGTCGTTTTAGCTTGCTCAGGCTCTGACCACGACTTTCATTCTTGATCTGCCTCTCGTTATAACAGTAAAACAAAGAAAAAGGTATGGGTGCACGTACATAAAATATGCAGGTACCGTATTTTTTAGCACACTCCGTAAAAAAAAAAAGAAAAAATCCAAGTCTTGCCGTTTGCTGCTGCTGAGAAAAAAAAGCTAGCGTTGCCTTCTTAAGGTTTGCTGCACATGCACTTTCACTTGTTTGTGCTGGTTTGCTGTACTAATGGTATGAATCAAGGAGATGCCCAACTGCACTGATACGAGGTATCTGAAGAGGCGCATCGGACAGCAGATGTGATTTTACTATGTCAGAGCTGTGTAAATGATAATATTGTATTGTTTTTTTTTGAGCGTGTGACGTTGCTATATAAAGCGGGTGTAATAATAATAGTACAGGGCTCCTTTTTGGTTTTTTCTTGGGGAAGAGAAATGCAAGACAGACTGTGTAAATTGTGTGTATGTGTGTGTATATGAGAGTGCACGCGTGCTAGAAGGATAAAGGAAAAAAGTGCATCGAGGAAAAAAAGGTCACGTCGAGAGTAGGGGAGGGGGAGAAAAAGAGGTGTTACATATCGAGATCAAAGGGTGGCAATCTATGCACGCGTACCTACACAAGGCAGAGATAGAGAGAGATAGGGTGAGAAGACTGGTGGAATATGCACTGGGAGTTGGAGGAGAACCAATTGAGGTGAGAATGGTTGGCTTTGTGTGGGGAGAACTGTGGTTAGAATAATTGAAGTGGCGAGCTGGGGAAAGCAGGTGGTTATGCCAGGGAAGAGGACAAGTTGACGCAGGACAGGTGCCTTAGCAATGCTAAAATTCTAATCGAGCGAGAGCGTTCGGTCACCGGGGTTTTGGGTTAAACTGCTTTCATTCGGGTCGCGTAGTACTGTAATGGACTTTGCATGAGTTTATGTTCTTTGCTAAATCATTCATGACTTACGATGAGCTTTGAGGCCCTTGTCAAAATTCGACCAGCATAGCGCTGCATTGATGATGGTCAACACCAACAAAGCGAGCGATACGCTTGCGAAAAAGGTCAGGAATTTGTTGACAAACAAATATTTGTACGCTTGATTTGGGTCGTAGATGCGGTAGATCTTGAATATGAAGTAGGCGCAGCCAGCCGCGAGACCCACGAAAAAGATGATGATCAATGCACGACTCTCGTGGCGTACCTAGCCAAAAGTTATATGATGGGCTTCTTGTCATAGTGCTTGCTGGTGATCTCTACTTACGGCGTATACGGCGAGGATCAGAAACAGACACGTCAATGGCAGGGCGATGATGGTTAAGGGAAACTCGGGGTCACCTGGATGAAGGACGAGTACTAGGTACTGGATAGAGTAACCCACAAAGAAAAACATGTCCACCTTGAGGATGGCCAGCAAAATCTGATACCACCGGTACATATCTATTGAGAAGAGGTGAATCCATAAAGAAGTTGGCGTAGATTATAAAAAAGAGGTCGATTGGAGACCCTTTACATACTTCGGATTTCGGGATCGGCACCAATCTTCTTATAAATCCGCCAACTGCAGAGGCAGAACCAGAAAGGCAAATTAGCAAGAATTGCCTCTAGTGCATAAACAAAGTGCGATTACCCAAACTCCTGATAAAGCCTGGCGCCGATGTAGAAATACACCAATTCGCAAATACCGATGACGACGGCATTGGCAATCAAAAGGCGTGTAATAATCCATTGGAGACGGCTCGCATCTTCTTCTGCGCCGTCGCCATCGTTATGAAGGGCCTCGGAAATTTGCTGAAATTGGAAGACTGCATAGATAAAGCAACACAGGTTAAAGAGAATAAAGGCGATGACTTGGATTGTATTCTGCATTCGGACCTAATTGGCAAGGATAAAAATAAGTTTTAATTACACCGTAGTCGCACGCCCTTCATTTTGTATGTACTTACTGCATCCCATGAGATAGCGACTTGGTATATCTGACAGACGATGAATATCATGAGGTAAACAGGGATACCTCGTCCGAGTGAATCTTGCGCAAAGCTAAAAGATAATCACGTTTAGAAGATATGGGAGGGGGCCGCCTACATGAGAGAGATAGTTTTACCCGCTGCTATAAAATTTGGCGAAAACGACAGCCTCGAGGGCAATGACGACGATAGCTTCGAAGATGGCAAAGAGAACCAAAAACGTCGAGTAGCGTGAGCTCAGCCAAAACTAGAAAGTGTGCATTACGAGTTGAGCGATGGCAGACGTAAGGTACAGGTCAAGAGCCGCCATGAGCAGTTACGGTTCCTGTATTTTTTTTTTTGGTCCATCCTATACTCACGTTGATTCTCGTTTCAGACCGTTGTAATGCGAAGTCTTTGCGTTGGTCATGGTCGTATTCTGAACCGACAAAATTCTCTTGCGATGACATTGTTTGCATTGAAGCTGGTGCCGCTGCTGATGTTGCTGCTTTGCTGTTGTGCTGTTTTGCTACACACCCGCAACTTGGTATCGTTGTGTGTGTGTGTGTGTGTGTGTGTTTGTTGGCTCAATTAAAAGAGGAAAGAGAGAGATAAAAAAAGAAGAAATAAAGGAACAAGGGGACGGGCGCCCAACAAGCAAATACTCTCAAGTGACGCCTATTTTTTTTTTCTTTTGCTGCTTCAGGGCGAGTCAGCAGAAAGAAGCGAAAGAAGTGGAGCGTCTTCAAAAGCAAAGGACAGATATATAAAGTAATAGAAAGAATAACGGTTACCATTCATGGAACGAACACCTGCAGGTATTGTTCAATATTTCTAGCTTGTATGCACATAACGTATCATATGTATCAGGGTCATCATGTTCTTTCTGGTCTGTGTGGGTTTATTTCTGTCATAAGGAAAGAAAGCCTTTCTTTGGCAGGTAAGAAAACAGTTCCACCACCCTTCATAGTAGGTAAAGATAAAAGCCGTATGCATTATGTGTTATATCATCATCTGCACTAGCTAAATTCACCGGGTTGGAAACTAACGCAATAGTTCTGTCGCTGGCTTTCTTGCGCGTGCGGCGCGTTTCGGGGATTCGCAAATGAAAGGAGCCGTCCAGCCAGCCAGCCAAAAAAAATTATTGTGTGTGTGCGCGCGCGCGGATAAACCGTTTTCGCACCGCCCACCTGTCGATGGAAAGCCGGCTTCGCTTGGCATCTGGTGGGCTTTCCCAATCATTTTTCATTTTTCTCTCTTCCGTGGCTCAGCTACACAAAGTGTCCGTTCCCTCTCTTGTTTAAGCAACGCTGGGCACACAACAGCAAACTCAATACTCTACTTTTCACCGTTTCTCACACACATAACACACACAATGCTGCTGCTGCTGCTGCTGCTGCTGCTGATGATGATGATGATGAGTTATGTCGATACTTACTGATCTCTTTCTCTTCTTTTTTTGGACATGCGGGACCATTCCAGGTAATCCGTTCCCACCAACACCCATTTTTTCGTCTTCTGCACGAGCGATCTCCAACAGCCTTTTCTCTATTCTTATTATATCAGGGATCCGACCTGTGTTGTCTTTTGAGAGTGTACATATACAGATACATATCAACATTACCATCAGTTGTCACGCGGCGACCGAATAAACACACACATGTGTGTACGACCGATCATCATCATCGTCATAGTCTCAGGATTCGCGCAAGTAAACGATAGTATAACAGAAGGGGGCAGTTAATAGTGAAAGGAAAAAGAATGAATCATTTTCTTCGTCACCAGGTCCATTCGTTATTTAGTTTATTTTTCGTGTCCTTGACAAGTGAGGGTTCTCTGTTTATCTGAAGGAACGAAAGTGTAAAAGAAAACAAAGCCGATCATGGGGTTCATAAAGAAATCAAGCACAGATCAGAAAAACGAAAGAGAGAGAGAGAGTAATCGAGAGCGAATGAGAAGGATAGAAGCGAGATGGTCCCTCTTTTGTTTGGCGCGTAAAGCGAGTAACGTGACGCACGGTGGTCATGACAAGCGAAGCGGATTGCCAAAGCTGGTCTTTTTTTTTCTGAAGGGTAACACAAACCTGTTTCCCCAGCACGGAACACGGAAGACCCAAGCAACTAAGAAGGAAAAAGAGAATGAAACAAGTGTCATCAAAATGAAAAATGTAAGGCGCAAGGGCAGTAATAGCCCATACATGTGAGGAGAAGAGAAAGATCCGTGCACCCCACCTATCTTGTATTGTTCCAAGCCCACTCGGGTAATTACAATACTCGGCTGGTATCGATCACTATCAACAATTGTCAAGTGCAAACACACACACACACTATATTCATCTCACGGGCCGCTATTGATTGTGTGGATAGAAAAAAAAAGTTTATTGTCCTCTTTTCTCCTCTCCCTCTTGTCTTTTTTTCTTCTTTGCGCGTTTTTCTTTTTTCCTTCTCTCTTCCTTGGACTTTTGTACTTTTAAAATCACCTTGCGCGATTTTTCTTTTTGCTTTTCTTCCTTTATTGTTTTTTCATTCTGAACGTGACAGCAAATATGATGACAACGAGTGTCCTACCGGACCATATGCATCAGCATCAACACCCACAGCAGCATAACACGAGAAAGAAATGCACTTCGGTCTCCTGCTCCTCTCCGCTGCGCGTCTGGCGAACCGTTCAGACCATCATTACCGCACCGTCTGATTCGAAAGCTGACTTTGAGCGACTCGTCCAGACAATGGAGCCCAACGTCTTGGTACCTGTGCTCCTCAGCTCGCGCGCGAGCAACGATCCCTGTGCGCTCCCGCCTTCGCAAAAAGCGCGTGTCATTCAGTTCCCATCTGTCGTCCGACAGGAGGCCGTGCGCAAGTTTGGCAAATCAGCCACGGATCTGAACGCTCTCCAGCTTGCCCTCATCCAGGGCCGCAAGGAACTCGCTTGCATGATTCTCACCTACCTCAACAAACAGCGCAATAATGTCAACGCTTCCGAGCTCCGTGTCTTCGTGAATCACGTCTGGGGTCAGCGCAACACAACCCTCCACCTTGCTTGTTTCTGGAACATGCCTCGTCTTGTGCGACTCTTGCTTGACTTGGGTGCGGACCCTGCCATCCGGAATGCCAAACAGCTCTCCCCGCTTGACTGTTGCACCAACGAGAGCCTGGTCACCCTGCTGATGAACCACACTTCAGCTACAACTACGACCACAACTGCCGCTACCGAACACGTTGGGTCCGAGGTGCGTCGTCCAGTTGATCAGCGCCGCTTGTCACCGAAACAATCGCAGAAGCAGCTGCCAGAACCGGTGCAACCCAAACCAACACCACAGCCACAGCCAATGATGGCGCGTCCTTCCATGCTGCTCCGAAAGGCTGCTGAGCGTCAGTACTTTTCGCCACCGTCGCCTCCCGCACCCGTCTTTGTTGAGCCGATCGAAGACAAGCAGCGTGATATGAAGCATGTGCGCATGTCGCCCATGTCCTTTTCGTCCTCGTCGTCTTCGTCTTCGTTTTCATCAGCCTCGTCGACGGAAGATCAATGCTGGACGCCCCCACCGTCGCCTATGGCCACCCCGCCTCATCCGACCTCATTTGTACAGCATTACGAGGAGGAAGACGAAGACGAAGAAGACGAAGAAGAGCAGCCGTCTCAAGACTCACTCGAGAGCGTATCCCCTTCACCGCTTCTCATCGATCGACCAGGCTGCGTCCCAGCACGACGCCAAGTTCGCTTCGATGCCGTGCACGTCCTCGCGGATGCGTGCACGCGCGGCGACATTGATGAAGTCAAGATGGTGGGTGACATTATAAGGCATGGTACGGGCGGTGTACAAAACCGGTCACTGCTGCATCTCGCACTGATGCACGGTCACATCCATCTCGCGAAATATTTGATACCCAAGGTCGATGTCAATCATCCTGACAACGACGGATGGACTGCACTCCATTATGCAGCCGCCCTCGGCCTCTGGTCGATGGTCGACCTGATCGCGGCCCGTAAAGATACTGATATCGACGCACAGACAAACAACGGTTTGTTCGTGTTTGACTGCCCGGAGACGGAAGCCGATCGTCGTCGGTGCCGTGGTAAGAACAGTTGAGATTTTTTTATGGTTTACACTTATTAACTCTAAATTTTTATGTGCATGCAGTGGTTATTGAACGCGTCCTGAGACGCTCTAAAAATGCCAACATCACCGCAGCCCTCCCTCCTGCGCATGCAGCGGGTGCGATGACGCGATTCCGACATTTATAATCTATATTTATTCTCTACGCTTGTCTACACCATTTCTCATGGCAAGCGTAGTATTCCATACACCACCATTCCCATCTCCTCAAAATTACTCTGTACAGTTTGCCACACTCTTTCTTTACCTTTGTTCCATACCCGCTCATTTTTCTTTCTTGATTTGTACATTTTTGTATCACTCATTCCTTGTACACCTGTAATATTCGTCCCTCACTCTCTCTTCTCTGGGCAACCTCTATCATGCCATCAACTTCCATCTATTGTATTCTAAATTCCTCTCATTGTATATGTACCTATCCATCGCACATCAGCCTACAGACCCCCTGCCCTTGCTTGTTTCAGCCCAAGCCATTCGTTATCTAGTGCTTTTTTTAATGGCTGCCCAGAGAGAACATTCTTTCCCATTTCTTGTACACTATGGCTCAACCCACTCACTTTCTTATATTTATATTCTCACACACTCTTATGCTCCAGCCCCCAAAACCTTCCCCCTTTTTTTTGTTTCCAAAAAAGAAACGCAAAAGCCGTGATTTCCAATAAACAAGACCATCCCATTACTGTAGAACATCATCACACAAGACGCCAAGCTACATAACCAGATCGTATGTAGTGATCACAAACAAAAATGCAACAATGGAAACGTCTGTGCGATAGGATGCAGGTTCGCTCCTTGTGTTTACTTGTTACTATTATTAACAAACACGCATACGCACGCACACAAACATACAGGAGCTCAAGGAAAGAAGTGTGTATAAATACGACTCTCGGGATGCACTTCCATCTCATGAAACTTGAACGCGTTGAGTTCGGCCTTGATATGATGAGCGCCTTCGGGGGTCAGGTGCGTGCAGGCCGCATAAGGGTCCGATTCGCGGTTATACTCGAAGCGCGTGTAGGTCTCGTGGACAGAAACGCCTTTGCCATAGCGCACGCGCCGCTGTGCGGTGGACGAAACCGAAGACTGGGAACCGGTCGAGGTCGAGGGTGTCGGAAGCGCCTCGACGGCCATATGCTGCACCGAGTGGCGTATCCGGGACAGCCAGCTGCGTTTTTTGATGGTCGCATCATGGGTGGGAATCTCCGGTGCGGGCGTGTCAAGGATGGCTTGAGCCAAGGCGGCTTCTTCGGCTGGCGTGGGCGGCGGCGGAGGCGGTTTGAGGATACCTTTGGAGGGCGCGGGTGGCAGCGCAAAGTCCTCTTGCTCATCGCTGTATCCAGCAAGTAGATCATTATACTCGCGCTGGAACACATCCGCTGTCATGCCCTTCTTGTCGTCCTCGCTGAGGGAGGAAAAGGAGGTGCTGGCGGTGATGCCTCCGCCTACCCCTCTTGTCTTTCTCCTCTCGTGTGCTCCCCCTCCGTCTTCCCTGTCATGGGTGCGCCGCGAAATTGCAGAGATTGACAGAGTAGGCAAGGCGGCGGCAGGGTGGTCAATTTGGCTCGTGGCAGGATCCGGATTGTTCGAGTGCTTCGGGTGATGAAGGAGCGGGTGTTGTGGTGGTGCATCAAGAGAGTTCGGTTGACGACGGTGATGAGGTGAGAAACGAAGCACTTGCTTGAACCGATATTTTAAATTGGCCAAGCGTGGGCTCATGGCGGCAGAGGAGGCATGCAAAGTGGGTGGGTTGAGGTATCGCCGCATAATCTCATCTTCGTCTTCGTCTTGGTTTCGCTGTGCAGTCATATGACTGTCGTTAGTCTCCTCGTCGTCTTCATGGTGACTCCTTTCGGAGGTTGTCCCTGTGAGGGTAATATCGCTTCCGTTGCTGTACTCTTCTTCGTCGTCGGGCTGTTCTTCCTCGACAACGGTAGTGGATTCGCTATCCGAGTCATGATGCACATTCTTGGTCCGTGGCGGTAATTGGAATTTGGTTATCTTATTAAGCTTTTTGCTGTCGTCAGGAAAGGTGACTGGCTGTATATACATATGTCAACCTATGAGTCGGAAGGATTTGCTTGAGTCATTGCATGTATACCTTTTTATCAGTGTCGTATGAAGGGGAGTGCTCCATGCCAGAGTGAGGAGTAACTTTGTGATGATGGGTTGATAGTAAAGATGTAGGCGTAGAAGGTACATGAGGGAGATGTTGGTGAGAAATAGCAGGCGCCACAAGAGACATGATGGATGATGAATAAATATGACTAGGAATTGGGTATGTATATGTGTGTGCTTGGTTTGTCTTTGTGTTTGGAAAATCGAAAAAAGTGATAGTATGGAGACAGTTAATGTGATTTTTGTGCCTGTCGATGCTTTTTGAGTATTAAATAGAGTATGATAATGGTAAGCTTTTCAGGAACGAGCGGAAGCAGAGCCAAATAAGCACAACAGGAAAAGAAGAAGAGGAAAATTAAATTAAAAGAAAAGAAGTACGAAGTAAAAAGAGAAAGGAAAGCAAAGGAAGAATCAGAAGGAAGGAAAAAAAAAGAAAAATCAAGAGTAAACAACTTCAGGAGTTTTATTGTGGGCGCAGGTAAGTGAAGAGCGTAATGTGATAGTGAGATAAGTCAGTGTATAAAGGGGGGGGGGGAGGGTTACATAGAGTGTTGGTTGGTTCTGAGGGTGGTGTTCCAGGTCGAGCTCCTTAAGATAGTTCAGCAAACTTATTCAGGTTTGACAGTAGGCATGGCTAATGGGAATGACTCTTGTGCAGCATTGAAAAGGAGACTTGACAAGAGCTTTGAAAAACAACTTGGATTGATGCAATTGACCGCATTTATGCGTCAACAAGCGGAATTACAATGTCGAATTCCCGTGCAGCGATGTTCTGTGCAAGGCAATAAAAAAAACGAATAAGAATGCCTCTTCTCTAAGGATTTACTCGTCCAACCTAACACTATTATATACTATAGTATGAGTTGTATGGGAACTACCGAGCGCCTTTGAAGCTGCTTCGCGGATATCCATTGGTGGTGATTTTGTCAGAGTCCTGAAAATCCTCCAGAACATGCGCAAGAAATTTTTAGTAGAATCACTGCTCGGGCTCGATGGATAAGCGAAGCCGGGAAAAAAGAGTGGAGGCGGTGCTGTGAAATCCAAAGTGAACATGAGTTGGACTGTGGATAGGCTGTGACAGGATGCTTGTGATGAATGTAGACGGGCCAGTGGCAGGTGTGAACACGCATTCTCATAGGACTTGCAGCACTATATCGACTTTTTTGACAGGGCCCCAGGAGCCGAAAAAGAAGAAGAAAACGGAAAAAGAGAGGTACTGATGTATACATAGATCACGTAGAGCCTTGAGACACTTTTGCGGAAGGGTAGAGGGGGCCTGTCGAGAGGGCCTGTCGAGAGGGCCTGTGGCTACTGACACTCCTATCAAAGCAGCGTTGAAGCTGACACTACTGTATCTGTTGCGTGCAGAGTGAGCCTCCGCGGGACTCTCACGATAAAAGCAGATAAAGTTGCCAGCTGCCTACTATAGCTGGGCATTTCGACAGCATACGTGCAAATACATCAGACTTCGTGCAAAACAGGAGGTCTTCGAACTTTGAACTCTGAAGTCATGAAGTCTTGCAGACAACATCTTTTCCAGGGACGACGAGGGCCTTTCTGAAAGCAGATAAACCTCCGCGCTTATCTTCCTTGATTGTGAATCGCCGTGACCCAAAAAAGTATACATTCGACCCAGGTTCCTGGAACACTGCTGCGTGCAAAACAGCGTGGGTAGCTCGCAGCCATGGTAGACGTGCTTGATAAACACTTGGCGCGTTTTTTGCTTTACGTATCGTACGCAAGTGGCGCCTTCGCTGAGATTCGCGTGTTCGTGTTTCACGGCGCAGCGAGTGCTGCAGGTTGCATTAGACAAGGTGACGGTGGCCGACATAAAATGCTGCTTATGTCAGGATTTAAGGATGACTGGAAAAGGCGACCATGTCCTCTCGAAGCAAGGTGCGATTTTATTAGCGCTTTTCGCTCCGGTCAGTACCACCATTATCAAGAGCCAAACATCGAGACATGGTGTAGGTGGTGCCTAACCTTCAACAACCTTTCTATATCGCACTGCTCGCATTGTTCTGGAGCCTACGAGCATTCTGGGATCAGGTTTGCATGCCGATCTGCCCCCTAATAGACCATGGTCACACCAGCTTTTCGGGAGAGTTACGAAAGATGAGCATGAAAAAGGGGCTTTAGCAATCCTATAGTAGCATGGAGACGTGCTCACATCCATATCTTATGATCCTCCTGTCTATGCACATCAGGGGATGAACATATGAGATCATTCTTGAAAACATACATCAACTGTGAAGCGGCTCCACATTATGCTCGTTATAGAACCCCTCCCCACATGCGGTTACCAAAGAGGCTCCGTGCAAACACACATTGCATATTCAGAAACGTGTCGTCTCTGACCATCCCACTTTTAGTCAAGAAATGTGCACGAATGTTTATGATGAGGTAAGGGAATACAATAATCTGTACATACAAACAAGGAAAAGAGAAGAGAGAGAAATCATGAACAGGGAAAGATACGCGGGGAGAGTAGGCACCACCGAAATCAATTTTGCATAATGGTTACCTCGTTGAGGAAGTCTTCGTCCATCATGGTATCGCCCAACACAAAGTCATCCGGGTCCTCAGCTTCACCGCTACGCGCGATCGTGAGGTTTCTCTCATTGGCCAGGTGAAGCAAGCAAATAAAACAGAATGGCACCGAAATATCCTTGAATGTCTTTTCTGAGTAGCGTTTGCGCAGCCTCCGCAGCACGTCTGTGAATCGTTGTGTTCCCTCCACGAGTTCAGTGATCGCAGACGTCTCAGCATCCTTTTGTTTTTCGAGTGATGCCCACAAGTTCTCTTTGAGCCGCTTAACGTCAACCCGCTTCGCTGTGCGAGCATAGTTGACATAGAGTGGCTTGGTCTTTTTGGGCTGATGGTTTGTGACAAGCGCGTCACCGTACAAAGTAGCATTGGCTGCATCATCATATGGGTCGTAGACCGTGTCCTGATAGAATGATGTGTCATCGTACCCGGTCAGCATAGCTATAAAACAAGAAGGTATGAGATATCTTCATGGTCTTCTCTTCTATGCCTATTTACTTTCGTCAGCGTTGGTGGCTGTTGCTTCCCCTGTATCCTGTGCCTCAGGATTGAGTTCAGGCTGGTTTGCCCAGTAGTTTGCATCAGGCTCGGTGTAGCCGAAGTCATCATCAAAGCCGGCGTCATAATCTATTGCTTTATGAGTCCAGACATTTCCCAGGATGCCTAGGCTATCTTACCTTCAGGTGGTGAGTCGCGTTGTTCTGGTGTAGAGCCTGTTTCTTGGCGGGGGACTGGATTGGATTTCTTGGGATTCTGGATGGAGAAGGTGGGCTTCGAGAATAGCTTCAGGAGACTCTTGGATGAGAAGTGGATGTCATCTGGTAAAAAGTGATTGGAGAGCTGTGCATTATCCTTGACGGCGCCCAAGGTGGTTTTGGTACGTTTGTCCGTTGCGAAAAGTTCATCTTCATTGACATCGTCTCCCTCCAAGAAGCCAATGGTGAATGCGGCACGTGCTGTTTTCCGAGCACCTTGGTCTTCTTCGTGTTCGTTCGCACCTTCCTCTTCGTTCGTCGTCGGATTTTCTTTTTCTAGTCCTAAAGTGAGAACCAATCATTCATACTGGACATCATCCTTTACCTTTCACAACAGCTTTTCTTAGCTTCCAATGCTCTGGTCCTGCCCAGTTCTTAGCAAAGGTGGTATCAAAGTAGCTAAAGAGCTCGTTATTGTCTCCGTTGGCGAGAATATCCAGGAAGTTGTCGGGATCGTTCGGTGCTGTGTTTTCTTTATCGTCTTCAGCATCGACGTCAAGGTTATCCAAGCCATTGTCACCGTCGTCAAAGGGAACGGCATCAATGCCATCCAGAATAGGACCATCATCGTTAAAGTCAAAATCAGCCCCAAAGTCATCATCAAAGCCTTGATCCTCCGTATCATTTTCCTGCTGTGGAGCATCATTGTTTGCTTCAGGTTCTTGGTGGTCGTCCTGTTGGCCGAGTGAGGGCATGGCTGCATCGCCCTCGGCGAAAAACTCATAGGTTTGTAGCGTCGGGCAGATTTGAAGTTCTGCTAAGACCTCAAACGTCGGGATCTTGGCTAGTAGCAGATATAGGTATCAGTCTAGTATTTCCATACTGAAGTCGTCCGAATGTCGTACCTTTTAGCCTTGATATTTCGATGGAGGCCTCTTGAGTATTCTCTTCGTCCTTATTTGCTGAAGGCGCCAATTGAAACCCTTCCTGTGCCTGAGGTTCATCGACGTCCATTACATCGTCCTTCGTCTGTCTTTCTTCCGTCGCCACAGCGTTTTCTTTTTGAGTTTGGTCCTCGTCGCCTTCAGCTTCCGCAGTCGCGTTATCTGCAGGCGCTTCGTTGGCATCTTTCATCTCCTCATCATTATCGTCGTCGTCGTCGTCGTCGTCGTCGTCGTCGGAATCACTCGAACTACTGTCACCAGAGTCAGTATCATTCGCCGTATCAGCCTCTTTCTCTTGTTCTTCCATCTCTTCCGGTCGATCTGGAACCTCGTTGAGGTCGGTTCCGTATTCCTTTTCCGTCGTGCTGCTGTCAGAGGCGTCAAAGATAATGCGATAATCTCGGTCGATGCCCAAATGATTCAGTAATAAACCACGCGCACCGCCTTCGTCAAAGTCAGCCGAGGTTTTCTTGAAGAGAGGGTCCACCGCGAAGTCGAGATCGAATTTTTTTAGTGCGATCGAAGAGAAGTCTTTAAGTAGAGTTTCAGACCGGTTTCCCTGATAAACAATAGCATGAGTACATCAACATCAGAGAACTGCAGTTCACAAAAGAAATGAAAAACATACCCGTCGCGTACGCTTTCTACTGGTTTCTACGTTCTGTAAATCGTCCTCTTCGTCTTCGTCTGAGCCGTTCCCGTTGTCACCTATTGAAAAAAAAAAGAAGAGTTCTATATATACACGCATTAAGATATGTGGTCAGGGCGCTTACGAGCACTATCGGCAAGACCACTCAGTAGTTTTCCCGTCTCGGACGCCACAGAATCAACACGCGATGTATAAATCTTGACGCAGCCATCAAGAGTGCAGGACGCTTTTTGAAAGTTGATCGAGTCACCTTCACGGATAAAAGTCATCTCGTGAAAGTAGTCAATCAATGCAAAGTTCCAACTGTTGGTAGCATTGACTTTCTAGAAAACGAAGGGTGCCGTTAAGTACAGAAAGAACAGACAGGCGACTCTACTCCTTTTACATTGTCTGTGCATATCTTCATCCATTCCTCGAAATTGGAATACATTTGCTCAGGTGTTAGGCCCTGTACAGGCACCTGTACGGTCTGACGTGCATTGGTTGTTGCCATATCGGAATGCTGTCGATTGAGCACCTCACGAGCAAGACGTTCTCGTTGGCCGCGTACGCCGTCACGATGGGCCATATTTGTATGATTGAGGGCTGACTTGGGTTAGAAGTAGGCCAAGGAGGTGTGCGTTGACAGTGTGAGCGTGTCACCAGAGCGTTTAAAGAATTAGAAGAGCAGATCCGCGTGGCGGGATTTATTTGGGCGCAACGAATTCACGTCGATTCTTTAACACCGTGGTCTATCAATGGGCAGGTCAGCCCAGTAAAATTATTGGTAGCCGAGAGAGGATTCGGTAAAAGTTTGTAGTAGTAGAGGATGTTAGCTATGGTATGGAAGCGTGTAGTGCTCTAGATGCGCTTCTTGCATGTACTCATAGAGCTTCATTTCGCGAGTTTCCTCATATTCTGCATCTCCTCATCAACTGTTGCTATGATGGGCTCCTCAAAATTGGGACCCATTGCTCGGTATCAGTCGTGCTTTATGGGATATGTACGCTAGAGTAGTCGGTAGCTTCATATAATCATGCAAGGACTTTATCTGCGTGGAAGGTGTATATACGTTCCCCGCAGCCACGTCAAAGTGATTGTATATGATAAGCAAACGGCGCCAGCTTTACATTACTGTATTATGTGGAATGCAGGCGTCTCAAGCAGAGCCCGTTGCCCTCAACTGAAAAAGATACAGTCCCTACGACGTCAACGCCTACCACAGGTGCTAACGGCGGTTCTTTGCCTACTGCAAAAATCGTGCCAACACCTTCTGCGGAAATTTCAGAACAATCTGGCCCGTTATTGCATCTGGCAACGAGGGAATCTGACGATCACGCATGGCGGTTGGGTCGAGCACACGGATAATCCACAGCAAGTGAAAGGATAAATTTTAGCCGGCTTGTCATCGCTTCTTATTGGTCATTGCCAGTTTCTAGGGTCGGACCGAGTGCGGGTTTTGGATTGGCCTGAACTCACCTTGCCTGGCAAGGTATTTTCGTTTGGATATCGGTCCTCTATCGTTCCACAGTGCTGAACTACAGAAAAGATATATATGGTAGGTATCGAACCTGTACACAAGAAGTGGTCACATATGTCTGGATTTATGCAAGCGTGCATTGTGAATCCATAGTCTATGCCGGTAAAGCAATGCGTTCGACAAGCTCGTACATCGTGCATCCACACGAACACGCGAGCGCGTCCATGGGTGCGTGTTGCGGGAAACGCTGTATTTCTTGGCGATTTAAACTTTTGATGATATCACTTTTTGTCACTCGCTGACAAGCACAACCGGAAAAGTCGCACAGAAAGCGTAGACCGCGCGCTTTCGATCGAGGAGATTAGCTTACATACGTTTTGCAGACATAAATCTCCGATCAAAAAGCGAAAGACCTGAACCTACAGAGATCGTCATGGATTTTTTCTGGTCTACAGAAACCCAAAAAAAAAACTCAACCAGCCTTTTCTGCATTTGCAGTCTTCCCCTTTCCTTTCCTCTTTTTTCTTACTTGTTTTCGTTCTTATCTTTTCCCTTTTCTCTCCATATCTATCTCCTATTATTTTATGGAGGGTGGACAAGGTGACAAAGACCGGCTTAAGCCCGGTGGTAATAATGTACGCACGTCCAGTCATGGCGGCGGCAGTAGCATAAGCAGCGGTAGCAGTCGGCCTCCCTTTCTCCATTCTGTCTCTGCTCCCAGTGTGCCGCAGATACAACTCTCCACCGATAGCGGAACGCATCCATTCGAATCTCCCCCATCTTCGATTCAAAGACGTCCCAGCAACGCATCCAGCGACTCGGCAACCACTTCCGCTTCGGACGAGAGTGATGACAGTGAGAGCACGGCCGACGAAGTCGATGAAAAGCCACACAGCTTGCATTCCTCGAGGCGCAGCCAGCAGCATATGGCAGCCAACAAAATCCCACCGCGGACGGGCGACGAGGACAGACCTGGTTCAGCAGATACGCTGGTAGAAGCTGCATTGGACCATGCCGACGCACAGGACAGGCATGTCCGGTTCCAAGACCATGTTCTCGAGTCAGCTGCGCTTGTTGAACGGATGCTGAACCGACGAGGCACGACGACCAGTACGGTCAACGACGACAATCAGAGCGCGCGAAACCGACGCTTCGCGAGCATGAGCAACAATGTTCTGGATGAGGAGGAACTTGAAGGCGGGGATACCTTGAGCACAGGCGGAGGCGGTGGTCTGTTGGGTCTGATTCCTGGGAAAGGAGACGAGACCCTCGAGAAATTCTCAACCAAGTCACCCCCGCCCGAGTCCGGGGCCGGAGGCAGCGTACTCTCCCGGCTTATGGTCTTGGAAGCTCAGCGGCGAAGATCCGAGGAGACTAAAGATCATAAAAAGAAACGGCGACGCGAGAAAAAGGTAAAAGTACCGATGTCTTATTTGTTCTCTTGTGCTCTCTGGACCTGACACGTGAATTAGGAGGCCAAAAATGCAAGAAAGGCACAGAAAGCACAAAAGAAGAAACCCGCATCCCTGTACAATATTCCGTTACATTCGGGGACAGACCCGAGCAGCGGTGAGAAACCTGCATTGCGACCCAAGATGGTCAACCGGCCTTACAGTTGGCTCTCGAACGTTACCTCGGGCAATCATCTCGTGCCCAGTCTCGAGAAGAGGAAGCTGATGTCGCCTTCTGTATCACGACGGTCCTCCATCGACAGTATGTTCACGACTGCTTCCCAGTTTGAGCCGATCACACTCGAGGACCGTGTCCGGATCACGTTCGAAATCGCAAATATCCTGCAGAAACAAGAATTCCTGCGAAAACTCGCCAAGTCGCTCATGTTATACGGATGCCCGGCTCACCGCCTCGAATACATTATGCGCCGTGTCTCAGCTACCATTGGTGTCGATGCAGAATACGTCTATATGCCCAACGTGATGTTCATGACGTTTTTTGACTCTTCGACGCACACAACCGAGACGCACTTCATCCGACAAGCACAAACGTTTGAAATGCATAAACTCGGTGAAGTCTACCGGCTTGAGAAACTCGTCTCCCACGGTGAAGTATCGGTTGACGAAGCCCTTGAGTTTATCGACAGAGTCGCCAATGAGCCATCGTTCTATCCAGTCTGGTTAAACGCATTTGTCTACGCCTTGGCTAGTTTTGCTGGCTGCATTCTCTTCTTTTACGGTAGCTGGTATGATGGCTGTGTTTCTGCTGGTCTCGCAAGTAAGTATTTAAATGCATGAGCAACAAACAAACAAGCACGATGAACTGATCACCTGTTTGCTTTGGTAGTGCTCTTTGCTGTATACGAGATCTTTTCCGGTCGGGTTCAGAGTTTCCAGCCCATTTGGGAAATTACAGTGTGTATCATCATCGGCTTTGTAGCTCAAGGTAAGCGTAATTTCTGATATAATGTTGGATAAGGAGTAACAATATTGATTGTTATATTTTTGTGCACAGGTGTTTCAACCACTGGCCTATTTTGTTTCACACCGATCGCGTTCTCGGCCTTCATTGTCGTATGTATCTCACTTTTCGTAGCTCCACGCTGGGTATGCTAATAATATGTTACAGATATTGCCAGGTTATCCTATGGCGGTGGCTGTAATAGAACTCGTATCGAGGCAGCTCGTCAGCGGCGTGGTCCGCATGGTGTACTCGATCATCTATGCCTTTTTGCTTGGTTACGGTATATCGATGGGCTCCGAAATTTATTCCCTCATTGATAAGCGTCCCGGAGATACCGCATCGCGTTGCCAAACCGCGCAGTCAGCCACCACCTGCGATGCTCAAGTCGACCAGCATTTCTTCATTCTTATCGTCCCCCTGTTTTCACTTGCTTACTGCGTCTTTGTGCGTGCTCGGCCCTTCCGATGGCCTATCATGATTGTGATCGCCATAACGGGCTACGTCGTCAATTTCGTCCTATCCTGCTATGCCGGTGCACCCGCTCAGGTGCTCCAGGTGGTGCCCGCCTTTGTCCTTGGCATGCTCGGCAATCTTTTAACCAAGTTCACGGGCAAGATGTCATTTGACGCGGTGTTGTTGGGCGTGAGTATTCTTTACACTCTTTGCATGCCTGCACCCGGAAAAGAACAGCGCTGATATTTATTTGGTTAATTCTGTAGATGATGTTCCTTGTACCTGGAGGTCTTGGTATCAAGGCAGGTTATGGCATGTTTGATAGCTCTACATCCACCGGTACGCAGGGTGCATCTTTTGCACTGGCCATGATCGAGTCTTCGATTGGCATCACCGTTGGCCTATTTATTGCCACACTTGTCGTATACCCGAAAGGCAGCTCTCATACTCCTCTTATGAATTTTTAAAAAGAACTGTATACTGTAGTAGTAATAACGTATTGTAAAAACTGATCACTTCATATTTATTACATTTTCATTTCATTCTTCATTCTTCGTCTTCCGCTTTTTGTTTCTTACCAGTCAACCACAGCCACAACAGGACGATGGTCGCTGATATACATGCCGTCATCAAACAAGTTACTCAAGACGCCAAAACGACGCACATGAATTTCCGTGTTGTGTCGCAAAACCATGATGTAATCCAAGCGTGCGGGTGCATTTTCGGAAGCCGGGTCGTCCTTGCCGAAAGCCGTAAAGGTGTCCTGGTCGCCATAAGGTCCGCTCAGTTGACCTTGCTCAGACCGCGTCTGAAGCACATAGCGCAGATCGGCAAAATGCTGGTCCATTTCCTTTTGTCGCTGTAGATTCTGAAGAATCTGTCCGCGACGAAGAACACGGTGAGTGGGCAGCGCCATGTGGCCCTCCCCGAGACGCGTAGGTTTGCCGGGAATCATGGTACTCGTGAGCGCCTCAATATGGTGCCATGTACTGTTGCTGCTGGATCGCTCAGCCTGTCCTGTCAGGGTCTGGTAGCCAGGATCTGTCTCAGGCGAGTTCAGGTCACCCATCAAAAAGACCACGTGTTCAATCGGTCGAGCGCGCTCCAGAATCACATCGGCGCCATTTTTGCGTGATTCGATGCCCAAGTGGTCAAGGTGAGCATTGAAAACCGTAAAAACTGAGCCGTTGGCCTTGCTTTTAAACCTTTTCAGAGACAAAAGATGTGAGCCTTATGGCATGCAAAGGTCCATCCTCGTGCTTTCACTTACTCGACTTGAGTGGCAATACGAGGAGCTGTGGCATCCCAGCTCTGACTGCCCGGCTGATCAGGTGTCTGGTAGAGACGAAAGTTAGTTTCCTGGTAGTATGCTCATCGTTTCAAAATGTTCCATGCCTCCGAAAGCCACACCGTTTTCCAGTTTTCGACCGTCACCGCATCCCTAGCAAGATGATCATTATCAGTTTCATGTTATTCTATTCCTGTGTATTGTCATACCTTCGATAGAAAACAGGGCTGTATTCGCCTTTTTCTTTACCGTCGTCGCGACCCACACCCACCCAGTCGTACTCGTCGTGAAGCAGAGCTTCGAGATCCTTGACCTGGTTATGCATCGGCTCCTAAAATCACATGTTCAGTACCAGAAAATGGAGTCTACGCTTCTGCCCTTCTTACCTGGAAACCAACGACGTCAGGTGACCACATAAAGACTGTATCGGCCACTTTCCACTTGCGCAAGTCCCAGGGCTGCTCTCCCTGAAACAAGGATGTCTCTTTGTGCTCATCCTCGGGTTGCTGGTACGCGCTTGACGGCACTTCAAAGTCATGGCGGATATTAAAAGTCATGAGCTTCATGCTGACTGTTCTTTTGAAGAAGACGAGAAGTGGAAGAAAGGGAAAAAAGTAGAAACGGAAGAGAAGGTGTACGCGTCCAAAAGTCGTGAGAGCGGATATTCAAATGCATGAACGTAAAGTGGCGTTGCACGACACGCACACATGGTACATTTTCTGGCTGATGTATTACATCGTCCTCTTATTCCCTTCTGGCCGCCATTATATCATTCTGTTCTCAGTTCCACCTGAAACAGTAAAAAATAATATTTTGGGACAAAGTAATGTCATGAATGGAAGACACCGAGTAGCGTAGACCCGACGCGTTAAAATGAGAAGAAATCAACCCCCCCAAAAAAAACTCAGTCAGGGTGCCGGATCCTTTAACTCGGTTTTGAGTCACAGAGTGAAATGGCGTGATAAAAGCCGGGTTCACTTGGACGTACTTCGTCAACTTGGCCTTCGCTTCCGTCCGCGTTCAGGCCCATTCCTTTGACAGCGCATCCCACACTTTTAGCGTGCTACCTTTTGCTGACGACAGCCGAGACCCCTGTAAATTTCTTCCTTGAATGCAAGAAAAAAGAAGGAGAGTAAATATCTATTATTCTTATAGATGTGTCGATATGTACTGGTGCGAATGCGGATGTCGATGGTGTGTGTATATGAGGTCTATAATTATGATTTCTGGCGGTTACTCGGCCTTGACTTTTTGATCTTGCTGGTCTCGGTCTCCATAAATCAGTTCGTAACGCTGACGGGTCGTCTCGTCGAGCAGTGCGGCTCGGCCACGACGCTCAAAATTGACCATATACCGATCGGATTTGTATGCACCACCGCCAAGAGCAAAGCACATGACGATGTAGAACTGTCAAAAATGATGAATACTCGAGTTCCATAACTGTATATAAGGTGTGTTTACCTTGTTGACTGTCTGAGTTCGGCGATACCACGGGAAAAACGAGTACGCGAGTGCAGAGGCAAAGATACCCACACCGGCCCATTGGGCTGCACCAATCGCAAAACCCTTCATGGCATATCGGCTTGCGTTATCTTGCTCAGAAGCGGTGACCAGTCTCATGATGCAGGATAGTAATATAAGGGAAGAAGTGAAGAAGAAACAAGAAAATATTCCTTTTCGCCTCCCAATGCCTTTATTTTCGCTTTCCTATTTTTTTAGGCGGCGGCCACATAAATAATTGACACTCCGACCCGAGATTTCCTTTCGTCATTTATGCTACGCAACAGGACGTTTATTTACTGCCAGGAAGTGGCGTATGGGTTATGAGGCGGGTTTTGGGAATGAAGGTGTGGAGAGTACCCTTGCTGCTGTGGACGCATCCATGAATTACTCGTATCTGGAGTGGGCATGGCCATCGGGAACGGCATGGGCATACCACCATTTTGAAGCGGCGGCTGTTGTGAGTCAGACACAGGTCGCATGCCAAGCGAGGAGCTGCTATGGTTGCTAGGCAAGGACGAAGGCGTCGGCATCGGTGAGGCAGCATAGGGAGGTGGCGGGTGTGCTTCAGGTTTTGGCGGAAGCGGCGGCCCAGGCGGCGGCTGCTGCATGTAGCTGGGATGGCCCGGCGAGGAGGAGAGGTGGTGCTGAGTGGCAAAATGATTAGGCGACGTAGAAAGGGAGGAGGCGTTGGAGCTGTAGAACGAGGACTGGTGCGGTGCAGGCATAGGAAACGGCATGGCCATGGGAGCAGAGCGATGCGAATCAGGAGGCGATCGGTATTGATCTGACGGACTGCGATGGTGAGAAATGTGGGGCGAAGACGACGTGGACGAGGAGGAGTAGTTCGGGTTGTGTTCACTGGGGAAGCTGGACTGCTGTTCGACCTGAGCATGGGTCTGCTTAGGCGTTCGGTGCTTTGGTACATAATCATCAACGCTGGGCATACGCAAGTGCTTCGTGTGACCCATGGTAGGTGAGTTGCTCGAGGATGCAGAAGGGGAAGAGATGCCGGAACCGTTCGCAAGGTAAGGTGACGGTGAAGATGTCGAGAACCGTGAGGAGTGCGGATCGTACGGGATGGCCTCTTCTGCAGTCGTAGCCGGCCCGTTACCCGTGGCTGCGCTGTTGCTATTATGGATGGAAAGCATGCTGTTGGAGCGCGAATGTGATGGTGCATGGCCGGCGTAACTGCCAGCACGTAGGGGTAGCGAATAGTCGGTCGGCGCTGGTGAGAATGCGGCTGTGGGTGGAGGATCAATATCAGGCGCAGGCGTGTATTCATGCGGCGGTGAATAGATAGGGTCAGGCACGTTGGGTTTGTCCAGATCGCTGCTTCCGTCTGGTGACCTTTCACCAGACATGCTAAAACTTTCGATAGCAGCCTGGAGCTCCGTCATCGTCGTGTGAACATTACGCTCGGCGTCTCGTGGGTGTTCATCGTTTCCGTCGACCGGTTCCTCTACGACCTCTACGGACTCAGCGATCTCTTCCTCCTCCTCCTCCTCATCATCATCATCATCAATTGAAATATCGGCTTTGGGCGTCGTGCCGATCATCATGGGTATGCTCATATTAACGACATTCTCTTTGAGGTAGCTGGGGTCGTCGAGACGCGCTTCATTTAGATCAACGCGAAGATGCACGAGATACTCGACGCGCAGAATACGCCCGCTGGGGCCTGTTGTGGGGGCCGTGGACGGCGGGATGTAGATCTTGAGTGGGAACTGCTGGACAAAGTTGTTCTCTTCGTTCGTCTCCAGATCCAAAACGCTGCTACGGACCGCCTTGTCTTCAAAGAGTTCGCTCCTATTCAATGCTTAAGTACCATGTTCCCCCCTCATCCAAAAGACGTACCTGCCCTTTCCGGACAGGAATGTCCGTCTTTGGAGCGTCACTTTGATAGCGCCAGTCTGGCGTACTTTCTTGTAGTGATGGATTTCGGCCGTGATAGGCAAGATATCACCTTTTTTAAAGAGTTCATATCTATCCAACTAAATCGAAACAGTCCTTACCTCTTACAACAGCCAATCTGGGGACACCGAGCTGCACATGTACCTTTCCAGGGTTAAGGACGCCTTCTACTACACGATCCTCATGAACGCTTCCTCGAACGCAGTAATCGGGCAGACTAACGTCAATTGGTTCGACGATAGCAATCTCTCGCGTGTCCTGTGGAGCAAGTCGCTCCGAAAAGCTATAGGGCACCTTGAGCACGGCCGTCAACACGTACTTCACGCCGGCTTCGCTGGAAAGCTGCAAAGAAGGTGTTATGGGGCGATTTCTTCGTTTTGCAAATATATTACCTTCATACTGGTGGGCAGTTCCGCCTTTTCGGAGGGTATATTGAACTGGAATGGAAAACGGTTGCTCCGTGCCTCGAGCACGTGCGGCCGACCAGAGTCATCCGGGCAGGCCCCGACCAAGGATTCTCGACTGAACAGAGTCAAAGTGTTGCTTCCAATCTGAACGACGCCCGAGAGAGAAACGCGAATGTGATTGACCTTGGTCGGTTTGCCCAAATCCAATACAATATCGCCTGTATATATCAATGAGAAAGATGCTCTCTCTCACACACACACACACAGAACGGAAAAAGAGGGGAGAAAACGCGCACGGAAGTAATGATAAGACGGAACGTACCTTTGACGATCTCTCCTGGGTTGTAGTATCGGTTGTCTTGCAGGTCAATGTAGAACTCTTTGGGTTTCCCGGTCAAAAACATTCAGTCAACAGTAAAAAAAAAATATAAAAGAGTGGAAAGAAAAGGGACAGAAAGCACGGAAATGCATCGCCGCATCAAATTTAGCAATCTTTTTATCTGCGCTCAGCTTTGCATCAACCCCACTTTTACGTCTACACAGCCACCCTAAAAAGGGGGCGCTTTCCACCATAATTTCTTCACTAGGACGCCGCCGTCGCCACCACCGCCGCCGCCACAGTCACCGAGAGCGTAGTTGGCTAATGTGCGCCGCCCTTGTGATTCCTTTCAAAAGATTCATCGCCATGGATGGAGGGCTGATGGTGGTACCGTGCAACTAAGAATGCTGATTTTGCCCTACGTAACGCTTGGGTACGCACAGGTGCAACTTGCCGCGCTATTATATATCATGTTCTAATTAGCATTTCACTATTCGGCGCACTCGCGGGCGTGGTCTGAAAAGAAACTTACCATGGTAACGTTCAGAAGCACCATTTTTCGTCTTACTACTAAAGATCTGACATGCATTGCTTGTCCGGATGACGTGAAGCCATGTGCTTGACCCGAAAAAGAATCTTTTAAGGTCTGTTGAGGTCGCACAGGTCTTGTTGTCTTTCATTCAAAATAAGGTTTTCCATGATTCACTTATGATTCACTCATATGAAACCGAATTTTCCCTTTGGGTTTAACTGTGTTCCGTTCAATCTCGTCATGTATGTCATGCATGATATGAGGATGAGTAAAAGAATGGCGTGTTACGGACTCGTTTAGTAATCAACAGTGTATTGAGGATATGTGCTCTTCCTCGGGCTGTGTCAATTTGCAGGACATAATTATGCTGAGTCCTTTGTCATACGTCGTAGCAAGCGAAAATTCGAACCAGAAAGAAGAGTGGAGACAGTGTCTATCGAGCTAGAGTGAGTCTGCGTAGAGATGTTCGACGAGGCGTGAGCGGGTGATCCAGCAGCGTGGAAAGCATGGCAACCGTTTCCAAACAGTCACAGAGCAGAAAATGTTCAAGCGCAGGCAGCTTCCTGAGTGGCCCTGTCTTTGTCTTGACTTTCCCACCCACGAATCAGCGTATACATCGCACCCTTACTCTTCTCATCGCTTGGCCACCGCATCATGGAAGTGAGTAGTGGCATCTCGCAAGTACAGCGCAATCTCGTTGGCTCCTGGTGGAAAAGAGTCACTCAAGCCTACCCTCGAGCCCAGAACTTCAAGGACATGAAAGTCCCAGTTGTCGGTAATACAAACACCTTCTGTGATGATTCAGCTATTATACGGAGTAGACTGAACCGCCGTTACCATTAGACAAAGGTGTATTTGGCGTTCCCTTGACCGATTCTATTCAATACGCCCACGCCAGTATATCCTATATTGACGACCACACAGGCCAGCAGTGCTTTGGTGTGATCCCTACGATCATTGCCAAATGCGGATCCTATTTAAAGGACAACGGTGCGTATTATTCCAAATTCTGTAGTCTAGCAGTCTAGCGTGTGGTGTATGTGCAACCCTATTGTAACTCTCCTGACACATTTGGTCTGGTTCATCTAGGTTTGGATTCCCGAGGCATTTTTCGACTCTGTGGCAATGCAAAACGGATCGGCATGCTTCAGACCACCTTCGACTCCCCGGACAGTGCCTATGGCGCTCACCTTGACTGGCGCGGATACACCGTTTATGATGCCGCTAATATCATGCGTCGATACCTTTGTCATCTCCCCGAGCCTGTTATCACTCTTTCGGCTCAGAAAGCCTTCTCGCAAGCCATTGGTAAAGCAAAAGAATGAAGCTTAACGTCCCTTGACGCATTACTAAGCTCCACTAATCACATTCACCCTTGCAGATGCCACTTATGCAAATGACAACGAGCGGCTCGCTACTTTCCAAGCTATCATTGAGACCTTACCACTCGCAAACCAGCACCTTCTGCTCTACATCCTTGACATGCTTGGCTTGTTTTTGGAGCATGCTCCTAAGACCATGATGGATATCAAGTGCCTCGCTGTAATATTCACACCGGTACGTATACGAAAAGAGAGGAAGCAAAGGAGAGAAGTTATAAATACAAAAGTTTGCTGACGAATCCCATTTAGGGTCTGATGGGCCACTGCGAAAAGGCGCACAAAGATCCCGAGTTATTCAAGAACGCTCACAACGTAATAGAGTTTCTGGTCGCAAATCAAGCTAGTTTTTCTATGCCGCGTACTGGAAGCGACAAAACGACAGGACCATCATCAGGAGCGCTCGAATCTGCACCGAATGATCATCGTGAGTCTATATTTCGAGGATAGAAAAGAAAGGGAGAGAGAGAAGCTGACAGAGCATAATTTAGCAACAGAAGAGGACCATTGTGTTCACGAACGGCACTCGCGTTATTCAGCATCTTCTTCCTATTTCGTAAATGGAAGACGGCGGGACTCGGCTGAAATGGTGTATCACTTTCAGCCGGGCAGTGGAACACAAACACCTGCGTCAGGCCGCACAGGGTTACGTCGGTCCAAAACAACACCGAGCAAACGATCACGCTACGGCGGTAGCGAACCGACCCAAATTGTCCATGTTAACAGGACGGCAAGCCACGGTAAGGAACCCCGCATTTGAACAAAGGAACAGTGTGATTGGATTGGTGTTGGGCTGAGCCAGACCGAAAAACTCACGCGAGATACCGTAGGTGGGCAGCTGCGCAAGTGAGCTGACAATCCAATCCTGGCACTCGTTACCCTGGCGCCCCTCTTACCAGTGAAGCTTTTTGTCCATCATTAGAATCCGCATTTTACTTATGTCACAAGTACCCTCTGATCAAGTCGCGATCCCGTTCACCTCACTCTTGAACTTTACATCCATTTTACGCTTCACTTTCGAATCAGCCTCTCTTTCTTGTCCTACTCAGTCATAGCCTGCGACTTGAAACCCATATTCACTACCTGTTTTCTTTTTCTTATTACCTATTTTGTTGTAATTGCCACGTTCAGCTCTGTCTAGATGTAAATATATTCGGCCAAAAAAGAACCTTGTGAAAGGGAATTGCTGTAAAACGTGTAGAGGACATTTCAGGATCACCTGTATTCAAGCAACAAAGCAACGTGAGTATCGGAAGGCTGGGAAAAGAGCGCGGCCAGGCGCCCAACCTTGTAACATGTGTCTCAGTCGTTGCGAAAAAAGTTGGTCAGGGCCTTGAGTGGCGGGCTTACAAACGAAATCAGGGTGAGTTGAGGACCCTTCTGTAGGAGGGTAGGACGAATCGTTCGTTGAGAAGGACGGGGTGGCGCGCCAGATTTGGGCAAAATACCATGTTCCGTTTCTTCCCAATTCTCATGGTACTGCGAACCAACGTATACAGTCGCCGCCAAAAAAAAAGAAAGAAGAGGAACAACAGGTCCTGCTTTTTCCGGTGATTGAATGAAGTTACCGCGGAATACGGTTATATTTTTTTTTTGGTTGTTTTACCCCATGGGCAGTAGAGCAAATCAGAAAACGCTAAAAAACTACCTCTTGTTTAGCTGAGCTAAAACTCAATTCACCGGCTCTATTCTACTTACCAATGCATAACGACCAACACCACGATCTGGAGAAGAGGCTGTCAAAAATACCTGACAAAAAAATAGCTGAAAGCTTTCCACTTTTCTTTCAATTGAAAATATTCCCACCCAATGAGTCAGAAAAAGGTAAATTTTACCAGAAAGCAGGGCGGGTACCACTTGGAAAAGGTGTTGACTTCAAGTGGTACACACAGACCATTGGTCGGATCGAGAATGGAAAATTTGCATCCCCGCGGTGGTCTGTTCCTGGTTGGTTGGGAACCTGGAACGGGAAAAGTGAAATACTGCCAGATTAAGCTCTTTCGTGCGACCGTCTCCACTTTTTGTCGCAGTATGAGTGATCCTTGGGTGTCACACAGCATTCAAAATCGTATTACACCTCAAAAACGCCCAAACCGCGCCGCGCAAAGGAACTAACCGGCGCCGAGTATATAAAGGCCCGGTATCCTCGTGCAAATTGTTGACTATTCACCTTACTTCTTTTCTATCTTTTCAGACCTCCTTCGCTATGTCTGATCAGCGCAAGATCTCCTGGCGAATCTACGTCGTCTCTCTCTTTGCCGCTATTGGCGGTTTCTGCTTCGGCTATGATACTGGTGTTATTTCTGTAAGTAAACAAAAGAAACACCACTATCCCATGTCGATGGCGTGGTGTTCATAAACATCAACTCACAACCACGCTATCAATACAGGGTGTCCTTGCTATGGATCAGTTTGCGATCACCATGCGTGGCCACACTTCTTTGACTGCTCTCGAGAAAGGTACCATTACCGGTCTCCTTCTTGCCGGTTGTTTCGTTGGTGCTCTGTTTGCTGGTAAGAACGACCTCACAATCAAGTGGATTGAAGCACTCAACAGAACTCGTCTTTGTATAATGCAGGTCAACTCGCGGAGATCATCAGCCGTAAGCGTACTATTATCCTCGGCTGTCTCGTCTTCATCATCGGCGCTGCTCTCCAGACCGGTACTGTCAGCTATGCCATGATGGTTGTTGCCCGCGCCATTGCCGGTCTCGGTATCGGTGTCTTGTCCATGGTTGTCCCTCTGTACCAGTCTGAACTGGCCCCCAAGCACATTCGTGGTCGTTTGATTTCGCTTCAGCAGCTCATGATTACCGTCGGTCTCATGGTCTCCTTCTGGGCTGGTGCCGGCTGTGAGCACTTTGATAATGACGCTCAGTTCCGTATCCCTCTCGGTATCCAAATCTTCCCTGGCATTGTCCTCATGATCGGTGCCTTCTTCTTGCCTTACTCTCCCCGTTGGCTCATGAACCAGGGCCGCGACGACGAAGCCCTCGAAGTCCTTGCGATGCTTCACGCCGACAACGACAAGAACGATCCTTATGTTCAGAGCGAATTCGAGGAGATGAAGGAGCAGATTCACTTTGAGCGCAACCATGCTGCCAAGAGCTACGCTGAGCTGTTCAAGGGAACTATCCGTCGCCGTCTTGTGCTCGGTATCCTTATCCAGGTGTTCCAGCAGTTCACCGGTATCAACTCCATTATGTACTATGCGCCCACAATTTTCCAGCAGGCCGGTATCAACGCGACCTCCGCGACTCTCATTGCGTCTGGCGTCAACGGCGTCCTCAACATGCTTGCAACGATCCCTGCCGTTTTGTTCCTTGACAAACTTGGCCGCCGTATGACACTGATGAGTGGCGCTATCTTCATGGGCGCTGCTATGATTCTCTGCGGTGCTGTCATGGGTGGTACTGCCCGTATCTACTACGACCCCGCCACTGACGCCAACGTGGTTGACATGTCTGGTAACACTCATGCCTCGTATTTCTGTATCGTTATGATCTACTTCTTCGTCGCTGGCTTCGCCTACTCCTGGGGTCCTGGTATGTTAACACACGAGCTTATCGGTTTTTACTCATACTGTTTGTTAATTCTAGTCGGTTGGGTCTACCCCGCTGAAATCTTCCCTCTTCGCATCCGTGCCAAGGGCAACTCGTTCGCTACTGCTGCCAACTGGCTTATGAACTTTGTCATTTCCGAAATTGTCCCTGTCATGCTTGCCAGAATCACGTGGGGCACCTATATCTTCTTTGGCTGCTGCTGCATGGGTAAGTTCATTTTCATCAATTGGGGAAATATTTTCCCTTTTGCTTATAATTCACACGGGGCATTGTTTGTACTCATACAATCTTATTTCTAGTCATGTCTGTGTGTGTCTATCTGTTCTTCCCCGAGACCAAGGGTCGCTCGCTTGAGGAGATGGATCGGGTCTTCGATGGCTCGGTCTTCGCTTTCAGAAACAAGTTCGTGCCTACCGAGGAGCACCCCACCGAGAAGGTCGATGCTGAGACCAAAGACTATGCTTAAGTCGAATTTGGCATCTCACAACTCTCGGACACATATTTACTTACTTACTCGCCCACATAACCCACATTCCATGTATTCTTTTCTACTATGTATGAGTAGCAGGACTTCTCTCTCACACCTTTTCCCCTATACTTCTCCCTTTCTTTTACTTATACTGTAATTTTATCTACCGGCCTCCACACAAATACACCAACGAGGAAGCGCAAACTTTTTATTCAACTGCATATTCGTTTACCCTTTTGACTGTTTTGGACGATGAAACTTTCAAGATGCAAAAATTTGTTACAGACCGTGTGCACGGGAGAGGGTGAGGTATCTCAGCTGAAAAGCAGGGTTCATACGGGTGGTGCCTGTTTCAATGTTAGGTCAGCAAAGATCTAAACCGGGTAACCGGGTGTTCGCGGCGCCACCACGATGATCGGGTCTGATGCGATCGAAAAAGTCGAAAAAGAAAAAAAATTAAAAAAAAGCGTGTCGAATAAAAGCGGCGAGCGATAATGCAATTATTCCCAATGAGGAGAAACAGAGCGGCTAAGGATGGCCGACCTTCGAAATGAATGCCAAGGGCATTTTGCAAATAAAAAGAAGGAAATAAAAAAAAGGAAAAAGAAAAAGAAAACGCTCTCAGAAACGCTTTCCCAGAACACGTACATTGTAAGAAGAACACACTGTCTTCCTAGACGTGTTTCAAATTCTTTTTCCTCTTCATTTATACTAAAATATAAACCCTTGCGACCCATTACAGCGACTCCACACCACAGTACTTTAGCGGTGTATTTCTTTCCTCTTGTCACTTCACCGGGCGTGGGCATGTGATTATCGAGCACGCACGATAATTATATACGAGGAATATGGGCAACTGTCTACCCGCTCACAGCCAGTCCAGCCAAAGCAGCGAGCTTGCTCGAAGCCGGTCTATCGATCGCCAGATTAGAGCCGATGAAAAACGTCTCAAGACAGAGGTCAAGATTCTCCTACTAGGTATGTTTTCTGTACTTGAATGTCGTATGCTCTTCTTTTATGCTAAAGTCTATGGGCGGCATTATAGGCGCAGGCGAATCAGGAAAGTCGACTGTCCTTAAGCAAATGCGAATGATTTACGCTCGTGAATTTTCCGATGAGGAACGTCGAGGGTACCGTGCGATTGTCTTGACAAATGTGCTTTCTATTATGCAAATCCTCCTTGAGATTATGGATAACCTGGACATGCATTTTGAGGACCCAAGTCTCGAGGTAATTGGGTGATAAATCCAGTCGATTTTCGGGTTCTAACATTTTTTTCAAAAACAATGCATTGCATGTAGTCCTACGTGCGCCTTTTTGAAAATGTGCCTATCAACAACGACGGGCCTTTCCCACAAGAATACCTCGAGCCATTAAAGCGCCTTTGGAGAGACCCTGCCATCCAGCGTGCCTGTCTCAAGGGCAACGCCTTTGCTTTACATGATAACTGCGACTAGTGAGTTTTGAACAGTATGGCGGCGCACAATGGCTCTGACCCTGTGACAGTTTCTATAAAGATCTTGACCGCATATGGGCCCCGGACTATGTCCCGACGGACTGTGATATTATCCACTGTCGAGCCAAGTCGACCGGTATCACAGAAACCGTCTTTCATCTCGGCCCATTGACATACCGGATGTTCGACCTCGGTGGCCAGCGAAGCGAACGAAAAAAATGGTACTCCAATGCGACCAGCGGTGTATTTACTCTTTTTTTTTTTTAACATTGGACTATAGGATCCATTGCTTTGACAAGGTGACTTCAATTCTGTTTGTCGTAGCTATGAGTGGCTACGACCAATGTCTTATTGAAGACCGCGATTCGGTATGCTAATAGCAATAGCAATACTTCGCCGTCAGATGCTTACCTGCAGAATGTTCGTAGAACCAGATGCAAGAAGCACTTATGCTCTTCAACAATGTGTGCAACTCGCCCTGGTTCACGAAAACATCCATTATCCTCTTTTTAAACAAAATTGATATTTTTCAAGAAAAGATCAAGACGTCGCCCATTGCAGATTATTTCCCAGACTACACTGGTACGTGAATATACTGCAGTACAAACTGTATACATTGCTAAACCGTTCGGCTATATTCAGGGCCCCCCGGTGATTTTGAGCAAGGCAAGAACTATTTCCGCAAACGATTCCAGCGCTTGAACCGCAACCTGGACAAGCGTGTATACATCCACTATACAGATGCCACAGATACGCATTTGTTACGGCACGTGATGAACTCGGTGTCTGAGATCATTTTGAACGAGAACCTGAGTACGCTCATGCTTTAGTTATATACTTAGTATATGTATGTAGATAGATGTATATATCCTTCCCCGCCCTCCTTCTGGCAGACACTGCAACACCGGCCATTAGCATTCTGACTATCCTGCAACGCACAGCATCACTTTACAGCTTAACATGAATCCACCGCTTAATATCACTTCCAATACGAAGACACATTACATTGCATACACTATAATTTCGGGCTTTCGTTTATACATTTTTTTTTATTCTTCGTCCGGCCATGTCGCGCATGCTACGACGCATGACACGGTACCAGCCTCCACGGCGCTGGTATACGCATAGGATACCGATTGAGAAGTGGCAATCGCGGGTAGTGAATCAAACGACGCGGGCGCAAGATACTATCACAGCCTCCCCGGTGGATCTCCTGGCGCGTACGTTGAATGAGCCGACACCAGGCGAGACGCTGCCTCCGACATATCACCACATTTTCTTCCCGCCCCGCACGTACGAGCACGAGCTGGCTGCCGACGGCTACGAAACCGAGTTCGTCCCTCCTGCGCCGTATGTCAAGCGCTTATGGGGAGGGGCTGAGATGACCTACGACGTATCCAATCCACTCCGTATGGGCGACCAAATTCAGATGACGACTACCGTCGGCCATGTGGAGCGCCGCGGCGAAGGAGAAGGAGGCTCGGTCGCGATCCGACTCAACAAGGACATTGAAAACCAGCACGGCTGGTCCATGCGTGAGCAGCGCTTACTGGTGTATGTCCACGAAAATGAAGCCAACCGCGAGCCCCGCGCTCTTCCCGGTACGACGACGACTCGCATGCTAAGCTTTCCTTGGCTCATCTGTCCTCTTCTTCTAGCACGACACATACCCCAATTTACGCGCCATGTGCGACCCACACCCGTCCTCTTATTCCGGTACTCCGCCTTGACGTTTAATGCACACATGATTCATTATGACCATCTGTACGCCACAGAGGTTGAGAAGTATCCAGGTCAGTCGAAGCGAAACCAAGGAAAAAGACCCAAGATGACCAACGCATATTTCGCACACCAGGCTGCCTCGTCCATGGGCCACTCTCGGGCACCTTGTTGATGAGCCTTGTACGAAAGCATCTTCAAGATCTAGGACAGGATAACATGGCGGTGTCGTCATTTCGTTACCGGTGTCTCATGCCGCTCTACGTTAACCAAGCCTTCAACTGTTGCGGACGCGAAATTAAGACGACTCAGGGCCGAGCATTCGAAGTCTGGATCGTTAACGCCGAAGGTCATCTCGCAGTCAAAGGCACAGTTCAGCTCGTGCCCATCAAATGATCATCTTCTTTCCCTCTTTCCCTGGCAGCGCCGGCGCCGGCGCCTGGTGGAACATATTCTCGTCCTACTTTTTTTTTTTTGTTCGTTACTCTGAACAAGTTAGCCGTTTATTACTTTACCCAAAATGGCACATATCATTCCATGCAAATGTGTGTCCTCCTTCTCATTATCAGATGAAACCTCCTAGACCATGCCCGTATCATGCAAAGTGATTCGAATTAAACTTAGCGATTCGCTGGTGGGGGATGGACGTGTGGCCAGATGGCACTTGTCTAGAGCCCGATTCACTTGTTCGCCAGTATGATATGTTGGCAGGTTTTGTACAGTTACCGCGATGTAAGGCTGAGCAAAAAGATGGCTGGATTTCATGGACTGTGAATGCAAACTTGACTCTCGCCCATTTACTGTATATACTTACGACAAAAGCCTCAATCATAGAGACATGCACATGATGCTTCTTGGCAGCAAGCTCCATGGATTGTGCCATAAATTGGGGCTTGTATCACAAACTTCTCATGTGTTATAGCTTGCTGTCCACATTTGCGATAACTATATATGAGCAAGAGTACTAATGGATAGATGAGCCCACGCCAGACTATAGCCAGTTAGTAGCTGTGGACCAATGGTACGACCAGACACATGACAAGGAGGAAAATGACAAAACAGAGTACTATAGTGGAATCGAGTTAAACCATATTTACAGAAAACGTAAGAAAAAGGTGATGTAACAAACAGTTTTGCTAATCAGTGTGGTATATCGGTAGAAAGTGAGTTCATCAAGTCCAGCATGGCATCTAGAGACATACGTTAATATAAGATGACTTGTCGATCTACGCACTTACCAATACCGGGCGATTGTAGCTGTGGCTGGCCAGGGGGCGAGGCTGTACTCTGATACATATGTGACGGGCTCATAGGGGCCGTTTGTTCTTGTTGTCCTGGCTCGGGACGCCGTGCAGGAAGAGGTTGAAGCTCAGGAATGGGCTCCATAAACTGTCTAAAGACGTCGTCGTCTGTCCAGCTGCTATGTTCGGACGGATCCGAGCGGTCTGCCTCTTGCATTCCGCTGCGCACTTCTGGCAAGCCCTTTTGGGTTCGCCATTGGTTCGTCTTGCTATAATCATAGTTGATAGCCAAGTACCTATTTGAAGAGCATCAATCCTTGACCCACTTTCTACGCTCTTTTGAACCTACCAGTATTCACTGAAGAAGTCGGCTGGCAATTCCCAGTTTCCGGCCAAGGTTGGGTCTCCTCCGTGATAGGTCGCACCATTCAACAGTATGTTGAAGCAGTGGTCATAGTCCATTATATCTCGGAATATGATCATACGGTCTCGCATATGGGCAGTGGGGATGAGGTCGATGCGTGGGTCGTGCGGTACAGCGAGCTGGAGCAGCGTCGGCTGCAAACGAACACTAGGTAACTGACCAAATTGATTCAAGGTAGACTGGACACGGAGTTGCATACGAAGACGTTGGATGGCGGCTAAGCTGGATGTGGATTCGCCCTTAGTTTCCTCTGCCGTCTTTTTCTCTGCCATCCTGTCTGCGGCTGACAGCCATTGCTCGGCAGTATCGCCCGAGGGCTCCACCTTGACCTCGCTTGCTCCGCTTGCGTCCTCCATGGCACTGTCGCCGTCAGTGTGTTGCGTAGACTGCTGCGGGGAGGCTGATCCGCGAGCAAGGCCATCATCGTTGATGTAGAGCGCAGGTACTTCATCGACTGTCTTGTTGTCGGAGAACACAGAGTTACCTCGCTCTGTTTGTCTAAGGGCGTCCTCCTCTTGCTCGTCAAGGTGATGCTCTTCAGTCGCATAGCGGTTGGCGCTCGTCATATGGGTGGATACGGATTTCTTTAATTCGGCGTTGTTCTTCATGTAGGCGTTGACATAGGCTTCGATGGCATGCGGAGAGGTGAGCGCCATTTCACTCAGCGCGCTTTCTGACAGATAGGGTGCATGGTAAGGGATCTCGATATTGTGGTGGAGGCAGACAAACTGCAAGGTCAGGACGATGCCACGCAGGTACCAGTTCTCGGTCTTGCAGCCATCCAGATCGGATTTGAGCTGTTTCAGCTCTTTGCTCATCGCTGTCCGTTGTTCGCGCATCGTATGAATCGTCGTCTCGAGATCACGCAAGTGGCGCTCCTTACGCTCGCGGAACGCGCGTTGGGCCGCACGATTCTGAGCCTTACGAAGCGCAGGTGAGGCTGGGTTCGGTTTTCGTCCGGGCTTTTTGCGTATCTTGATGGGTTGGCTGTCACTGTTAACGCCAGAAGAAGCAGGCATCGTTCGTTGCTGCTGCGGCTGCTGGTGCTGAGGCATGCTCATATGAGGTGGTGCAAAGCCATATGGGATCGTAGGGTCCATGCTGGCTGGCATAAACAAAGATGAATGTTGCCCAGAAAGGTCTTGTGGACGCAGCTCATTAAAGAATGCGGCGGGATCCGTTTGCTGTGGGTGGTGCTGTTGACTCAGGAAAGACGGCGACTGAGCCCATGGTTGTTGAGAGGCCTGCTGCTGCTGTGGCTGTGAGTTGGGCTGCGATTGAGAGCGCTGTTGCTCAATGATAGAGTCTAGTTCGGATAAATATGATTCCATCGCGTAAAGGATCGTGGATGGATCGTAAAAACCGCGGAAGAAGTGCAGTCCTAGATTTTTAAGTCTCCACGTGGATTTCAGGCGATAACAGGCGAAGTCCCGGCAAATAAATAAATAAAAATATGGTATATTTCCTCTAGCTTTATTCAAGTACTGTATTAAGCCAAAACCACTGCTACAATCGCCAACGCCAACGTCGTGATGGCTCCCGCCGAAGTCACGGTCGTCATGCCAGCACCGGAGGAAGAGCTACTTGACGAGCTGGGAGAATGAGAACCAGAGGCGGAAGCCGACGCGGACAACACTCTCGACGCAGTGGCTATTAAAAAACCAAGAAATGTGAGTCAGAAAAAAAAAAAGGAACGGAACTCGGCTTTTGGGGGAGGTTACACACCCGTAGATCCCGCGGTAGACGAAGCTGGCAGCTGAGCGGTAGATGGGGCGCTGGATGGGGCTTCGGAAGGTGCAGGCGCCGCGGTGGAAGTCGCCAGAAACTGATTGAGAGGCATCGGCCTAGTTCTTAATGGTGAGCAAGGTCCATGACTATATTTGGCGGCTCGGTTTCCCATACCATTGCTTGTTACATCCTGCGTAGCACTCTGTATCACCTTCACACTCGACAATACAGGCATCGGTTGCCTTGACTATGTGTGATCTGCCTGTCAGAATACGGGATCCCACATTGCCATTTGCTGGCCGGATATCTTTGACTTACCGCACTCGGTTTGGCATGCGTGGTCATCTTCTGCACATTGACACTCGCTGACGGCATGGACCGCGGTGAGCATCAGGGCAATAGCGAAAAGGAAAATAAGCGACTTCATCTTGAGATTCCTAGTGGGGGGCGATGAGCTTCCAAGTGCCTTGTCTGTGTCGGTTTATATATGTGTATGCATAAACTTTGGTTCTTCTTCCATTCCACAGCTGCATGGCTCGATCTTTCCCTTGCATTCATTCAGCGTGATAGAACCGTGGGTATCATCTGTCATAGGAGGAAGCGCCACACACTGTTGAATGCGTTTATCGCTCATAATATATTTCAAAGTGGATACATGAGTTATGTACGCTAAAATAAATGCGTCCAAAATACCATGGTGCCCCTCCCTCTCTCTCTCCTTTTCCCCTCTGATTTTACTTTGCCATATGAGGTCCAGCTGAGTCAAGTAGGAGACGTGATAAACATTGACGCTTCTAGAGCAGCCCACGTGCGGAGTGTCGTGTTTACAGATCGCCGTTTGAAAGACCATCTTATAGTAGGTAACACACGCCCCAATGTGAGCACACGCCAGACAATGAAGACCACGTGAAACCCGGGAGTAAGACCTTCATACTCCCATGCTTTGTGCCTTGACTCACACGCCATACACGGACACGATCAAGGGCGCGCCATGACCGGACATGCACGTTTCTACCGTGACAAAAAGTGCGGCATGTGTGTGCACAAAAGGCAAATCAGGTAAAGAACTCTCGGGTGAATGTCTGCATCGTTTCCCTTAATTACTCGAATTTTCCCCGCCGTTTGACTATCACTTGGGTGACATTCACAGACATGGTACACAGCTGCACACGGACCTGGTCGTTTTTTCTCTCTCTCTCTCTCTTTCCTACTGATCCACTTGTATTTTAATTCTTATATCTCAGTTTCTTTGGACGTCCAAGATATCTCATACAGCCCCAAAAATTACAACCGACCAGTAGCGTTTCCTTTTTCCCCGCAGTTATCGGGCACAAGCTATTTTTGCTTATTTTCGCTTTATCCCTTTTCCCACTCCCCTCCAATTTCTTCTTTTCCCTACTCTCCATTTCTCTTGCTTCCTTCCCCTCCTTTGCTGGTATGACAGAAATCTCCTTTGAGCATTTTGACCCAGAGCTCGAGCTCGGGAATCTCGATGAAAACGGGCGACCGATACGGCCACGAAAGAAGCCCGGCCGCAAACCGAATCCGCCCTCACCCGCACAGCGCAAGGCCCAAAACCGGGCTGCCCAACGTGCCTTTCGTGAGCGAAAACGACGAGAAATGCGCGAAGCCGAAGCAACTGTGAAACGATGTTTGTACGCACGCGACGAGGCGTTACGCGAGGCCAACAGCCTGCGGCGCAAGGTGGACGAGTTGCAGTACGAGAACAACTATCTTAAGGGGTATGTCCTGACTCTGAAGCTCGCCTGCAACGCCAACCGTGTGGACGTGCCGAACTTTTGGGACACAGGCGCGAAAGACCATCTCGGCGCCGAGAAATTCTTGTTCTCAAAGTCCAAAAACATCCCCCAGACCCTCGAGTTCTTCCTCGACAAGAACTTGCACATTGTCAGTCTCGAGGAAGAGAACATTCCGGCCGACCTTGCGCCCGACACTCCGTCATCTACCGCAGACACTGCGTCGCCATCGCTACCCTCTGCTGTGCAGAGCTCGCTCAGCAATCTGTCACTCTCTTCTACTGCAACGATAGCGGCCGCCCACGCAGCCTCCATGGGCAGTGGAGCTCCGGCTATGCCCGGTGGGCTGCCCGACTTTGACATGAGCGAAGACGTGCCTCCACCGCTGCCGCCGCTCGATTTGACCCAGACCGTATCGGTGCTTGCCCCGCAGCTGCAAGCACTAAGCTCGACGACGCAGCAGATCGACCCGGCGTTCGTGCAGCACCTGTTCCATACAGACGTGGTCTCGGGCTTCCTTGACCAGGTCACTCGCCCCAACTTTACTATCGACCAGACTCCGCCTGAGCTTTCGGCCCTTATCCCTCCCGAATGGCGTTCATCTCTACAGCACTTTAGCCCCCTTCGGGCCGACGCGAGCCAGCAAAACAAACAGTCCATGGATGTGGACGGCGACGAAGACGACGACAGCAGCTACGTCAAGTCGGAACCGTATGCCAAAGACAGCTCGCTGTGGCACAATCCGCTGACTGCCCCTCACCAGGAGGGCCAATCTCTCCCCTTGTGGACACACAACCCAGACGGCTCCAAAACTTTCCCACCCATGACCCCGCTGCAATATGTCGACCAGATGCGCCTTCTCAGCAGAGACGAGCAGGAAAAGGACGTCCACGGCTACTTCACACCCACCGAGCTCCAACGCCGCATCCCGCACGATATCCGCATCGATGTCATCCCTGGCGAGGTCATGCGCGATCAATTGATCCTCTTCCAAGACTTTTACGACGCCAACGAGCTGTTCAAGTTTTTGATGAATTCAGCCATGTTCTTGGGCGGGTCACCTGGCAACCAGGATTGCTGGTTTGTCCCACCCAGCTTTTTGCGCAAGTACTGGTTCTTGTGCCCCAATCACAAGCCCACCGATCGCATGGACAACAATGTCGAAATCGTCGTTTATCTCGGTCAGCGGCTCCAGGCCATGATGCTCGAGCGCAAAAAAATGTATATCGAGCGCGAGAAATACATCGACTATTTTCCGCCTCCAACCCTCTTCCCTTCCGTCACCACCGACTCGCGCAAATCCAGTCTTGAACCCGGCGAGGAATACAGCGATGAAGAGGAGGAGATCGACACTTTCAAGAAGATTACAGACGAAGTCCCTCTAGGTAAGGCAGGCGTTACAATACCACGCCGGGCTCCTCTAGGTGAATGTCGCACAACTCACCTACTTGAGTTTAGATATTGTCATGGACGTCATGGAGGCTATGCCACGCCTGACTTCCCCTAACCGATATCCTTTTGCAACCTGATGACTGGACTTTTTTTTTTTGCGTGTTTCCCGAGCATACCCTCCTGCCGTGTGTTTCTATTTCTCCATACACACACGTACACACACAGACATACAATTTTTCCCTTCTCACACACTATTATACATGGCACGTGTGCACGCATAGCGCGCGTCGCATTCAGACACACTGACTGACGACTGATATTTTGAGAGCAGTTATTCAAGCAGTTTTGGTAAGAGCTACTCTTGGACATATCAAAAGCACTCGCATGTTTCTTTTTTTCTGTACATATCTCTTTTATCCTTCTCTCTCTCCTCTCCCATCCCTTTTATAGTCTTTTTGTTTGAACAAGTTAAACCAAATGCGGTTGTAGTGGTAGCAAACGGCGCATGATGTATCTGAACGGGAGGAGTATGGAAAACGCATGGGTGGCTTAGTGCGTAAAGATTTTAACGTTCAGAAGATGGTGCCTCTGAAGCTCCCTCTCTTTGCTCAATTACTGGTATGTCGCTCTCATGAAATTGGTTTGGGCACCTTTAACGGTTGTTTTCCGTGTTTTCTAGAGATATATTCAGCCATGTCCTTCGCCGTAAGTAGAGAAAAGTGGAATGTCACGGTGCATCGTAGAGCAATGGATGAGTCTAAACGCGTCTTTCTCGCTTATGTATGACAGGCTAAGAACGCCACCAAGCCCGGTCTCGAGGAGGAGGTCCAGCCCAAGATCCACCGTATCCGTATCACTCTGACCTCGCGCAACGTCAAGAACCTCGAGAAGGTCTCGAGCGACCTCGTCCAGCGCGCCAAGGACAAGCAGCTGAAGGTCAAGGGTCCCGTCCGCCTGCCCACCAAGGTCCTCCGCATCACCACCCGCAAGTCGCCCTGCGGTAACGGTTCCGAGACCTTCGACAAGTTCGAGATGAAGATCCACAAGCGTCTCATTGACCTCCACTCGCCCTCCGAGATCGTCAAGCAGATCACCTCCATCTCCATCGAGCCCGGTGTCGAGGTTGAAGTCACCATTGCCTAAATAAAGAAATAGAGCGTCTTTCTATCCTTTCATCCTTTCTTGCATCCACCTGTTTTGTTATTAACTTATCTTGGGGTCCGTCTTGAGTCTCCTTATCGCATCTTGACTCGTCTAGAATGTCAGCTTTATTGACAAATTCGTGGTGTCGTCCGTGCCATGCCATCTCACGCCAAGGGGCTCATGCATCACGATAAGAGAACAGAAAAGCCGGATTTTGGTGCAACACACAGAGCTGTGTGTAGTGAGGATAAGGCTTGTCTACTAAGCATTTTCTACCAAATACGAAATAGCAAACATTAATCGCCCTTCAGGAGTGTTCACCACCTTTTGAAACGGGGGGGGGGGGGGGGGGGGGGGGGGGGAGAGAGAGAGAGAGAGGGGAGGAATTGCTGGGGGCGTGCTATCGCATCTGGCAAGTTCTAGATGATCACTCGAATAACTTCTTTTGACTTAGAGTTACACTTTCGGTTCGATACGATGCTCCCCTTCAGTCATCAGCCTGACAGATCGCTTCGCGTGGTTCTCCTTTTACTCTTCTGAATCAGCCTCACGTTTCTTCTCTTTCACAATTACCCCTACATGGATGCAGACACACACACACACACATATGCGTCCACATGTTTTGGGCGTACTTTCTTTACCGAGCGAGTATTTTTTTTATTCTGACTTTATCAGCTTCACTATGGCGCAACATCGATCGAGTATTTGCACATAAGGCGTCCGCAATCACTTTTAATATCATCAAATATTCATAGGAACTTAGAGTGAAAAGTGAGTAGTCTTTTTTACATGCTTTTGGGCCAAAATAAATAAATATTAAAGGCTGGACTGTGAGTGATGGTCATATAAAGTATTACGTATGTGTGTAAGGGTATCTGGAGGAGCGGGCTCGGGATCGGGAGGTTACTGTTATAATTTTTTGTTACATGATAGGAAGATTAAAATGGTGGAGAGGTAATCATGCTAGAGACGCCGTTATCAGAGAAAGCGAAAGAATGCTCGAGATAGGGCGTTTCGGCTTGATGATCATAGTTACTAAATCTAGAAAGAGGAGGAAAGATCGCTTCCGTGGATGAAGAAAATTGTTTCTGTTGTTGAAAGGTCATCATAGGTGCAAAGGACGGTGATGACAGTTCGCTCCGGTCGTCATTTGTTGAGAGGCTCTTGGGACTGCGACTATTATCTTGCCATGGTATATCGTCTTCTCCAGTTGTTTCATCAGTGGTAGGTGTTGTGGAAGACGAGGAAGATGACGAGGAGGGACTGGTGCACCAATCCATCAATTGACGCACATCTACCTTACGTCTTGCAGCCTTGACAAATAACTCGGGTGGGCGTACGCGGTTATGTCGTAGGTAGTAGCTTTTGCACGTCTCGCACCAGTGTCCGGCACCACACAAATTGCGATACCATTGATGCGTCTTGTTCACGTTGCAATTAGCGCACACCTTGGTGTTGTTGCTACTAGCTACATCGCATTTGCTGCTATGGCTGGAAGGCAACGACGGGATGTCTGCAGGGGAACCAGGAGATGTCGTTGAAGCTGGGGGCGCAACGCGACGACCGAAACGATTGGCAACAATTAGGCGAAGAGGGCGTGGCTCATGGTGCTTTAGCTCGTATCTGTAGCAGGCGACGCAAAGCTTGCGACGCGAGGCGGGCTTAGTGCTGCAATTAAGGCAGTTGGGTTTGATTTTAGCAGGGCGTGGCGCATGTAGGAGGGCTACAAGCTTGGCGTACATGGGAGGCTGCCGTCTTCTACTGCTGCTAATGCTGGAGCCGTTACTATGTTGGTGATATGGATGCGGCAAGGAATGATAATCAAAGCCGGCTTCGTCAAAGAGATAGTTGGAAAGTTGAACGGCCGTGGATAGCTTATCATGGTCGAACTCGTGCAGGTTGAAACGGAAGAGCGTATTGATAACGTTATTCAAGCGGAAGATATGGTCTTCTTTGGCTAGCGCGGCGTTTTCCAGAAATCGTACGTCAGTACGACCAGGCGTCGCGTCATGCTCCGTGTACCGAAAGAGGTGAAGCAGCCATGTAGGAAAGCAGATAAATTTGGGTGAGACGAGCTGGCTTTTGGTCTTGTTGGCAGGACGGAAGAACACGGCCATGAGTCGCATCGTGTCGCGCAATTCCACGGACTGGATAGGGCGCGACAATTTGCCCATACCGATGTGACAACGGAACGAGCCATTCATATGCCGACCAATCACTTTGACGTGAACTGGCGTTCTTAGACGGATGCCCGCATGTTCGGATTCTAATGTCACGTCCGTGAGTCGGCATTGTTGATGGCCGCTCGACGCAAGATGATATCCTCCATCCGTGAGCACCTGGCTCCATCGTACCATCAGCTCACTCTCGTGTACTAAGTCTCGTGTACTCCCGGAATCCGGATCGTGGTCATCATGTGTGTGATACTGGTGTTGATTTTGATTTAATAAATCAGAGATATTCATCTTTCGCTGTCTGCGTTTTGAGCGTAGAAGAAAAGAAGATGCCAAGATAGTAGCCACTACTTTATATAGCATTTCCAGACCGGTCCACTTTTTATCCTCGTTCGTGGTCCGTGTGTAGATAGGGCACAAGTCTCAGGGGGGCACATAGACCGGGTCATCCAGCTGCTACCCGTGCTCTCCTATCCTCCCCAAAAGTAAAAGTCTGCAAACAGTGGGCGTACTTCCTACCTCGGTCTTTAAAATTAGCAATGAGAAAGCCGATATGCATAGAGTACGTACATATGCGGCGATCAGACATAGCGAACGTTGTTGTAAACTGAACCCCTGGAAGTATTTTTCGATTATCATCTAGTGAGAGTCCTGTTCTGATTACATCGGAGATATCCACTGTTAAATGAAAAAAAGTAATTAAGATCGAAGATATCCTTTTGCGTGGACCTGATCCGCTTTTTTCTGCATGGTACTTGGCGTCTTTGACGTGATAGACATATTGCTTTTTTGTTTTGTTTGTCAGCTTGTTTTCGGTTCGCGCATGGGCGCTCCACAGCAAAAGTGAAAATTAGCTCATAGACTGGATGCACGGGTCCATGTACTTAGGCCGCTCTCGAACAAGCCCCTGACATCTAGCGAGTATAGTCCAAAAGAGATGAGACTTTATCACGTCTGACAAATAGGATCTACAACTTCATTATCGCATACCATTCAGTCGGTATGGCTCATTATTTGGCATTTGTACTTTCTCATGTTTCCTAGGTTCGATGTTTGTGTTTGAACTCCGTGTTCCTTTCCTCTATAGTATCCCTCAGCCTCCTTTTTTTTTTTTTTTTTGTACGCTGAGAGTTCAAGTCTCTCCTCATGTACAAAGACATGGCGAAAAATCTTTGACATTGCTTTAATTTACGGATTTGTTCGCGTGAAAAGGAAGGACGAAAATTGTACTGGATCGGTAACATTTGGGGACATGCGCAGCGATATTTCGTGACAACGGTATTAACCGTGCTTCGTGAGTCGAAAACTTCGCTGTGGCATGCAGGGTAAAAAAAAAGCTTCTCAGATCAATATGCCCTGTATACCACAAGTTGCTGAGACGACAGTTGTTAGCATCGGAAGCAGCAGAAGCAGCAGCAGCAGTAGCAGCAGCAGCAGCAGCAGCAGAGCAGCACAATATAAGTGAGGAAAACCGCCCTTCTCCTCGTTGTGGAGACAGGGGCCAACTGTACCTTTAGAGAAAAGCTAATTCAGTGGAATATGTGGCAGCAAGTGATGAGCCGTAAACAAAGGTAGGGCGCAGGCTTAACCTTATGGCATTGACGAGAAAAATTACTATTCTCCCAACTCTTGCCTGCACAAATCCAAAATGGGCTTAAAACCGAGAAAGAGGACTATAAATCGCTCACGCCGATCTGTCGGCTATAATAATCTGCCATCATAACAAACGCCCTTTGTTAGGAGAATCCTCGTACTATCAAAAAAGGGAGCCGGGTCGGGGAGGAGTTCCGGGGGGGGGGGTCACACAGACACAGAGAGATCAAGAGATGAAGAGATGAAGAGACAGAGGGACGGAAAGATAGACGGACAGATAACGCGATTGAGACACAGACCACCGTGAGACAGAGAAAAGCAACTGGACGAGACTCGTCTTTGTACTGCTGATCATAATCAGAGTGTACCTATGCAGAATATTGCTATGTTTAAGCTTCCTGGGACATGAATACCGATTTAGTATGTGATACTGGATCAGGGAAACCACGATGGATGGAGTGCATCGATTCGCCTGCAGCCGAGTCCAACGGGTTCCACCTTCTCCTTGCATATTCTTGCATTTTAAATCCGTATATGGCTACCGTGAATACATGTGAATGTCAGATGGCGAAACAAACAGTGCCTTCTAGAAGTCCGTAGTAGAGAGCTAATTTCATCTTATTTTAAATTCAATCAGCACAGTCATCAGATATGTGATTGTTTTGAGGAACGCCATATCAGTAGCTAACGAAACCGACGAAAGGTATTTCTTGGCAAGTACTGCCTACACATGACTTTCGACAAGCAGTTGCTCGGTTCAGGGCTTTACAATACGAAGACAACACTGTTTGCGTAGTAGTTTAAGATTATGGTACATAAGTCTGCATGAAACTGGGAGCGCCCATACATTTCAAAAGGGGTAGACTTCATATCTGCAGTATGCGCAGCAAGTCGTACTCCAAAATGAGTTTATTTTGCAAGGATGGCCCCGGGTACTACTTGCTGGGTACCCTGTTTGGAAGGAACAAAAGTAGAGCTCTTGAGTAGCAAGTTACTAGGCAAGATACGGCGATCCACATCGTTTCCCGCGCGTTACACAAAGGTTACTTTCTGGGGTCTATTCTGTCAGATTTTCGATAGGGTAGACGTCCGATATTCATTTCAATGCGCCAAGGGAGGTATACACGTTTTGAATTTTTGTAAATGTGTGTGCGTCTGATCGTCCTCATTACTCACCTCCTGTGAGGTCTTTGTGCCTTGGGTGCGGCAATTGGTTGAGACAACCCTCTAATGCATACTTTGCAGTAAACAAGTGTGACAGTTGTTGAGTGATACAATAAGCACAACTTCGGGCGAATGATATGGCTCTGAATACATCATGTTGCTTTCCAGGTAGCACTGCCTAGTTTTCATTGCTTCGGCTTTGAGGGTAACTCAATTATTGAACGCGTGCTGGAAGATCTGCAGATTAGGGTCTATGATGCAATACTTCTCCACCGATATAAGGATTATGAAAAAAAGTATATTACATCGTGACCTGCAGCCTCTGTCTTAAAGTAGAATGAAGTCAAAGACGATCGACATATTATATGGACGGTCCTCATGCCTGTCATCGGTGTCTGATAGAGTATGTTTTGTGGAGTAAACAGGAGTTCGGATAGAGTGAAAAAGCTGTACACTGGCAGGAGGTTTAGCGTGAATTAACGTGAGCCTCCTTGGCCCACCTTAAAGTATAAGGCACGCTATGTGCGCTTTCTTTTCTTTTTCTTTTTTTTGCATTGCGCCTCCCATAGGTGCATACCGCCCTCAGTACAACCCTTTTGCTTTCAAAAAAGGTTTTGAGAGTTCGGAAAAGGGGGAAATGACCCACGGTCGCAGAATCCATGGAAACAAAAGGAAAAAGCAGACGACCAGCGGATGGGAGGCAGAGTCAATGAATAATAAGAGATAAAGTATTGCAACCCCGATGATTGTAATCATAACACAGCGCCGCAGGGGTAGCTAGCCAAAAAGCTTGTATTTCCCCTCCTGCGTCCAGTATCAGCTTAGATACCCCGATGGCCTTATTGCTCCTCAACCTACTGATATACTAAACCAACTTTTCCTTTATATAGTCGGTCGTCCTGCGCGCTTGTTCACTTGTTACGTCATTCCTCGGAAGGGGTGGCAAAGCAATCATACAGTACATCATATTGACTTTCCATGCAGGAGCGAACGACAATGTATGCGCAGTCATCGATAGATTGACACAGAAGCAACTGGAGCTTTCCAGATAGGTAGGTTTCGTTTCCATGGCATTGATCTACACTGCTCTTGGTAGCAATATCCTACCAGCTTCTTTCTTCCGTAAGAGAATGAACCATGAAAGCTCCCATGGGAAAACAAAGAAAAAAGAGAAGAATAAACCCAAGGCCAATAAACCACTTGGATTGACCTATCGCTCGTTTCCGTATTTGTAGGCAAAGCTATGCTGTTTGACTTTTGAGACATTCTCCACGACACTATCGGTACGCTCGGCAAGGAAGAGAATACTACCAATGCGCGTCATTCTCACGGCGATATATATGTTTTTGGGATCGTGCACCCCTCTCACGCCTCGATGGGTTGGAATAAAGGTCCATGTCGTACGACCGTTTCTATTTTTTTTTTTTTCGGTTCTCGTTCTTGTAAAGTTTTTGAGTACATTCTGATAAACTGCAGTTGTCTTTCGAGTCTGGGATGCATCACCGGTCCTATGGAAAATTTCCTTCTCGGAAAATGATATGCAAATGGTATGCGTCGGCAGGTCCGAAAAAAATGTTTGTGCCGATGAACCTTTTAAATTTCATACAAATGGGTAACAGTACGTTCTCGGGCGTAGTACTATCATAGTCTGCAGAGAACAAACAGCAGCATATAGCCATCGCAAATCTGAAGTCCAGACTTGTTCCAGTGTGGACGATTAGAAACATGCGTTTAAATCAGACCTACAGCAGTATTACAAGCAGTGTTAAGACGAGTTAAAATGGGCGCGCGCGCGTCACATAATTTTTATGATCGCGTTCAGAAATCTGAAGTTGCATCTGAGACATGCATCAATTACCGACAGGCTTTACCAGAAAAATCTAACCTGGCGACAAGCTCGGGCGCCAATCAATTTGTGCACCTCCAGACAGCTGCTAAGAATGAGGACCCGAGCAGCGCGACTTAATTAATATAGAAATGACAGAAACCTCAGAGAGATGCAGGTTACTCTGCTCAATGCTTTTCATTATTGCCAAAATTGTAGAATCGCTAAAAATACACGGGACGAGAGCGACGACGATGCCATTACCGAAAGCGAGGGCGAGACAGAAAAAGGCGGTCAAAAAATTGGGTGAAATGTCGATGGAGGATCATTTGACTCCCGTATTACCGTCAACCGTCACTCCGATGTTTTTCTAGACCGAAAATCGGGAAGAGATCCGCCGAAGCTTTTACGGGCTATTTTTGTTGGAAAGCGAGAGACGCGTGGCACCGCTTTGAAGGAAAGGAACGATAGGTTAAGCCAACCATGTGTTTATATAGAGAACTCGAGGCAACGATCTACCAACTATAGGGCGTAGCAGAGCACAGCGAAGCAAATATATGAACTGTCGCGTCCGACCTTTCCATCATGTCATTAGTGCGAGCGACCCTCTCACAGCATGTCAATAAAAGGAAAAGCACAGGAACTCCCACCAGCTTACAATGATGCAGACCTCAATATGCCGTACATGATGCTAACGCGCGCTGAGTGGGAATTGTTCACCATCGAAGATCAGAAAAAAAGTGGCATGCTCACCTTCTGCCGGATATAGACAAGCTCCCTAAGTTGCCAAACACTGGTTATAAAAAGTGGTTGACCGCACCGGATAGCAATTACTCGTTTCTCTTCACTTTCTCAGTACAATGAAGTTCTCCATTGCCCTTTTGGCCACTCTCGCTCTTGGTGCTTCGTCCGTCGTCGCCAGTGCTCCCTGCTCTTGTGACCCTAACGACACCGAGTGCATCTCTGCTTGTGGTAAGTATATACACAGACAAAATATGCAGGACGATGACGGCGTCATGCCTGACATGCACGCGAAATCGAATAAAATGTACTCATCATATTCTTGTAGTCACTGGCACCAACAGCTGTGTAAACAAGTGCGGAAGCGACACTAGCTGCTACCAGGAGTGCGTCAAGGGCTGGCCTGGTGTTTCGGGCGACGAGAGCGGCTCTTCTGGTGCTTCTGAGACCGGTTCCTCGTCGGGTGCAGGTGCCAGCGGTGCTGCTGGTTCTTCCTCTGGCTCCGAGTCGGCTGGCTCTTCTGCTGCTGCTGGTGGCGAGAGCGGCGCTGCCACGGCCTCTCCCTCAGCCGCCGAATCCGGCGCTGCCGGTGCCTCTGGCACCGCTTCTGGTGCCGCTGAGTCTGGTGCCGCTGCTTCTGGTGCCGCCTCTGGCGCTGCTTCCGGCGCTGCTTCTTCTGACGCTGCTGGCGCCTCTGGTGTGTCGTCTGCTGCCGCTGCTTCTTCAGGCGCCGCTTCCTCGGACGCTGCTGCCTCTTCTGGTGCTGCCTCTTCTGGTGCTGCCTCGTCCGGTGCCGCTTCTTCGGATGCGTCTGCCAGCTCCTCGGATGCCGCCTCTTCCGACTCGGCCGAGAGCGCTGCCAACATTGCCAAGCCTGCCATGGCTGGTCTGGTGTCGGCTGCGCTTGCCATTGCCGCCCTCCACTAATTTAACCTGTCCTTTTCCTACCTCTTAGTTTGTCTGTATCACTACTTGTACTTGATATTATAGTAGTCTATTCCCATCATATTTTGATTTCTATGCACTAGTAAAATCTACACACAATTTAAAGCAGTACCTCGATGCTGCAGATTGGTCCATCCATTTTGGTTTTATACAAGATGAGGGTTGTCATGGCAGCAAACTTTATTGGGGAACTGCGATGACCGGATCGCGCGTATGTCCATGCAGTAAATCGTCATGGGTGCAGCCGTGTCACATCACTAACAATTAGAAGCAGAATTGGAAGCAGTGATTCAGGCTCAGTTTGCCCAGTGGTGGCTTTCCATAATACGGCTTTACATGCGATACAGTGCTTGTTGGCGGCACTGTAAGTCGTGACGTGTGGCACACCGAAATTTTAAACACCACCCTCCCACCGATATTCAACCTTCGACAAGAACTGTATACACCACACCTTCCTTAGTTGCCATGTTCCTCCGAAGCGTCATCCGGCAGGTCGTACCACATCGTGCGTATAGCACTTCAGCTTCATCACAGCCTTCGTTCTACTTCCGGTATGGCACTCCTCTCGTGAAATGCACCGTGATTGCAACAGCGACGACCCTGGCCTGGCAACTCCTTTGGCAACATTTGGAGTATCAGGAATTCCGCAATGAATCCGAGCAGCACATTGCAAAGTTGGAGAACCGAATCAAGACGCTGGAGCACCAAAATACGAGCACAGCTTAGCGTTGTAAATAGCACCCATCAACATGTACACCTTTACGCCCTCTTGTTTTCTCGTAATATATACATCCTGTCAATTACTCTTCGTCCAGTCATTTGCTTGCCCTCTCTCTGTTGACCGGTGGTGGAAACACATCACTGATCTATTGACCTTATGTGTGGTGCACCGGCAGTGAATGGATGCCGCTTTGACTATAATGTTGCAGGCTGATATGTATGTATCTTGCCGAAAATGTGACGAACGCCCAATCTTTCCATACAAACACGAAAGAAAAAGCATATACTCACTATGTGTGCGCTATCAAAAGGGCCATTGGTTTAGGCTGCTGCCTTCAACTAATTTGACATGTCGGTGAAAGCAGGATATAATCATGCCGACAAGGTCGTCGTGCACGCCAGAGAGGCCGCTAGGCAGAAACGAGGAAAATGAATAATAAGAGATGACATCCTCATGCACTAGAGACATCAGCATTGTAGTATCGAAAGGGAGAAACAAATGCATTGCGTAGAACGTATAAAGTGAACATTAAATAGGATGCCTAGACTTCACATCCCCTTTCAAAAATGTCGCGTGCTACGCGGGCGTTCAATTTTGCCTTCTGCTTCCTTTCCTTTTTACTTCTCTCTCTTGCTCATCAACTCGTTAATTTCGCCGAACAAACATAAGGTAAATCGACTTGATTGGTCTCACAGAATGGGTCCACGTCCTCGAGCATTATTCACCTCCAATGACTCAAAAACTAGTTCCGCTCCATTCGCACCTTCATCCCCGCAAAAAAAGGAAGTCTCAGCTGTCAGTGTGCCATCTTCAGGGCGATCCAATTCTTTAACCATGTCTGAGCTTACAACAATTATGCACAAACGTATGTATACTGATGTCGGATGATGTTTATGCCAATCGTCGCTCGTTTTCTTGCTATGCAGCTTTTATGGGTAAAAAAATTAATGCGGAACTCTTTTAATTAGGCTTGATGGATACCATCCGCGCTGTGCGACCGCCCAACAAATGGAAGATTGTTGTCGTTGATTCTCGCAGTCTCCAGATATTGGGTGCTGCATGCAAGATGTACGACATTTTGGAGGAAAACGTAAGATGGAACTCGTTAACAGGCAGAGCCGCTCATCTTTTTCTTATATTTGACAGGTGACGCGTAAGTAACAAACGCGAGAAAGGGAAAAAAGAAGGAATCCTCATTCCAAATCTTCAGTGGTTGAGAATATTGAGAAAAAGCGTCAGCCTTATCCATCCCTGGACGCCCTGTATTTCTTGACTCCTTGCCGAGAGTCGGTTCTGCGCTTACTCGACGACTTCACCGCTCAAAAGACACCCATGTACAAGGCAGCACATGTGCACTTCACGAGCGGTAAATACTTCACATAGGTTTAGCCATGATTTCCTCATACTCCACGTTTAGGTCTCGACGATCAACTGTTCGATGATCTCAATCGGCGGCTAAAGTCGTCGGGTGCTTCTCAGTATCTTGAGAGTCTCAAGGAAATGTATGTTGATTTCTTGGGTAAGTGAGCACTGGATTCCAAGGCACATGATTAAATCTTACATATTTGACAGTCAAGGAATCCGCAGTCTTCACGGTTGAGCCACCTTTAAGCTTTGCTGCATTGTATTCTACAGAATCTCGTGGAGAGGGCGAGCGCGCGCTCCGAAAAATGGCAAAACAGGTACGTCAGGTAGTATGAGATTACAGAGCTCTGGGTTGATACAGTTTACAAAACAAGCTACTCTCTGTCTGTGCGACGCTCGGCGAAGACCCCATCATCCGGTTCCAGGAGTCCATGGCCAACGACAATGCATCGGATCCGAACGCACCGCCACCACGCTCGCCTGCGCAACAGTTAGCCATGTACTTGCAGAAAGAAGTGGACAACTTCTGTCGTCTCAACCCCAATTTTCCTGTATGTCAAAATGCCATCAACTTTGGAAACACGCCGCTTAACCACTATTGTCTTTAGCCACCCCGAAACCCTCCACAGCCGCGCGCGACGTTCCTGATCGTCGATCGCACGCTGGATACCAAGGCACCTCTTCTCCACGAGTTTACATACCAAGCCATGATTAACGATTTATTGGATGTTGAAGATACCGAGAACGGCACTGGTATCAAGTTCAACTACAACTACAACCAAGAAGATGGTAGCGTCGGTTCCAAGGAAGTAATCTTGGATGAGGACGACAATGTGTACAAGTCAATTCGTCACTTGCATATTGCCGAGTGCACCGATCGTCTGATTGAGGAATTCAACAAGTTTTTGGAAGAGAATAAGACGGCCGTCCAGAGCGGGTGCGTGTCTGTGACCGGAAAAAGAGACGTGTAGCTCATCTTGCTTTGTTTAGCGATCGCTCGGGACCACCCAAAGATGCAGCAAGGAGCTTGAAGGATATGAAAGAAATGCTGTCAACCCTGCCACAGTTTCAGGACATGAAGGCCAAAGTAAAGTGGAGAGAGTGGCCACAAAGCATATCTAATGCAATTTACTAGTATTCCGCCCATTTGAGTATAGCTCAAGAGTGCTTGTCTATCTTTGAGAAGCATAAGCTAAACTCAGTCGGCAACTTGGAGCAGGTAGGTTCCGACAAAATACCAAAACTCTCGTGCGCTGATAATTCGACTTAGAATATGGCCATGGGCGAAACTCCGGATGGTGATACGCCCAAGACGATTGTGCTTGACATGGTTCCCTTATTGGACGATCCTTACGTCAGGTGGGTTCGCTGCCCTTGAACGCTATCCGTGAATACTCATCGACAGTAATCCTAGCCCCATGGACAAAGCACGTCTGTTGATGCTCTATATTATTTCCAAAGAAGGCGGTTTGTTCGATGATGATAAACACAAGCTCTTGGAGCACGCCAAGCTCAAGGGCGAGCTTCGAAGCGCGATTAACAACCTGGGCTTGCTCGGTGTCAAGCTCACTCGTGTGCGCAGCAAGGAAAAGTCAATGCGCAAGAAGCGGGACCGCAGGCGCAACCGCGACGAGGAGACGCCGTATGAGCTTTCGCGCTACGTACCTACGATCAAAAAAGTGATGGAGGTAAGCTGAAAAATGGATCTTGTTTGCACAAAGCCGGATTGACGGGCCTCTTCAGTCTCATTTTACGGGTACATTGGACTACGAGCAATTCCCGTACACCCGCGCATCGGATATGGAAGTCCCAGAAGATGGCCACGCCGCCCCGGCCGCCGCGACCGGTATGCATTCGAGTGGTGTCTCTCTGCGTACGACCAAGCCCACCTGGAGCAAAAAGTCGAGCCCAATGATGGCAGTAGGTGGTTTACTGGGATTTTTCGTATGGGCTATTCATGCGTTGTTTAGGGACAGCGAACGCCGAATGGAGCCAAGTTGGTTGTTTTTGTTATTGGTGGCATGTCCTACTCGGAAATGCGGTCAGCGTATGAGGTCGCAGATGCATTCGGTCGCGACGTGTACATCGGTAAGAACCAAGCATTTCTTTTTATCTAGACAACTGTATTAAGTGCATAACTAGGCACAACGGATGTGATGCGACCTGCACAGTTCGTGGAAGCGATGGGTCAGCTTCGTATGCCTATACCACCCATCAAGTCTACGATTGCGCCGTACGTGCCGCCGTCTCCACCGCCATCGAGCAAGACGTCGTCTCTGCTTGGACATATGCCTCACCTGAACCAGTCGAACTCGCATCTCAGCCTGAGCAACCTCAGCATCCGCAGCAGCGGTGGCGGTGGCACTTCCTCATCCACAGGCACTTCAGAGAAGCTGCCGCCGGCAGAGGACAAGGAAAAGAAAAAGAAGAAGGGCCTGAAGAAGCTGTTTGGATAGAATGTCTGTCGACTTTGCTAGCTAGCTAGATGATTACAATGGAGACATTTGAGGGGCGAATAACTCCGCCTTACGCATCCGGCGTTTGCTATACTTGCGAGTCTTTTGTTCCTTCTCTTCATTAAACACAGACACACCTACACGCTTATGGATCCAGCTGTTTACTGTCCAACATACGCGCCTTTCTTTGGCTTTGCAGGCGTCTTTGCCTCGGTACTGCCTTGCATTCCATTTGAAACACTCACTTACAACGCGAAACGCTATTTTCGTAGATGGCATTCAGCTGTACGGTTGAAACACGACCCCCCGCGCCCATTCGATAGTGGCTCAAACACGACTCACGCATACCTTTTTTTTTTTCTATTAGCTTTGGGAGCCGCATACGGTACGGCCAGAGCCGGCATTGGTATTGCAGGCATTGGCGCATTCCGACCTGAGCTGGTCATGAAGGTATTCATTATTCTGCGTACCATCATGAATCGCATCGTTTACGTATAGCCGTCTGTAGTCCTTGATCCCGGTTGTTATGAGCGGTATCGTTGCTGTGTATGGTCTCGTCGTAGCCGTTTTGCTTGCAGGACAAAGTAAGCATAGACGTCTTGCTCCCAATCATTCTAGTACTAACCTAGGGTCTACAGTGTCACCCACTGCGGGTTATTCCCTTTTCTCGTAAGTATTATCGTCTTACTGCTGTTAACGCTAACTTTCCGAGTGCAGTGGTTTCGTAGCATTGGCTGCCGGTCTTTCAGTCGGATGCGGTGGTCTGGCAGCTGGTTATGCAATTGGCATTGTCGGTGACTATGTAAGTTGCCATTTATCCATCTGACCCACCCTAGGCTCACTTTTACTTTGGGATAGTGTGTGCGAGGCTATGCACGCGAGAACCGGTTATTCGTGACCATGGTATTGATTCTCATTTTCGCCGAAGTCCTTGGTCTGTACGGTCTTATTGTGGCCCTCATCCTGAACGCAAAAGCAGACAACACGGTGTGCGGTTAAATTTCTTTTAAAAAAGCATGTCTTTTTATATATACAATGGGATGGACGTACGCCTCTACGCAACATGCCAAAAGAATGATTCACACAAAAGGACAAGGACGAAAGAAATAAACAATGCGGTGCGTTCCTGATACCTTCCACCCACCCACATATCATCCTTCTACTGCACCTGCGGATACACCGCACGTAGCGAGATGTTCGAGCACTTGGGCGCGTGTCACCGAGTACGTCGAGTCGCAGTGTGGGCAATGCCAATACATCCGAACGCTCTCGGGGATGGCTTCTTCTTGGAATGGCACTTGGGCGGCCACCGAGGGCGTATCTAGGCTATTGTAAACGATATTGGATGTGATCTGAATACCGGACACCAGCACTGCGTGATATTGTAGAGTGAGTACAGTGGAATATTGACAACCTTTTACTTACCATCGCGCGGGTTCCAGGAACGTGGTATGCCTTGCTCGTTCTCGGGCGACGGTTTAAATTTAGGATACTACACAATGCACAGCGCATGAGACAGCGTCGAATTTTGTACTTTTGTGGCTCTCACCATTTTCATCAGTTCAGATGGTTTACCCATCCGAAGGGTGGCTGATACAGCGGTTTGCATGCAGTCGTACAATTTTGCTAAGTCAAAGGCGTTGAGAATTTGATCTAATGGCGCACAACCATGCTGAAAAAAGCCTTCTTCTTCTTTACCTGTGAGTGATGCCACTTCAGACTGAAATTTGGCCTCGACAGCCGGCGTCCACATCTCCATAAAGGCGCGATGCTGTTGGCCTTGGTTCGTTCTTTCCTGATCAGCTAGGATATCCTGGAGGCCCTTTGGCAAGTCCTGCTTGACAGAGTCGGTAATAATGTAGTTATCTACTTTCATCTCGACAGGCTGTATATTCAAGAACAGTAAGAAAACAAATGGGTTGATTTAATGGATCTGACTCTTCATACCTCACGTATGCCGCGACTGACACGCTTGGAGAGAAGATGAACCCACATGGAGCGCAGTTTGTAGGCCAAATAAAGGATATGTTCTGCGACCTGGGTCGTACGGAACTCGATCACATAGTGGCGGTCGACCACAACCACACTGCAGTCAGCATTGGTGTCGACTGTGATGGAAATGTTACAATCAGTGGAGTGCAAGTTCTCGGCTGTTCCTTACTTGTTTTTCCGAAAAGAAACAGTACGTGGATACCAGGAACACGTGTGATGTCCAAAAGATATGGCCGTGTCGTTTCGAGGAGACGTAGATAGCAGAGCATCTGATGGTCAAGCGATTGCTCAACGTCGATATCGTCTAATAGTATTCAAATTACTTTCGCTGACGTCTTGTACAACCAGCCTTCTTACCTTTCCGAACGTTCTTCCCTATGCCCTGCACCCAATTCGGATGAGCAGCAATGACACTTGTAGGATGAATGGACAAAAAGCTCTTGACTAAAGAGATTCAAAGAATAACAGTAAGTAGCGACAGACAAAAGATGATAGACCGTACCAGGTGTGTTAAAGACAATTTCATTGCTCGGCCGATAGGGATTGTGTTCGTCCCCCATAGCAAGTTGAGGATACAAGGAAGAACAAATGATAAGCTTAATAATTTGAATATCCCGGTCGTTCAAAGACGCTGCTCGGTGCACCAGGCGACCGATATCATTGGCCATAGAAAACTCCAAATCACGGATGTCCGTGCCTTGTTCATCATCCACTATGTGTGCATGTGTGCATGTGTGAATGCGTGTGAACACTTGGCAAAGAAAAAAAAAAAAGCTTACATTGCCAACCTTCCTGGTCCATGTCAAGTACGCGTCGACGCTTATTACTTTTCTGTTCGAAGCGCCCGCGACGCAACAGCTCTCGGTCCGATTTACGTTTCGACTCTCGCTTGAATAGAAAAATTTTAGTTCATGTGAAAATGAACACGGCACATCGTAATACCTCTTCATCCGGCGCGTCCTTGAAGTAGTCGAGCAGGCCCGGTTGGAAGTCGTTTAATACTTTTTCGAATTGCCGCCGCATCTTCGCAATCTGGGGCGCGTAAGTCCACCTTCCATCTCAACAGACATCAAAATGTGTGCCCCTACCTCATAAAGACGATGCTCTTCAATACCATGTTTCCGGCACCAACTCCGTGAGGTTATCTTTCGATCCGCCTTCACGTCCAGCCATCCTTGCCAGACATTCAAGAGCGTAAAGGGGTCACCGTGGCTAGAATCTAGCGTGCGTCGGTTCTAACGTACATTCATGCATGGTGAATATATTTTTTCCACCTGATTGGTCACACATACCCGCACAATCTCATTATCGCCCTGATTCGAGAGCCGAGTAAAAGGAGACTGAACACTCATACCGGCAGCTATCGTGATCACTGGATCAACCAGATTGAAGACCTAGGAAATACGCCATGTTACCCCCAGTCCAAATCAGTTCATGGGTTCCTTCGGCTTACCGTCGCCATAAGGAGCATCTTGCCGATAATCGCGTCTACCGGCAAGTTGGCCAGCACGCGTCCCAGGCCTGTGATATTCTCATCCGCGTCCAGAGCACCCAGATTGTGAAGAAACTCCATGGACACATTCACAGCATCCATAGAAGGTGCCTTTAATATAAAGTGAGCCCTTTTCCATCAACGGATCATGAGACTTTTCTTTTACCTCAATAAAATCAAACACCCTTGGATCGCCGAACCCGAGTGCCTTGATTTGGAGGAGAAGCGGCTCCAGTGGCGCACGTTGGATCTCTGGGACTGGAAAGTCATTCATATGGTTAAACTCGTTCTCGGAATACAAGCGAAAACATTCGCCGGGTCCGGTGCGTCCACTGCGGCCTTTGCGCTGTGCCGCGCTGGCCTGGGAAACCCAAAACTCGGACAGCTTGCTCATGTTGGCTGTGGCATCGTGAGACAGTTCTTTGACCTTGCCCGAATCAATTACGAAGCGGATACCGTCAATGGTCAGACTCGTTTCGGCAATATTGGAGCTGATGATGCATTTGCGCACGCCTTCCGGAGGGATGTCGAACACCTTGTCTTGCTCGTCGACACTCAAGGTGGAGTGCAAGGGAAGGATGACCCAGTTTTTCTTGTGGTCGGCATATTCCTTGAGCGCCTCGGCGAGGGACATGATCTCCTGGATACCCGACATGAAGACCAGGAGATCTCCCCGCTCGGTGGACGGAACCGACTGATCAATGTACTCGATCACTTTAAGATACGGTCCCGGATCGACGGGTTCGCTGCGAGACGGGATGGACTCCTTGATGGGTGCGGCCCGGCGACGGCGGTACGCTGCGTCATCGACCAAGTTTTTGTCGTCGTTCTTCTCGGACCAGTAGTGTGTTTTGACGGTGTACATGCGTCCAGGTACATTGAGGGTGGGCGCATCAAAGTATTGGGCAAAGAGCTCGGCGTTGATGGTGGCGCTCATGAGGACGACGTGTAAGTCTTTTCGGGTCTGAAGCAGCTTTTTGAGCAAGGCGAGCAAGAAGTCGCCCATCATGTGTCGCTCGTGGACCTCGTCGACAATAATGACATCGTAGGCGGACAGGGTCGGATCGGCCGCGTACTGGCGCAGGAGCAGGCCTTCGGTCAGGAAGAGGCAGCGCGTGTGTCGTGTTTTCGTGCCTTCGAAGCGCACTTGATAGGCGATCTCGGAGCCGTATTCATTCAGGGTCTCGTAGCTGACGCGACGCGCGAGCGACGAGCAAGCGATGCGACGCGGCTGAGTGCATGCGATCTTGTTGAAGCCGGCCTTCATAAGGATCTGAGGCACCTGCGTGCTCTTGCCGCATCCGGTGTCACCCGCGACAAGCAGGACGCGGTGACGTGCCAGCGTGGTGACAATGGCATTGGCGTAGGTAGTGATGGGCAGCTCTTTCCGCATCGCCTCGATTTTCGTCTTGAGCGAAGCGGTTTGTCTTTCCTGGAAGTCTTGGAAGAGCATCAGGGCATGGCGGACCAATTCGCTTTCGACCTGGAGGAGGTTGGACGAGGACGAAGAGGAAGAGGATTCGCGACGGCTATCGACGTCATCACTCGTCAGACTCTCTTTCAGTTTCTTGTAGAATCCTATGTGTCTGTTAAGCAAAAACAGAGAAGGAAAAAAAAATGGAAGATTAAGCTAGGATGGCTCCTGACCTTCGAATTTATAGTAAATGGGTGACCCACGCGGCACAATCCATGCAGCGAGACCTTGCCGTTTCTTGTTGAAGAAGAGATCGTCGATCTCGGGACCCCACGTGCGATCGGTGTCCTGTGTAAAGAGCTTGTGCTTCTTTTTACTCTTGACATAGTCCTGAGCGTCCTTGATAGCCTGTGCCTTCTTGGCCGGATCGCGCATCTAAAGAAGAGAGAGAGGGTCGTTTGTGGTCAGCATGGCGGTTGATCGTCCCATTGTCGTGGTGTTTCGTACTATGCTCGAGAGATTCCAGGCCTTGGGTTTCTGTGGGGCGTCGTTTTTGACGAGGCGGCCGTCCGGGGCATAGCGTTCTTCGGGTACGATATCAGGTCGTCGTGAGCGGCGACTCATTAGGGAACAACATTTCATCCAAAAATGAACGAGGTGCGTGCATAAAATTGAGCACTGTGTTCCGCCAAGACCTTTTTCCTTTATTGCGCTGCACTGCATACAGCACCACTCCTTGCACCATTATGGCCCAGCCGCAAGTGCCATTTATCAGCGCGCCTTTCAAACGGTCTTCAGACGTGGACTGGATATTTCCGCTGAAGCAGTACATCGCCGCCGTCTACCAAGACGACCCGGAGAAGTACAATGAGGAGACGTACGCCTTGAATCGTCTCCGCCAAGACACGCGTGGGGCAGGCAAAGACACGACAGGACGCGACTTGTTGTACCGCTACTTTGGCCAGCTCGAGCTTCTTGACTTGCGATTCCCCGTCGACGAGAAGCATGTCAAGATCCTGTTCACCTGGTAACCACCGCGCAGCCAGCGCATGAAACAAAGGGCCGCCCTTCATCCAATGCAGTCTGTATTTAACCTATGCCTGTCTCTGTAGGTATGATGCTTTTAGTGGACAAAGCATATCCCAGTACTCGCTCGCCTACGAAAAAGCCAGCGTCCTGTTCAACATCGCCGCCACCCTATCCGCCATTGCTTCCGCCCAGAACCGCGCCGAAGCCGAAGGACGCAAGACTGCCTTCAACTATTTCCAGGCAGCCGCCGGCATGTTTTGCTACATCAACGACAATTTCCTGCACGCGCCCTCGCAGGACCTCAGCCGCGACGTCGTGAAGCTGCTTGCCAACCTCATGCTCGCCCAGGCCCACGAGTGCTTCATCGAGAACAGCTGCCGCGAAAAGAAGAAAGACACCCTCGTCGCGAAGCTGGCCAGCCATGCCGCCTGGGCCTACGCCGCCCTCGCCGAGGCCGCCCTCGACGCCACCTCGCAGGGCTGCAGCATCGACAAGGCATGGCTGACCGCCTGTCACGTCAAGCAAAAGTACTACACCGCGCTCGCCCAGCTCCACAAAGCCGCCGCCTGCCAGGCAGACGCACAGTACGGCGAGCAGGTGGCGCGCCTGGCCGTCGCCGAGCAGCAGGCCAAGGAAGGCGCCAAACTCGCCTCTACCCTGACCAGCCAGAGCGCGTCGAGCAGCCACGCAAATGGGACCCTTCCGCCTGACGCCGGTGGCGCACTCCAAGACCTGTGCAAGGCTCTGAGTGCATCCGCCGCCGAGCTGGGCACAGCCGCGACGCGCGACAATGACATGATTTACCACGACATGGTCCCGCAAGAGTCCATCCTCAAGCCAATCGATCGGCTGCAGGCCGTCAAGCCCATCCCCATCTCAGAGCTCTACGCCAACACGGACATTAACAAGGTCATTGGCGCCGATATCTTTGCACGTCTCGTCCCACTCAGTGTGCATGAGAGCGCATCACTGTATTCGGAGGAGAAAGCCAAGCTGGTACGCGCTGAATCCGAGCGCTGTGATCTGGCCAAGGCTGAGCTCAATGCCTCGCTCGATTACATGAAGCTGCCCGCGATGCTCGCGACCTTTCGCAAGCGAGATACACCGCAGCATGCGGGGCCACCGCAGGAAGTGTGCGATTGGGCCGATACCCTCCATCAGGAAGAGTCACGGACTTTGCTCAGCGAGCTGCTGGATCAGCTCGAGACATTCAAGCGGCAGAGCGTGCAGCATCTCGACCAGGTCACTCACGCCCTGGATCAGGAAATGCGTGATTGCGAGAATATGCGAGTAAGTCCATCGTGCATTGGTAGCTATCATGCGTCTTAAGTAACGCATGACACTAGGTGAAATACGAAAACTGGTCTCAACCGCCGTCGGCCCAAGTGGCGGGAGATTTCCGTGCTGATGTGCGCAACCACCGCCAGACGCTGGACCAGGCTGCTCAGTCCGATCGTCAACTCTTGAAACGCTACGATGCCGTCCGCGCTGATATCCAATTGCTACAGCGTGGCAGCAAGAGCTCTGAACTGGCTCAGGCATTTGAAGCAGACACGTCGTCGGCGAAAGGAGAAAGCCTGTTGGATCTGGATTTTGACCCACCTTCGTCAGCTAACACGGAAAGAAGCGTGGAGAAGGTCGAGGCTGCTCTCGAGAAACTGCGGCGTATCGAGCACGAACGCATCGCGACCTTGAATGACCTCAGAGAAAAGGTAAATTACCATTATCGAAGGGTGGGTGCAAGTGTTTCTTACGCAAGAGCATAGTCCCTCCAAGATGATATCTCGCATATCCTCATTTTAAACAAAAAGACGGCCCAGGTCGAAGAGCAGATCTTTGACCAAGAGCTGGAAAAATACCGTCCCCACCAACAGCGCATTTCAGCTACGGTTCAGCAACAACAGCAGACGATCCAGGAACTCACTGAGGCTTACAAAGCCTTGATGGAAAACACTGAAGCAAAGGCAATGCAAACACGTGCTGGCGAGCTCGAACGACGACAGCGCCAGGTCGTGGAGCGTCTGCAAACGGCCAAGTCCGAGTACCTTGAAATTAAAGAAAGTTTGCGGTACGTTGCACATTTAGATGAACCACGCGTTGACTGACGCCATGCGTGTAGGCAAGGGGTCCAATTTTATCGCAACCTGTCAGATGTCTTGCAAGGCTTGCTTCATAATGTGCAGCGCTTCGCACGTCAGCGAGAGGACGAGAGACAGCGACTCAAAGAGGTCTTGGACACTCAGCGAAGCACGCGGGAGCAGGCCATGCTCAAGGACAAGCTCAATGCATACGCTCCACCAGAAGTCAATCCAGGATACGCAGAAAGCGTATCGTCATTGGCGGATCGTGCCCGAGACTTGTCGCTGGACCCGTCCGCTCCTCCTCCTCCTGGGATGTCTGGCTATTCGGCGGCGTCGGAGGGCAGGGGTGCCTCAGGAGCAGGAACAGGAGAAAGCCAAGGAAGGGGAGAGGCCACCGGCAGCGGTCCAAGTGGTGCACCGCCTCGACTCCATCTCGCGTCTCCTTACACGGCGTATCCGCCATCACCTGCGCATAATGCCTACGCACCATCACCGACACATGCTTCTGCACCACCGGCACCACCGCCCGTGCCGACTGCTTATGCACAACAGCACCAGCAGCACCAGCAGCCACCATTGCCGCCGAAACCCGTCCAGCAGCAAGGTGATCCATATGGTGCGCGTCAGCAAGGAGTCGCCCCACCAGACTATTACAACACACCTTCGTTCCCGCCATCATCAGGTTTCGCGCCGCCGAATTATGGAAGCTACTACAATTCAGATCCCCAACGACAGTACCAACACCAGCAGCAGGCGCCCTATTCAACAAATTACGCTTCGCAAGGACATCAGGCGCCGCCACCGCCACCCCAGGGAAATATGCCGCCGATGCCATACCCACAGCAACATCAGCCAGCTCCGTATGGCCAACCTCCGCTGATGCCACAGCAAGTGCCTCACCCACAACAGCCATCACAGTATCCGAGCACTTATTGGCCACCTCAGCAGCAGCGGCAGTAGGCAAAAGCAAAAGCAACACCGATCGCCACAGCGAGGCAGTGATCATCTTTGACTGGATTGGAAAATGAAAAGATAGCAGACGATACCTATAAAGATCATATTCTACCTATATATATATCATCTATGTGCATGCGCTACACATGTGTGCTAAGGCTCTGTATTATCTAATTACCTAGGCTGGATAGGAATGTAGAAAAAAGAGTTGGGTCAGTGTGATAGGCATGCAAGTTTCTCCTTTTAAAAGTGGTCTCCTCGGTCCGCGCGTATTAGGTGATGCCGTACGGCGGCTTTGTGGTCATGGCAACACAATGAGCATTCTCCTATTGACACACGTCAACTCCCAAATAAATTTCATGCAACTCGAGTTTTTTAAAAGACGAATAGGAAACAAAGCAAGAGCAGTTTCTAACAAGAAGCAAACGATTCGTAAAAAAAGGATAGGGGGGGGAGAAGAAGACAAGAGAATAGGATAAGGGGGGACATAGAACGACATGTTCCAGAAAGGCAAATAGCGAAAGGTGTTGTGAGACAAGGTCAATAATAAGGGGTGGGGCCATGCATGGCATGCGTTGAGCCGGACCATCAGAGCGGGTCCATGCGGTAGTGTTTCTCATTCATGATACAAAGGACACAGGCTTTAACTGACAACTTATACACATGACGCGAAATCACCATCTGCTTTGGGGGGAGGGGGAGGGTGTGAGGAGGCGCGGATGGGGGGTTGTTGGAACACAAGAACCCAACTCCCTGCCACTATCTGTTGCTTGTCTTCAATAATCATAAACATCTTGATGTGCACACGTATCGTTTTTACTTCTTTTGCTCCCTTTTACGTTTGTTGTTGTCCATAAATCCCCACTTTTTTTGTTTCCCTTTCTCTTCCTCTCTTTTTTTTCTTCCTTGCTCTTTTTACTGCCTTTCTCTTTCCTTTATCTCCTGTATCCCATCTTCACCACCCCGCTCCCTATCCATTGATCAGCCGCCGTCTCTAATATACGAGGCGCTACGACAACAGCAGCTACTATTACCACTACTACACATTTATATCTACAACTAGTACTTCCACTGTCTCGGATACCAACATAAACATGGGCTGCTGTCAGTCTGCAGAAGCGCAAGAAGGCAAAGCGCGCAATGAGGAGATTGAGAATCAGATCAAACGAGACAAGCTCAACCTACGCAACGAAGTCAAAATGCTTCTGCTGGGTAAGATACAATACACGCCATGGCATGGCCTCGCATAAAGCACGACCACTGAACGCGCCTCTATTTTATTTCGGTACGGCAGGTGCGGGCGAGTCTGGCAAGTCGACGATCTTGAAGCAAATGAAGCTCATCCACGATGACGGGTACTCGCTGGATGAGCGCGAGGCGTTCAAGGAGATCATATTCTCCAACACGGTGCAGTCGATGCGCGTGATCTTGGAAGCGATGGATGATATGGGCATCACCCTGGCGCATCCGGAATACCAGCATCATGCGGCGGTGATTATGGAAATGCCTGCCCAAATCGAGCGCGATTCTCTTCCTCCCGAGGTCACACAAGCTGTCAAAGCCCTCTGGGGCGATGAAAATCTGCAGTCTGTCTTTGAGCGCAGCCGAGAGTATCAGCTGAATGACTCGGCCAAATAGTAAGTGGACAACAAACAGGCAATTTTCCACAAAAGACAAACTCAACGCTCTTAGCTACTTTGATTCGATCGAGCGCATCGGCGAGACGAACTATGTCCCGACCGATCAGGACGTCCTTCGCTCGCGTGTCAAAACCACCGGTATCACCGAAACCACCTTTGCCATCGGTGATCTGACCTACCGCATGTTCGATGTGGGTGGCCAGCGTTCGGAGCGTAAAAAGTGGATCCACTGCTTCGAGAGCGTTACGGCGATCATTTTCTTGGTTGCTATTTCCGAATACGACCAAGTTTTGATTGAAGACGAGACGGTGGTAAGTCGATCGTGACGAAATTAAAGAAACTGGAGAAGAGGGTAGCGTAAACTTCGTTTGGCTCACGTGTGATGTTGAACAGAACCGTATGCAAGAAGCCCTGACGCTGTTTGACTCGATTTGTAATTCACGGTGGTTCGTCAAGACGTCCATCATCCTCTTCCTCAACAAGATTGATATATTCAAGGAGAAACTGCCCAAGCACCCACTAAAAGAATCGTTCCCTGATTTTACCGGGCCCAACACGTACGATGCCGCGAGCGAGTTTATCCTGAACCGGTTTGTGTCTTTGAACCAATCGGATACCAAGCAGATTTATACCCACTTTACCTGTGCGACGGACACCAAGCAAATCAAGTTTGTCATGGCCGCCGTGAACGATATCATCATCCAGAACAATCTCCGTGACGTCGGTCTCTTATAAACCTATCGCTTTTGATTCCTTGCTGTCTATCCTGTGTGTAATTATCCTTATTTCCCTTCCTCTTCACCGTGCCCCCATCGTCCCCCTGCTCTTGTTTCGCCTCCTGCCTCACTCCTCTACTCCTGCTCTCGCGCTTGCTCTTACCTCTTGCTCCTCCTCCTCCTCGCTTGTCTGCTTTTTCCATCATGTTCTCTTACCCTGACTCGTGCTCCTGTCGTCTATATCATTTTTCTCTTTTGTTTCGAGCAAACAAAAAAAAAAAATAGTAGTCTAATCTTGGTGTTTCCCAAACTCATAAAAAGAAAAAAAATGCATATAAAAATATCCTGGAACCCGCAATCAGGTAAATTTTATATCCATTAGCGTGGGCGGCCTGTGAACCGGGGAAAAACCGTAACAAACCAACGGGCAGACATATAAAGACGTTATAGCCAAAATAAGCAAGAAAGAAAATGAGTTGTGCATGAGCTAAGCAACAGTGAGTGACCACACATTGTGCTGGGTGATCAAAGTAGATGCTAATAAAGCAAGTCGATCTTTTGGGCGGGGAATGATGGCCGCCGTCCATAATTTCTTCACAGGCCCGCTGACGTGACACGGATCGCCCGAGCTTTCCAGGTGCGGTGTTCTAAAAATGCAAAATTGATATTCCCGGGACTCGAAATGCAAGGAAAAAAGCGTTAGCCTAGATTACAGAAAATCCAGGTTTTCCTTTCCTTTTTTCCTCTTTCCTTCTCGTTATCACCCAGTCAATGAGTGTGGACATTGTGTTCAAGAAACGGGCATTGACCGCCCTGTTGGGTGTCATTTTTATCGTTTCTCTGCTCGGCCTTTTGACCAGTCTCTTCCCTGCCGAACAGTCGGATATCGTACCTGCATCTTCTGAAACCGACGTCAACAAGAAGCAGCAAGACGCAGCCAAAATGGCTGTTGAGCCCGAGATGTCTGGAAACTCTGCAGCTGCTGCAGAGTCCAGCCCAGCACCTGTGCATGCGGATGTCGATGAGGGCGAGGAGGAGGACCTGGTCCAGGTCGACACGGCACCGACGCACCCGGACGAGTGGCAAGCCAAAGACTTTGGCAAGCTCACGGGACCCCTGGCAACGATCATTGAGAAGAACCTTCGCTCGCACAAGATCCTCCTAACCGCAGTGGCCAACGGTGGCATGGCCGAATACACCCTCAACTGGATCGAAAGCCTGAAGCGGACGAAGCAGGACGGCAAGTTCCTCGTGTTTGCGATCGACAAGGAACTGAAGGATGCGATGGTGGCGCACGGCTACGAGGAACATGTCGTTGAGATCCCACCCGAGTGGTTCCACAAGCAGCTATCGAGTGAGTTTGCAAAATGGCTCGACTCGTCGTATACGCCCATCACGCACGCCAAAACGCTGGTCGTTGAGCGACTCCTCTATCACGGCGTCACGGTCTGGTTCTCCGACGTCGATATTGTCTTTACTTCGCCGTATATCTTTGACTACCTGGCCAACAAGCTGACGGCGCGCAAGGGTGGTATCACCGAGCTGCTGATCACCCAGGAAACGGAGCAAAAGATTGTGAACTCTGGATTTTATTTGATGCGGCCTTCCGATACCAACAAGCGCATCTTGGACGACACGATCCGGATTCAGGACAACGAACCCTCCGTGACTCAACAGCGCGCCATGAACCGCGTGTTGGATGAGATGAACCTGTCTTACCACGACAGCCCGATCGCCTTGCTGGACTTGGCTCTCTTCCCGCACGGCCGTCATTACTTTGAACGCAATATCCCTCACAAATTTGGCATGGAGCCCATGATTGTCCATGCGAACTACCGTATCGGTCCCGAGAAGAAGAAATCCCTTCAAGCTGCTAACCTTTGGTATCTTTAGTTTATCATTACATGATTATCATTATTAGTATCTCTCCTTTCCACCTCTTCCTTCCTCTCTTTCTTTCCTCCTGTTCTATAGCATTTTCGCACTCGCTCTTTCTCTCTTTCGTTTGTTGTTGCATTCAGGGTTCATGTTAAATCATAGATAAATCATGATCTAACAGTGCTGTTAACGTTGTGTGCCATAGATATCAGAAGGGGCGATAGTGGTGCGGTTGCCGGAAGATGAGGGATAAAGTAGCAGATTTGTGGATAAGTGAGTGAGTGAGTATGAGAGTGTGTACAATTTCTAAGGCTGGTATCATTCCGTCGTCATTACTAGATCTAATGAAAGAAGGGAGAAGAAAGAAGACAAAATAAAAAATAAAATAAAGAGAGTGAAGCTCACTACGCACGGCGCTCCATATCGGCCAGTGCACGTTGTAACTACACATCCATTAGAGCCCATGATCCCATTCCTGTTGCTTCAATATGTTACCTTGGTAGCACCCTTACTCGCGGCTGACAACAGTTTTTTGGACCAGGGGTTTGAGTTAGAGGAAGATGACCGATTGGATCGGTAGGAGCCCGTGCCACGGACATAGCCGCCAGCCATGTCGTCCTCCACTGGTCGTTCGCGCTCAAAGTACTGGTCGCTCGAGATGCTTGTCGCACCGGCAAAGTTGGCTAGGCGTGCACTGTTCTCTGCCGCCCGATGCGGATCATAGTCGCCGCGCTCAAAGTATTGGTCGCTCGAGATGGCCTTGGCATTGCCGAACCGGTCGCGCGCAAACGTCACCTCGGTCTCTTCACGCAGCTGTGGGGCCGACCGTCGTTCGCTGGGATTGGCTTTCTGCCATCCCTTGGCGCGTCCCATACCGAGCCGGTCTTCTGCTTCATCTACTGCGGCCGTGGGACGCTCTGGTTCGGCCGGCTCAGGTTGGTACATGAGTCGGCTCGGCATGGGCCGCGCCATGGGCTGTGGTTGCTGCGCTGCTGAAAAGCGTTTCCAGCCATTTTCCTCTTTTAGCGTAGGCTGTTCTTCCCTCTTCTCTTCCTCCTCCTGCTGCCGTCGTTCCCATGCCTCGGCTTCTTCGTAGTTGAAGGTACCTGCCTCAGCCTTGCGGATGCCGGACGTCTTGGTCGCAAACGGTGCCTTCTTTTTCCGTCCGTAAGGCATCGATGCAGGCGTTGCTGGCTTGGAAGGCTCATGGACAGGTGGTACTGGATCAAACACAGACGGCTGTGCATCGGATGCAGGCGGTGGCATCGCGTCTTCCCAAGAGCCGAGTAAATCAATATCTTGTTGGTGCTGCAAGTCAATCAAGGGTGCTGCGTTGTCATTCTGACTATGTTCGATTGGCTGCGCCCGTCGTTGCTGCAAGGCCTGCTTATACTGCTGTGCGGGTCGACTCGTGTATTTCGAATAGAGGTCCTTGATGTGGGCGACACGCTCCAATGCTTTGGCAGCGTTCTGGTTACCGCCACACTGCATTGTCTCCAGTTGCTCTTCTGTCCATGCGTCGAGTGTCGTTGACCTTACATATTGTACATATTTTATTAATTCCTGTTTCTTCCCTCCCAGCCTGCTCTCACCTTACTTTACAAAGCTGATATGAACACCGAGATTGCGGTGAGATGATGCACAATCGTTACAAATGTAGATGCCAAATGTCACTGATGCCCATGTCGGCCCTTTGGCATGACAATCAAAGCACGCCTTTCGAAGATATAACCATGTCAAAACGATTGATAGGTTTACATGCCCACTTTCCCATTTGTTGTTACCTTGTTATATCTGTTTTGTAGCAGAGGCTTAAAGACTTGGGCAGCCTGAGCTTTGCTGGCCATTGGCTGCGACTGCTCCATTTTGCGAAGGAAGGGAAAAAGTATTAAACGAAATAAGCGCGCCAAGATCAGGCCCCGCTGAATACTGATAAAATGTGAAATTCTGTCACAATTGGGATAGTTAGGCATCATTATATAGGCATTGCCCTAATCTTGCAGAACGCAATCAAACATAAAAGTCGATGTGGATTACTCGAAGACAGAGTCTCTTCATTTGGACAAAAAAGTTCATTTTTGCCAAACTATGCGAAATTTTATGAGAAAACCTATAGATGTAAGAGGAGATGGATGGGACGTGGAATGGGGCTGTGATTGATTTGAATAGTGTGCAGTACAAAGAGAAAGAAAGAGAACGAGGAAGAGAGTAAGAGCGGAAGAGAAGAGGAATAAGCAAGGAGAAAAAAAAGTAACGTTATATACGCGATATCGATGTATGGGGTAATCAATACGGAGGATGGTCGTATTGCTGATGGTACTGCTGGCCATAAGGACCGCCAGGCGGCGGAGGAGGAAGTGGATGCTGCTGATGCTGAGGCGGGTATTGAGGCTGCTGAGGTTGCTGCTGCTGTTGCTGGCCGTAGCTCTGCTGCGAAAGCTCGTCCTCGTTCATCAGTTCCTTGACCTCCCATACATTCTGCTTCGAGCCGACCGAGAACTCCAGATCCTCCTTGGTGATCGAGTCCCAGTACTTGTACACCATCATGACGGCAAGAAGGGTGCAGATAGTGCCAAAGAAGAGACCATCTACATAGTGCTTGACTTGGTCGCAGATCGTGACCGAGAAGATGTACATCAGAAGTTGGCCACAGATGAAGAAGGCGGTGCCAAAGAGGATGTCACCGAGGGGCCAGCGGTCATCGAGGGTGTTGACGACAAGGATGATTTGCGAGACGACGTAGACGATGAAGCAGAGACCGTTGATGATGATGTAAAAGGCCCAGAGTGCGCCGGGGCTGGAGTAGGAGAATGGACCGATGTTGAGGAAAGTCAGGAGGGCGATCACAAAGACGATGACGAAAATGACAAACGAACTGATACGGAGGGACTACATTTACATAAATAAATAAACATTAAAAGGGATAAATGCATTTAAGAACGCATATGTTTGTTCTTTTGTCCTTACCCAGAGCGAGAGTGGAGTGCCATCCTCGGCGAATTGGAAACCGACAAAGCCATTGATCAGTAAACACCAGAATGTGGCGCTCACTAGACCGGCGTGGATTGCCGCAAAATACTATGCATGCATGTATCAGTACAGTGTACAAGGAATAACACATAAAGAAAGGGGGCTTGCAGAGGCGTAGTCATGTAACAAAATAAAATAAAAATGGAAAAAAAACGGAAAAAATATAAACCCACCGGCGCCCCCAAAAAAGAAAAAGTATACTTACTGGGTAAGCAGTAGAAGACGAGGGGATAATATCGCCAACGAGAAGCATCTCGAGGAAGACGGTGATCATGTACAGATAAAAGAAGAGGACGATTTCCTTGCGGCCTAACGAAAGGAGAGGAGTCGTAACCGAAAGGAGAGGAGATATACGATCAATCAATTTGTATATTGAACATGATTTGCGTCTGCGCATGTGTATGTGTATGTGTTCTTACCGACAGCAGTGTATTTTGACCGGATGTGATAAATCATAATGGCCGTCATGATAATAGCAACCACGTCGATAATAATCGTAGCTATCACCCCGTGTCAGTCATTCTGATATGGCCGCCTTGGTATTGTCTATTTCAGATGAACAAGATTACCTGGCTGGAAGACGAGATTGCCGCCCAAGTCGACATTGCGAGAATAGCAGACGGGTTCAATGCCGTCTGTGGAGCCCATCAAGGGACAGAGTGGTAAAGCGACGGTCTGACATATGCCGTCGAATTTAAACGCCTCAAAGCTAAACTGAATGTTGACCATGGCGTCAGGTCAATCGAGCGATCCGCAAGATAAGTAAGAAAAGAGAGAAGGAGATGAAGGTCGGATGGCAAGGAAAAAAAAAAGTAAAGGGAAAGTAGCGCGTTTTCAGGGGCTAGTCAATATAATGTAGTCAGTTCAGACCGAGAGGAAGTAAAATAATAAAAGAGAGGGAAGAAAGAAACAAAAAAGAAAATGAATGTAATGTGTGTATATGGAATGTACGAGCGGGCGTAAACAAAAAGAAAAGTGTATGTGTACAGAACACGACAACTTTCTATGTGTGTGCGTGTGTGTGTGCTCTGTACGTTAAAAATAAAAAGCGGATGTGCCGATGAAGCCCAGAAGAGATCATGGTTGCACACAATCCATAAATTAACCAGAAAGGAAGGTCAATCAGCAGGCAATTCGACATTAAAAATACCATCCAATCAATTCATCTCGCCTCCACCCGTGTTTTGTGTGCCTGGGCAATCCTCCACATTTTGGGTATGATGCTTGACATGGATGCTTTGGAGATCGAAAAGTACGTCGATATCAGTCTATTCAACTTGTCACGGCTCGTACTGCTCATATACAGCTTGCCAATGGCTTGACTTCCACTCAATACGAGAAAGGCTTGTCTCAAGCGAAAAAAGCTATGCGCCGTGACAATTTTGGCTGGGTAGAAAGACACATCAAAGCAGTCTGGACTGGTCGGTATCGTCAAGAGAACAAATCAGCTATGAAACGATAATACAAGAACCCATTCACTGTATTCGATTAAATATTTTGTCTTTTTTTTTCAGCTGCCGATCGGTTGCTACGATCATGCACTGCAGAAGAGCTTCTTTTGCAAGTCTTCCTATGCATTATCAAAAGTGAACGAGGCATGGGCACCTTTGTTCAGAATTGTGCAAAAGAGAGAAGAAAGGGCCGTTCAAACCAACAGCATCGAATGCTGCCGCATACAAGATATATCTAAGGTCAATTGTACTGATTACTCCTTGACAGCGACTACAAAACACGCACACTAGCCGAGGCAACATCAGGAAGGAGCTCGATGGATGGCGACTTAGGTGATCCATATGGACATCTACAGGAAGGTCATTCAAAAGAGGTGCGCGGTTTTGGTTAAGAACTCCCATCCATGGACCATGGTGAAGTAACGAGTTTAGCCAAAAACGAGCAGTTACATACGCAGAACAGTGTGCAGACGCCATCATGTCAGACTTGCATTGCTACTTACATCCTCATATCAGAGAAAATGGTACAGAGCATGCAAAGGTACGCATCAGTTCCCACAGCAAGAAATAAAAAGAATTTGCGTCTACTTGGAGCAACGCCACATGGAGTGCGAAATTAAATGTTTTTCTCATTTTCATTCTCATTCTTTTTTACAGTGGAGGAGTGTACGAACCCAACTGCCATCTCGGACCTCCAGTTTGCAATATTTCAGCTCACATTCGGCAAGACCGGCTTAGGTCGGCTTCGCTTTCTGACTTAATCTTCAGAGTCGCGAGAGGGAGCCGAACAAACAGTTCACTATGGCTCATCTGCTGGAGCACAAGCAACATTATCATTGGCTAACGTCTCAAACGTCTCCGTTTCTTTATAGCCCGCTCGGTTTTTAGCAGGCGCTGTAAACAATTTCTGATATCTTTTCGTGCAAGTTGTGGTTTCTCTATGTATTTGCTCTTCTTTTCTGGGTTTCTGCTTGTAAATAGAGATTAAGTCAGCCCGGTAAAAACAAGTTCTCACCTGGCGTCTACAACGGTATTGTCTGGATGTCGTGTGAAGGAATCCTTCTAGTTTTCCTATCAAATGCGGATTGGCATAGCATATCTGGTCCATTTCTTGCGGCAATATTATTCAGATGATGGAAAAGCAGACCTTATATGATCCAGAATGATGCGATCAGGTATAACGACATGTCAGACCGAGATATAATACGAGAAGACGCATGAAAATCAGCAGACCAAATGTCAAGCAGCGGGTATTCAAGCCACAATTTTAATTCCCCTTTCTCCTTCTTACGTTTCTCGCATACCCACCATGTCCACCAAATTTACACAGCAATCGCTGAATCTGATCCTAAACGCAACCAAGAAGAAGAACACCGAGAAAACCATTGACAAACGGAAACCGAAAACGACTGTCACCCGTTTGCCCGATACCAAGCAAGGTTTGAAAAAGATCCGGCATGAGATCCGCTATGGGCGTCATGAACGTGCAAAGCAGCAGAAGGAGCTGCAGCAGAAGAAAGAATACGTCCTGGGTAGGTTTCAGGGTGGAAATGGATACAAGCAACGAAGAACTCATCATGACGGACACAGATGCATTAAAACGAGAGGAGAAAGCAGCCGAGGACAACCTGCGGAGGAATATCAAACTGTTGAATACATCGAAGCTCAAGTCGACCGCAAATGAAAAAGCTGCGCGTGCATTGGTAAGGAAGAGAGGAGAAGGATTGGGGCTTTGGGGGTAACATGCCAAGGTTCCTGACTTTTTGGCATCATTTATTTGCTTGCAGGCATTACGGAAGCGTGCTGCTTAATCCGACATCCTTTGACCACCCAAACTCTGTGATACAACTACATATCTACATACGTGCAACACGTTTTATATATACAGCTTGGCATTTCGTGTAATCCGCCGTTTCATTTCGAGTGTTTGCGTTTACCCTGCCAAAAGTGCTTCACTAGTAGCTTGACTGCATGCATGGGCGCACAGAGAGAACACAAAAAAAAAAAAAAATAGGAGACCGGCATGTCAGTTCACCTCGGTTCATTTGAGACACCGAATTCCAAAACTCACCTCCAAGACTCGTACTCCTGCTTGCTCTGTGTTGCCCGTGCTTTTTTTCATCATGGCTCTGGGGAGGAATTGTATACACTTTGGGCGGTTCGCTCGAGAATGAGACTGCAGGACGGATACCAGCAGACCTGCTGCTGTATTTATGGTTTGGATCCACCGCATGGTATTGGCCCGAGACCCGCTTCAAGGCTTTCTGATAAGAGCGACGTCGCGCATTGGAGGATTTGGGACAGGGTGGCTGCTTGGGTTTATTATACCACGAATCAAGGACAGGCAGCGAGTCGTAGAGCGACGCGGATGTGGTGTTGACTGTCATGATAAGGAATGGAAGAAAATATGCGTGGTTGTGAAGGAAGAAAAGAAGGGGAGAGAGAAACAGAAAGAGAAAGAGAAAGAGAAAGCGATAAGAGAAGCACGGAGAGAAAGAAATGAAAAGGGTGGTCAGTAAAAGGGCATGAACGGGTGACAGTATCGGTCCTTTTTTCTCTCTTTTTTCTTCATGCGCGAGCCTGACGACTGACCGTCCAGCATGTTGGATTTTATGCCATACTGGGAAACGGGCAAGATTCATTGTCCATAAGATATATAATAATGAACCATTTCTTCAGACGAGCAGCACTATCAACACTTTTCTCTTCTATCTACTCAACTACTTGCTACTGTCCACCCTCATCATGGTCATTGTGAAGAAGAATAAGCGGGGATTCCAGTATCCCAATACAGCCAGTTGTCACTGCAATACCACAACGACAGTCATTGAGTGCGTTAAAGTCGCGGGATCATTCAACATGGTTACGCAAAAGACAGACAGCTTTACCGGCCGCGTGTCCATTCGTGTACTGTATCTGCCATATCCGTTGCGGCTGCCGCCGATCATTCTGCCGTACTACCTTACATATCCTCCATCACTATCGAGCACTACCACGGCTTTGCATAAACATGCAACTGTGGATACTACTCATACGACCCGGGATGATGCAAGCATATTAACTTTTGACGATCGCGCCACAATAGCGGAACAAGATCAACAAAGACGCAGACGACAACGCCCCTCGCCCCGTACGCGTTCCGTTGTAGAACAGGCGCTGCAGCAGCGTGTCCGCATGGCTCAGCAACGGCAACAGTATCAACAGCGGATCCAGTCTCCTCAAGTCTCCTCCGTCTCGACAAGCACGGACACGGATGACTTGTCAGAGACCAGTTTGGTAGATGACAACAAGTCCAAAAAGAAAAAGAAGGCGTTGAGCAATACAATGAAGCGCGCCGTAGCAGGACTCAGCGTGGCATGGCAGCATACCCGGATATCACTACGTACCAATGTGAACAGCCAGGGATCTCATAACAGACATTAGAGTAGAAAAAAAATCATCAAAAAAGAAAGAGCCATTAAATGAAACAAGTGGAAAGGCTGCAATTGAAGGTAACACAAGGTTTCCATTCATCGGCATCCAGATCGTGGATGATTACCACAGGCACTAATAGACACAACACTCATATTGGCTGTGGGTCCCCCCTTCAACGCGCGCGCCCCTACGCTTTACTCTTTTTCTCTCTTTTTTTTTGGTACTTAGTTGCTTCACCGCTCCACACACTCTCTCTCTTATCCACTCCCCCTAACTCGTCGCTTTTTCTTCTTTTCCTGCTACTCTTTGGCTCGCTCCTTTCCTCCCTTTCTAAAAAGTCTCATCGCTTCTTTCACCTTTTTTTGTTTATTCTATTTCCTTCATCTATAATACATCATGTCCGGTATGTTTTTATTGTTATGACTTCATCATCATCTGGACTGACAAGATACACAGACCAAGTGAACGGCAATCCTTCATCTGGTGTAAGGCACTCACACATCACTCGCTGTGCTTCTCTTATTCATCATTGCGCCTCATGTAGATTACGGTTGTGCGCAAGAAGCTTGCAGGCTACGTTGGTTTTGCGAATCTGCCCAATCAGGTCCACCGCAAGTCGGTGAAAAAGGGCTTCCAGTTCACCTGTATGGTTGTTGGTATGTTGTCCATTTTCTATTTTTTTTTCTCTTTCATTTCGCGTATCTCTACTCTGGCTGTCTCGCTCTCTCCGCTGTATATCTATCCCTCTCTCTCTATTGGCTGTGATGTATTTCTGTGCTTTCAGGCACATACATACATATAACGCATGCTGCCTCTGTCTCTCTGTCTCTCTTGCCCTCCTCGTTCTTCGGACAAACGATTAACCTCCGAAAGCCATTATGTGATTCAGGGGGTTGGAGTGGGGGATTTGAAAAATCAGGGACTGAAGGAGGGGCACGGGGAAAAAAGAAAGGAGCCAAAGGGAGCAAGAGTGGAGTGTAAAGAGAGAAGCGAGAGAAACAGGACAACAGAAAAGAGAATTGAAGAGAGCGAGATAGAGAGCGAGATACATACAGATTTAGACAGGATCCAGAAAACACGAGTGAGACTGACCCCGTTTATGCAGGCGAGTCGGGTCTCGGCAAATCGACCCTCGTCAACACCCTCTTCAACACCCAGCTCTACCCTCCCAAAGAGAACCAAGAGCTCTCGCATGAGACCCCTCAGACCGTCGAGATCCAATCCATCAACGCCGACATTGAGGAGAATGGCGTCAAGCTGCGTTTGACTGTTGTCGATTCTCCTGGTTTCGGTGACTTTGTCAACAACGAACAGAGGTACGACTTTAACATGCCCATTTCTATTGATACTGATATCCGCTTTCCAGTTGGAAGCCTATCCTCGACAACATCGAGTCTCGCTTCGACGCCTATCTCGAGCAGGAGAATCGTGTCAACCGTCGCCGCATGGTGGATAACCGTATCCATGCCTGCCTGTACTTCATTTCCCCCACCGGTCACGCGTAAGTGAATAGACGCGGAAGATAAGCGATGATTACTCACGCCATCTACTCGATATTCAGTCTCAAGCCGCTTGACATTGAGTTCATGCGCCGTCTGCATACCCGTGTCAACCTGATCCCCGTGATCGCCAAGGCCGATACCCTGACCGAGGAAGAAGTCATTGCGTTCAAGCAGCGCATCCTGGCCGACATCAACTACCATAAAATTCAGATCTACCAGGCACCCGCCTACGAGTACGACGACCAGGAGACGATCGCCGAGAACCGCGAGATCATGTCCAAGATCCCTTTTGCCGTCGTCGGTTCGGACAAGGAATTCGAGGTCAACGGCAAACGCGTTCGTGGCCGCAAGTACCCGTGGGGTGTGATTGAGGTTGACAATGAGGAGCACTGCGACTTTGTCAAGCTGCGACAAATGCTGATCCGCACCCACATGGAGGAGCTCAAGGAATACACGAACGACGTCCTGTACGAGAACTACCGTACTGAGAAGCTCCAAGCCATGGGCATTCAGCAGGACCCTTCGGTCTTCAAGGAGGTCAACCCCGTCCAGAAGATGGAGGAGGAGCGTCTTGCGCACGAACAGAAGCTCGCCAAGATGGAAGCCGAGATGCGCGCCGTGTTCCAGGCCAAGGTCCAAGAAAAGGAGGCCAAGCTGAAGCAGTCCGAGGAGGAGCTGTACACCCGTCACCGAGAGATGAAGGAGGCGCTGGAGAAGCAGCGTCTCGACCTCGAAGAGAAGAGACGTCGTCTCGAGTCCGGCCGGCCCATCACGCCCGAGAAAGCGGCCAAGAAGAGAGGTTTTGCATTCAACAAGTAAACAACCAAAATTACCAAAGGGAACAAGCAAAGCAGTTCAGAGGAAGAGACAGCCGCCGCGTTATGCATGGTCCTGTTACACTCTTCCTTCTAGACATACATTGGCCATTCATGCAATCCCTGCCCGTCCCCTTTTATCTTTTTCTACCTGTCTCTTTTTCTTCTTTTTATCCCATCGTTCTCCAAAGTTTCTCTTTTTCTTTCGTGTCTTCCCTCTCTCACTCTCTCACTCTCACTCTTCCTCTCTTCCTCTTTAATATATCTATCTACTGATTAATCTCCTTGACATGATGCCATCGTGTTGGTTAAGCTTTTTTGTTGTTTGGGTTGCACGTCACACGTGTGGGGCAAGGTTTTGTCCGTGCGCGTCCCGACCCTCGTTTCCTTATATAACAAACGATGTCGATTGGATCATGGACATCCTTTTCTTTTTTCTGTAATGACACGTTGTCTTGACAGATTTGGTCGAAAATAGTCATCCCACGTGCCCACGCCGCTGTTCCATGGACTCTCTTTCGCGAGAGAGAGTTTCTTTTATTGCATTACTTCGTACGACCGGCGTGCGTTATTTATAGAAGCTATGCTCCTTCGACAAAGTAGCGTTGCGAGGGATATCCTTGGCCGGGCACGTCGACAAACAGGTGTCGGTACTGCCACTTGCCCTTGTCGTCCTAACGAAACACGTCAGTTCCAGTATGCCCTACTCATCTTGTGCGGTCGTACCTTGACCATGTCCACCATGGCCGTGCCCTGATTCTCAGAGCCCTCGAGGAAGAACTGCATGAGGAGGTGAGTCTTGCCGTCCTGGTCGTCCATGATGCGGTGGTGGATACGTCTGTTTCGCTTCATGCGGCTTCGACTGGGCTGGCCGTGTGCTTTGATAGGCTCACCAATCACCTCTGATAGCTGAGGATGGGCCCGGATACGGTCCACCGCGTCGTTAAACACGGCAGTTGAGCTTTGCGTGCCAAACAGCTCAGAGCCCACAAAGTAGATCAACGCGCCTGTTAAGCCCATGCCTGCCAGAATCACACCGAGATTCACTGTTGTCTTGCTGGCGCGGACCACTAGACGTACAGTCAGTCCCTAATCGCACTAATGTGCCTTGGAAGAACGTACCTTTTTGAGGCGTAGACAGCTCCTTCCATTCCTTGGCCGTCTTTTGTGAAATGAGGCCACCACGGTTCGTGTTGGGCTGCGTAGCCATGGCGCGCTGCTGGACAGACCGCGTCGTAGCTGTACGCACCCGAAAAGCGACCGATGCCGGTGTGGCGACTCTTTGTAAATATTATATTAAACAAGCTTATTAGGGTGTCGGTGGTGACTTACCTTGAGATTACGCGATGCATATGTGTGTGTATATTTTTCGGGAGGTTTAGACAAACTAGCCTTGAGTGCTGACTGCCTTTGCCGCCAGCCAAGTAGTCACCTCCCCGCAGAAATTCATTGACCCATACTTACACTCCGCGCATTCGATTGGATCACGCCTAACACCATCCACTTTTCATTTCCTTCCAGATTCAAACGTTGGATAGACCTTTACAGCTTCCAGGCACAACCCGGGTCCGAACAAAGGTCGCTGTGTGTCCATTTTAGGCTAAAGAGGAAATGGGGCCAAGCGTCATTCACGGTGTACATTATCGTGCACGTAAGCAAGCCGAGGATTGCCACGTGAAGAAGATACTCACACTCGCCCCGGGATTTTGCAAAGTAACATCTTTCACACTGCACACACGCCCATATGCATATAGCATCATGCCTGATAACAACAAAAGCTTGGGTAATATTACCAGGTTTGAATAAAAAAACTGATGACTGATAACGATAATTAGCGTCGTGTGAGCCCAGAAATTGATAAACGATGATACTGATAAAATTGATGAGATGGGATGCCTTCTTTCACGTCTTTCCCTAAACGTGAATGTGGAGGCACCAAAGAGGGAGGTGTCGTTTGCGCGTGCGTTTCTCTGCGCTTCTCTTTTTACCGGCTTTATCCGTGACGGATAGGTATAAAATTAATACCGCCAGGAATACGTATGCGTTTGGACGTTGCACATCGCCTGGCATCCCGCATAAGGGTGTGAATATGCGCTGTTTTTTTCTTCTGTGCCGCTGGATGAAACTAATGAACCGATGCAATGGTGATGTTGGATGTGATCATGGTCTCGTGGCACTTGCCTAAATGGTCAAACCCTCTATCTTGCTATCCCGATGACATGCGAGTGCTTGCACCAGTGCTACGCTTATTCTTTTACAGTGTCATCACAAGAAGAAGGCTTTGTCGTCATAAGCACATGAGTAGCTAAAATCCGGAGACTGGTTTTTCTGTCCAAGATGAATACATTGTGTATATTTTTCCATGCATTGCAGCTGGCAATAAGAAATGAGGAGAGGTTGCTACATGGGCAAGTCCTTTGTCATTCTCTGTATGAATGGGCGTTATGTTCTGTTATGTTTAGTCCCATTGTAGTAATAGATAGTCACCGTGCATACTTCATTTACGTTATCAAGACCAAAGAACATGGCAAGCGTTAGGACCGCTTAGTTGAATTTTCACGCACCATAACCTACATTTGAGCACGCGCTTGTATTGGTGTATACGAATACATTCATTAGGGAGGAGTTACTCTAGTGTCCGTATCGTCCCGTATGAATATCCCTTGCGCCTAATTTTTCTCCCTCGTACTTCCTCCAACTCGTTTCGCGCGCATCTGTATACATACGCACACACACACACAAACACACAAACAAGCTGCATCACATGATGAAGAGGGTAATACCTAATATGATGGAGCAAGGAAAGAAACGCGAGAAGGACTGGACATACCCCATCTTATCAAGGGCGAATATGAGTGGATGCATCATCCGCCGTAGAACATCGGCGGACGAAAAAATCTTTTTCAAAGCCGTGATCAGACCAATCACGGCATCCGATATCACCTATCATGTCTTATCACAATGCATGAGTATGTGCTTATCTCTCAACGACTGCCTTTCTTGTCCTGGGCGATATTCTTTCTGTTTGGTTGATCGTCCACTGCCTGCTGGATATTATTTATACGACCTTCTTTTTCTTTATCTTTGTTATCTCATTCTCTTTTCTTCTTTTCCACACTACTTTGACTTACACAAAGGCACGCGTTCGGTGCATATTCGCTTGGCTACCTGCAAAACGATAAGACTGCCTGATCCTTGATCATCTCGCTTTTGCTTGGGCATATCAACACAAACCACACTACTACTTCATCTGCTTGGACACCTATAAAAGCACTTGACTACCCCACGTACCCCAGATCTACACCTTTGCATCTTCAATCCTGTCCTCCCTTCTCCTAAGCAACAGTCATGCCCGAAACTGTACAATCGTATCCTGAGATCAACGCGGGTGATACTGCCTGGACCATGATGTGCACCACGCTTGTCTTTCTCATGGTAACGCAGAACAAAACATTTTATCTAATCATCCAAGATCTAACCGAAGCACACCTCCCAAATTAGGTACCTGCACTGGGTCTCTTTTATGCTGGTCTTGCCCGTGCAAAGAATGCCTTGTCGCTCATGTACGTGACGATGCTTTGTGTGGGTGTCGTCTGCTTTCAGGTAAAGCATACAAAGCATGCCAGCGTTTGCAGTCTGGCTTTGAATGCTAGGGACAGGTTAACTGATACAATCTCATAGTGGTACCTTATTGGTTACTCGCTCACATTTTCCGCTTCCGCAAACTCTTTCATTGGCGATTCTGGTAAGTTCCCTGCTTTAACAACTGCATCTGATACTCATATGATAATCATATTTAGCCAACTTTCTGATGCGTGGTGTCGGCATGGCCCCGGCCTTTGAGGGCCAGACGATTCCTGCCATGGTGTACATGATTTTCCAAGCCATGTTTGCTGCCCTGACGCCTGGTAAGAAATATATAAACAACTTAAGGAAGCACTCCGCTTACCCCTTTTCCGCGGAACGATAACAGCGCTTGCGTTTGGCGCCGGAGCGGAACGGATGTCGCTAGGCCCTGCGATTCTCTTTATTTTCGTCTGGACGACACTCGTATATGGTAATGCAAAGAAGCCCTTTTCGCAAAATGTCTGTCAGGTTCATTAACACATAAAATTCTGTAGATTTTGTTACCTGCTGGGTGTGGAACCCCAATGGCTGGCTGTACAAGATGGGCGCTATGGATTATGCAGGGTAAGTCGAGCATGATAAATTGATGAGATGAGATGCTGATAAATGTTTGCTTGCAGTGGTGCTACCGTCCACGCCTCGAGTGGTCTCGCCGCCGTTGCATACGCCATGGTCCTCGGCAAACGTCGCACGAACGATGCTAACGTCAACCAACCCCACAATGTGTCATTCATCTATCTCGGCTTGACGTTTCTCTGGTTTGGCTGGTTCGCTTTCAACGCCGGCAGCGGTCTTGCCGCCAACGCACGCGCCGCCAACTCATTTGTCGCCACTCACCTTGCCGCCTGTGTGGGCGCAGTCGTCTGGGTTGTCCTCGACTACATTCACACCCGCAAGTGGAGTGTTGTCGGCCTCTGCACCGGTGTGGTGGCTGGTCTGGCCACGATCACTCCCGGCTCCGGCTTTGTGTCGCCCAGCAGCGCCCTCCTTTTTGGCCTCCTTGGCTCGATCGCCTGCAACTACGCCATTCGTTACAAGCACAAATACGGTTTCGACGATGCCTTGGACGTGTTCACGGTCCATTACGTTGGCGGTATTGTCGGTCTGCTTCTGACTGGTATCTTTGCCGAGCGTTACATCATCAGCCTGGGCTCGCCCGCGGGTACACTCATGAGCGACGTCCAGATCGGCGGCTGGCTCGACGGTCACTGGATGCAGGTGCCTATCCAGCTCGCCATGATCGCCTCCGTTTCAGGCTGGTCGTTTGTCGTGACCTATCTCATCCTGATCATCATCAACTGCTTCCCTTACCTCCGGCTCCGTTTGGCCGACCACGACGAGCACATTGGCACGGACTGGGCCCAGATGGGCGAGCGCGCTTATGGCTATATTCAGTGGGAGGAGGCGATGCTCCAGCGCGCCCAGCACGAGCAGTTGGATCAACAGTCGATTGCCGAGGCCAACAACCGCCGTAAGCAGTTCATCCGTGGCCTCAAAAAGTTCTTGATGATCGATAACCGCCACGTTGTCACCGGCGTGCCTACCCTGGTGGAGGAGCCTGTTCTCGATTATGGCCAGCAGAAAGAGCAGATGGCTACAGGCGGCATCCATATGGGCAAGCTCAAGAACGCGACGGGCAACAACGTTGTCACTGCTCCGCTCCAGCGTGCCAAGACGAGCGACACGTCGATCGTGCAAATTGAGAATGCAGGCCAAAGCGGCAGTGGCACGACTTCCGCAGCTGATAGCAGCATCGAGCGTCGCGACTCTTCCATCGAGGAATTGCCTACGGACGATAGCAATGGCACTGCTGTCCAGTCCAGTAGCAGCAGCACGTCGGACAACGCCAAGCAAAAGAACAGAGCATAGATACAAAAAGTTCTGCTCCCAGTCTTCTCATTCATACAACAACTGAAAACGCAACAACATATTCCTATACATGACCTTGAACACCTCACTTCATAACTTTTTCTCTCTGTCCTTTTGTCTTTCTTGACCACAACCTTGTATTATATTGTATTCCCCACATTCCGTCATTTAAGTGTAGTATATTTCATTTTCATATTATCCTTCTTATAAACGTAAAAAGGTCTACCTTTTATCTTTCCGGGTGTGATTTGAACGTTACGATACGGGCCGCAATTCCATACCTTACCTACGTCCACTTAGACAGTGAGATGTTGTCCCGACCCCTTTTTCACTATACAGCTGCCTTTTTCTCTTTTTTTTTTTCCATTTCCTTTGACTTCGGCGATCATTACATCAGATGGCGGGTATCCTCTCACCACGGATAACAGAAGTAGCGGATGAGGTCAGCCGATCTGGATTACCCACTGGGCCAGTGACAGCCGCTGTGGTATCTTCTACACAGTTGCAAAACCGTCAACCATTCTATAAGCATGCCTCGACGATGCTCCCAGTGACCGTAACCCTCACCGACGTTACCTTCACCACGGTCGAGTCAACGTTAGAAAACAACGCCAGTACCACATTACCTGAGCCGCCTGCCACGAACAACGATCAGGACGCAAACGCAATAGCTGATAGAATACATCCCGGAAACGCCGTTGACGATCACCTATATCGTCTACTTCCGTTCCTGGCCGTGTTTGCTGCGATTGGTATGCTAGCCATCTTTGCCTTGCTGATCTACTTGGGATATCGCTTCTTCAGGGCAGGGCACCATTCCGCCGAAGACGACGACAACTATCCAGGTCCCCATAGTCTGCAGTCGCCCTCCTCTGGACACACATCCATTTTGCCATGGTTTGGGGCGCGGCACGACGACAGAGAAGCAATGGCATTTGATAATTCGGCTCGCGACCTCATGGCCCACAAAGAAGCCTATCAAGACCGAAGAGAGCCAGGCTGGTTGGACAAGATGCCCTGGTTGCTTTCGCTCGCTCCCTTCCTGGACAGGAGCAGAAGAGGCCAGAGACGGCGAGGCCTGCACATGGAAAACGTGGATCAACCCATTTCGAATACGTTTGTCCCTGACGACACGTCGCCACTGACACTCGTGCCGCGGATGGAGATTTGGCAGGATCCTCAGCGACGACGCGGCGTAGACGAACTCGCCTTGTGGGAAGACAAACAGCACAGATCACCACGACCGGTGTACCGGTTCGCGTCTGAAAGCAGCTACCTCCATTCGCCAAACGCATCTTCCAGTCAGCTGGTCGTCATGCCAGCCAATTCTTCTTCTGCCCATTCCAACTCGTCCGATACGACAGTCAATGCTGTGTTGCTACCCCCGGAAGAATCACCTACCGCATCTTCCACACTTCCAAAAGGACCCCCGTCAAGACAGCGTTACGTAAGTGACTGATTACCCCAATATCCATCATATATCACTCAATTAGCTTCATGACTACTAGGCCGAGGATGATCTGGCATCCCTTTCACATACAGCGGCTGAGCAGAGCTCACAGTCGTCGAGCGAAAACAAGTATCCGTTCATCGCCAGCGCCCGCTCGTCACCGCTCATCCAACGGCACACGGATGATACCACACCCAGTCATGTCACCTTGGCCCGTAGCGCCCTCCAATTCAACGTGCTGCAGAACAGCAGTAGCCAATGGCTACGGCCTTCAGGCAGTAGCAAAAGCTTTTAATACTAATTCTGTATATATTGTTTGTTTCATAATCTCCCTCATTTATTATTTCGTCTCCATACTAAAGAGAAAAGACTAATCTTCCATCATTGCGTGGCATACCTAAAGAAAGAATGACAGCAGGTTAGAAACCGTCCAAATATCAGATGAGGATATGTTGGTTCCTTTGCTATCAGACCCGAAAGATGGTATTTGTTAAGCAGCATCGCACCTCTTGTGCTAGCCAACGAAAGGGTTGCCCCAGTATGCATCATGTAAAGCAAAGGAACCGCATATCTTTGATAAGATTACTTGCCTTGTGATATAATATATATGTATATATCATACAGTAGTCGTATGAAAGAGAGAAAGAAAACGCGTTATCGCCTTGATACCTCGCGTATAAATAACAATCGGCGTACAAAAAAAAAATTTTTTTTTTCCCTCTTGGTTTCGAGTCCAGCGAAGCGCTCGCTGATTTCTGCTGGGCGATTATAATATTTTCTTGATACCCACTAAACCTTGAATGTGGTCAAGGGAAGCATAATGGTAACAGCGTCAGATCTGTAGCGTATCAATAGGCACAATCTCATATCTACCGGATTCGCATGCGGCCCTGACTTCGCCATATAGCATAATTCAACTGCAAGTCCATTTACATACGAGGGCGTGTGAGTTTGTGAATAAAAAGGCATTCAAAGGAGAAGAGAAAAGTGCGTGTATATTTACAGCAGTGGAGCCCTCAGTTATTACCTATACACAGTCTCTCAACGACTGGGCTGAAACTGAAAGCCTAAAATAGTAATTGTTAGTCAAAGCTTTGCATCGACCGTACTCTATCTTTTGTGTGGAAGGTTTGATCCAGACTCCAGACTAATCGCTGGTTGGTCGACGCTCATTCGCCAGACCCGATCGTTTTTATGCAGCGTTTCATAGACGCAAAACAAAAGTTGTCGGCGGACTCTCACAGGGGAAGGGCTGCGCCCAATAAGTATATTTGTGTGCTGATTTCTCTGAATGTCAGGTAAAAGGGGTTACAGGATACTCGTAAATTCAGCAACCGTAGCTATGGACAATTCACGCATGATTGAGGAATTATTTCGAATTAAAGTGCGTGAATGTTTGTACGGTTCAAACTGTATTATATCGAATATATAAAAAGTAAATACTACGGATAAAGAGAAAAGATAAAGCGCAATGAACTGAAAGAGAAGCGAAGAAACGTAAAAGAATAGTCGAGTGATTAAGATAGTGAAATCGACTCATCGTCCAGCGCTTTGAGTCTTTCTTGCTCGGATTCACCAAAGGTACCGCCACTCGCCTTCTTCTCATCATGAAACGTGTTCGACCACACGCGGATGGCGTACAGCATATCCATGATCTTGGCTTCATTTCCACCAAACACATCTAAGGCCGCATGTTAGTATCGGTCAAGGAAGAAAAAAAAAAGGGGAAGCTGCTATTCGCAGCTTGGGTATTTACCTTTAATGGTATATTGCCCATCGACCTCGACGCCTTCTCGGCCCATGAACTTGAAGGCAGCCACGATCTTATCCAACATGTGCATGCTGGCCGCTCCGTTGCTTGATATAGGGGGCCGTCTGACCTCCTTGCCGCTCAAAGCTCCTAGCAGCTCCAGAAGTGTATCGCCGGACCGCAAATCCTTGAGCTCGGATACCTTGCTCTGATCCACGACACGGTTGATCCAGTCAACATAGTCACATGCACGCCAAGCATTAGGGTCCAAACTCTGATGACTTTCCTCTGTCAGACGACGTAAGCCGCCGGGACGGTTGGTGGCCAGCACATCCCCGTGTTGTGGATCAATGGGCTCGTCGTCATAATCGCCGTGGTGATTGATTTTTTCCTGTTCGGACTCCTCATCTTCCTCTTCCTCGCCATAAGTTGTCGCAGGTGGGCTGCTCGGGATGATCTGCACTGACGTCGACAGACCGCCGTGAGTGGAATCAAACCCAGAATCCTGCAGCTCTTGCTTGCTCGTCGCAAGCGAAAAGGAGGTGATACTTTGCGAGGGCGGATCGTACACCGTTGAGCCTGACCCTTGAAGATGGTTGTGGTGGAAGAACTGTGTGTCCTGGCGAGACGAAATGGGAGAACTGGGCTCATAAGATGGATCGTCCGAATACGCCATCGACTCGGAGCTGGGTGATTGTGGTCGATTCTCCTTTTTGTAGAGAATCATCGAAGGAGGTCGTGGTTTCATTCGCCGGGCCATATCAAGGGAAACTGTGGGTATCGTGCTCGACGACAAAACCGGCGCTAATAAATAATGAGTTAGCATCCTAGGTACTATCTGGACGACGTTATTTTACCTGTGAAGTCGCGAGCAATGGTTGCCTTCATCAAAGCCTTGGTCCATGCCTTGAGGGCACTCTCGACTTCGGTATAGAAAAAAAAGGTGCGCTCTCGTTCGTGCTGTGCCTTGAAGCAGTACTTGCCAGCGTAGATGCTCTCGTCACAGATGATGCGGTAGTTGCGCAGGTTGATAATGCCTTTCATACGGACATCCTGTCGATATTATCAGATGAATAAATGCAGCATAAAGGCTTTAAACGACTTACGGTAGGACTCTTGAAGTAAAACAAGTTGGGGCCCTTGAGCACGAACCAGCGTTTGTTCCAAGTCTTGTACTTATCGCCTTGCTTGTGCAGCCAGCCCTCCATATCCGGTGTCACATCCGGACGACTGACGAGACTGTCGACTGAGTTGCGAGGTGCGACGGGCAACACGGTCTGTAGCTTGGACGTTGGGGAGAAGGAGTTTCGTACCAAATCATGGCGTCTGGTAGCAGAAAGGGAAAATAAAAGGTTGGGGTTAGCAACAGAATGAGTAATGAGACAAGTGAAATGAAAACTTACGGTCGGGACCCGGACGCATGGTCCTTGCCGGCTGCAGTGGGTAATGCATACTAACACGGAGAAGATGAGTCCAAAGTACGTTGAGTAGAATGAGCCTTACCGTCTGGCGCTTCCCCTGGGGCGCATAAGGCGAAATGGAGGACGACGCGAGATGCGGAGGCACGTTTTTACGACCAATGGTATTTTTTGGTTGAGCTTTTTCAAAGGTTGCCGAAGTGGGAGACGACATGGCAGAATCCACAGAGGGGAGGCGGCTTGACCGGCGCGAGAGAGATGCTTCAGACTGAATCGAGCCAAAGTCGTGCGTGGTGGGCGAGCCTAGATCATCCTCGTCTAGATAGCGAGGTTTGGTCTATTCAAGCAAGAATGTTTGAGACTTCTATATCATACACGTCAAACGGCCCGAATGTATTATTACCTCGGGTGTGAAGCCCATCTCGGTTCGCAAGGCATTGATGGCGGAGTGGATCTTGAAACGCTTGCCAAAGGTATTAATGTCGAGTTCCTTCAGGGAATCGAGGTTGAGTTCGAGCAAAATGTCTCCCGAGATTTCCTGAGCTAAGAAGATCGATCCGATGTGAGACAAAGAAAAGGACGGACATCATGCAAACAAGGGGCGGGGGCTGTTTACCTTTAAAGTTATCAGCAATGTTTTCAAAGCCCATAGCAACCAACCAAGCCCCAACTTGGTCGACATCCCAATCCTCAGGCGTGGTGTTCCGCAAGGTGGGCAGGGTCAAGGCAGACATGAGGGTCTTCTGCATGTTTTTGGACGTGGGCGAAGCGGGCAGACGAGCGGTGGTGGCTCGTTGGGGCGGGGGTGGTGGGTAGGCGTCCGAGTTGAGCGAGGAGGAGGACAAGTCGCGGACGAGCCTGTTAGACTTGCGGGTCGAAGACGAGGTGGAGGGCGTAGGCAGTTGCGACGAGGACGGAAACGAGGATGAGGGCTGTATCTTGGAAATGGCGTTTTCGAGCGAGTTGATTTTTCGCTCGAGTGACAGGTTCGCCGAAGGCTGTGTCGTCGTGTAGTTCATTGGAAACAAACCGACATGACCACGCGCATTGCGGCCCTGGATAGATGACAGACAAGATCAGCAGAGTCCTCGTCATGGCGATAGCAGTTTTGAGGACTGGTTCGTATGTTACCTGCCACCACCCGTCATTGTAACCTTCATCCTTCTCGAGCACGACAATCGGCTCACCAATAGAAAAGGCGATTTCATCTTGGTTTTCAGCCTCAAAGTTGTGAATGGCATAAACGGTTTCGAGGCCAGACATGGACACTCAAGCAAGCATAAAAGGAAAGAGAAGAAGAAGCAGAGAAAGCAAGACTTATTGTAATAAGGGAGAAGAAGGAGCTAAAAGAACTCAGGCAGGTCTGCCACCAAAGAAAGAAAGGAAGAAAGGAAGGAACGAAGGGAAGGAAGGAAGGAAGGAGACGCAAAGTCAGGCAGACGAGTAAGCAAAAGTAAAAAGAGAAAAGTGAAGAAGGGCAAGATGGGACCTGAACCTTTAACAAAAAAAAGTGGTCAGTCGGGAGGAGAAAGGGACGTCCCATGGCTGGTGCGAAAGGGTGACACGAAAAACCGGTCAATTGTCAAGCGCATTCTCTTTCTCTCTGTCTCTCTATCTCGGACAAACCGTGCACGCCCCCACTTTCATTGCCCGCGTTCTGGAAGCTTAGCTTAGACTCAATAGCAACTTGGGTCCTCGTCGCACACAAATACATACATCTACAGGCGCACAACATAACAGGCTAATGGACGAGTGCCCTGGCAATCATTGTGCCTCATTATTCCACTCTATTTTAAAGCAAACCGAACATCCAAATGTCAAGCTCTCTTCCCCTTTAGGGTAATTCTGCGCAAACATACAACCCCCTCTTTGACCATTTACTTATTCCTTGGTCGTTTCACTGGTATACTAGAGCTCTCTTTTTTTACGAGCATGCATATCCGTCTGTGTACACTATCCTACGTGGGATGCATTCATTGTCCGTGGGTCTGACATATAAGAGTCAGTATACTGTATTTGCATCATTCCAAGTCACATGGCATCATTGTTTGCCCGTCCCTGCTTTCAACCTTTGACAGATACGTCTACACATCTATGACTGTGCGTGCGTTGCACCAACTAACCAAATTCGCTAAGGAGGCTCTGGTGATGAAAAGGGCGGTTTTGTTACTTTTTTTTGGGGGATTTTGATACCATAAGAAAAAGAAGGAGTGACTGGATGTCGATTTATATTACCATTCTATGAATCAAGGGAGCTTCTTTTCTGCCGAGGGGTTCGTTTTTGGTTTAGACGGCGGCGTTCAGTGATCAGTGTACTTCATGAGATGAACGCGGAAGGTGTGAATGTGTGGAGAGAGACAATAACACACAATAATCACATATTCTAACCACCCACACCTCGTGCTGGTTGTCGTGAGTTCCGAAACTCCAGGGTATCCCTTGATTTGCCCTTCCTCCTTTCTTTTTTTTATTTTTTTGTCTTTGTGTAGCCAATCGGCCATGACTTCATGGGACAATCCATGCAGGGACACCGACTTGGGTGCATAAGCAAGAAGTCTGCTGTGCAATCGGGCGATCTTATCTAATGCATTTCCTTACTCGTTGGCACAGGTGAACAATCGAATTTTCCTTCGTAATTTCCTCTGTTTCTTTGCATTCGCGCACGGAAGACCATTTCTAACACAGAGACTGGGTTCCTGAAGCCAAAAAAATTTTGAGCTTGGACCTTTCTGGGATCTGCGCAGTTGCAGATTGGCCAAGAGTAGAAAAATCAGAAATCAGAAACCGGCTACACGGCAGAGCAGTTTATCTGAATCCTTTGAAAAGCAGAATGTTTTATTATTAGAACTTGGACCGTTCGCCAATGGACTTGTTTAGCTTCGCGTAAGGTCTTCTTGTTTCACCTTTAACGACTCTTTTCTTTTCTTTCTGTCGACGCAACGTCTATGCCTTTGATTTATTGCGATTGGACGCAGGTAATTCCACGCAGCACAACGGAGATGTCGCGGTCTTACCGCAGGCTGCGAAGCGCGAAGGCCTATAAATATGCTCTCACACTGAACACAAATTGTCTATCAAACCTTATTCATTTACATCCAATATAAACAACTTCCCATGTACACACTCCCTTTCGTGTCTCTTGTGGTAGCCAGCGTCATTTGCACGCTCGGTGCATGGGCCGATGATAGTAGTATCACCATCACGGTCAAGAACAGCTGCGAGGACGACTTGCTGGTGCATCATCTGGAGAATGATAAGCCCACGAGTGACCAAGTGCGATGGATGAAGGCCGGGGACGAGCGTGACTATGTCGTCAGCAACAAATGGGGTGGCCGCTTCTGGGCACGATCCGAGTGCGACTCGCACGCCACCGAGGACTGCAACCCTGGTGCACCGGCTTCATTAGCCGAGTTTTTAATGCAAGGATCCGCCCAGTACGACTTTTATGATGTCTCCTTCGTGGACGGTTACAACCTGCCCATCCGTATCGAACCTGCGCAGGAGAAAGAAGGCAAGGGTTTCTCGTGTGGCGCTCCTGCATGCGCGCGGCTCCCCGACTGCGACCCAGCGCTCCAGGTCAAGGACAGCAAGGGTAATGTGGTGGGCTGCAACAGTGCGTGCCATGCATTCGGGACAGACGAGCACTGCTGCCTCAACGGCTTCAACACCCCCGATAAGTGCAAAGCGAGCCACCACGCCGAGCCGGTCAAGAAGACCTGCCCTGACGTCTATTCTTTTGCGTATGATGATCAGTCCTCTACGTTTACGTGCAAGTCCAAGGCATACACAGTGACATTTTGCCCACATGACTAATGGTAGTGGTTGGTCGTCGTAGATGTAACTTTTGATGAAGGTGCCAGCTGGTTCTGGCTTCGTGTATCCTGCCCCATAGAAGTCTACCAAAATAAAGACGATATCTGTATAAAAAGGATGTGCGTGATACCATTTAAGGGTTGGCTTTAAATCAAGCCAGTTCCCAAGTTGGTGAATCAGTAGGTACCAGTGGCGGTCACCCGAGTGAGGGATTCCTCTCCGCCATTCTTCACATTTCTCTCTTTCTTTTATCATTTTTCGCTGCATTATCCATTGCCATGAAGTTCTCGCACCAGCTTCAGTTCAATGCAGTGCCAGACTGGACAGAGTACTATCTACCGTAAGCCGAATGACAACACGTGTGTCCTGCTTTGTTTATCTGACGTAAATAAACAATAACCAAAGGTACTCAAATCTCAAAAAGCTTGTGTACACGATCGAGCGCGAGCGTGTCAGTGGCACAGACCGTCGTCCGTCCTGGGATATCGAGCACAACCCCAGCGAGCGTACGGCGCTTATCTCTGACGAACAAGGAGGGGCCGAGGACAACGGCCGGTTTGTGGCAGCCCTCCAGACCTCGCTCGACAAGATTGTGAAGTTCTACATCAAGAAGGAGAACGAACTCTATGGACTGCAGGATCAACTTCTCATTGACATGGACGACTACCAGCACAAGACAAACCCAGATGAGATTGTGTCTCTGCAGCAGCAGCAGCAGCAGCAGCAGCAGCAACAACAACAACAGCAGCAGCCACCCCAGCTCAGCCGATCGCAGGAGAGGCTGCCAAGGCGCGAGTCGTTTGTGGAAGGTAGAGACTCTGACATGCCGCCGACCGTCATTTCGCAGAATGTGCGTGACAGCGATCCTGAGCAACTCCACCCAGAGCAGCCGGCGTGGACGGACACGAACGAGCTCAAGCGACGCACCGTCGATCTCTTTGTCCTCTTATCGGAACTCAAATCGTTTGTCGCGCTCAACCAGACCGCCTTCGCCAAGATCCTCAAAAAGTACGATAAAATCACAGAAAGCAACCTGAAGCGCGTCTTCATTGCCCAGCACGTCGCGCCTGCCTATCCGTTCCGCACCCAGACCAAGCAGAAGCTTAACGACCAGATCCAGCAGACAGAGCGTCTCTACGCCGCACTGGCGACCGACAATGACCTCGACCTCGCTATCGCGGACCTGAAGACCCACCTCCGGGAGCACATTGTGTGGGAGCGCAACATGGTCTGGCGGGACATGATAGGCCAGGAGCGCAAGAAGCAGACCGTCGGACTCGAGCCGTCCAAACCTTTGACAGCTCATACCCCTTGCGGCACCTTGACTGTCACACGCGATCAGATCTTGACTGCCTTCTTTCTGGCCGCGAGCATCGCTATTTTTGCCGTTCTCTTGAGAGTCGATCTGTTTGGTGACATTGCGCAGAACCGGTGCTTCGCTATCCTCGTCTTTGCAAGCATCATGTGGGCCGCCGAGGTAGGCATTGTTCTTTTACCATTTCGCATCACGCTCCGCACGTGGGATAACGCCGCATTTTGATAGGTGATGCCTCTCTTTGTCACTGCCATGCTGGTCCCGTTTTTGATCATCGTTCTCCGTGTCATGCGCGACGCGGACGACCGCCTGAGTGCCCCTGCAGCAACCAAGGCTGTCTTTGCCGCCATGTTTTCGCCCGTCATCATGCTTCTCCTCGGCGGCTTCAGCATCGCTGGCGCTCTGAGCAAGTACGGCATAGCCAAGGCCATGGCGACCTTTGTGCTCTCCAAGGCTGGCACCCACCCGAACCGAGTGCTTCTTGTTAATATGTTCGTCGCCACTGTGGCCAGCATGTGGATCAGCAATGTCGCTGCCCCCGTCCTCTGCTTTTCGCTGATTCAGCCTATCCTGCGCACACTCCCGGTCGACTCGACGTTTGGCTCCTGCTTGATACTCGGCATTGCCCTTGCATCGAACCTGGGTGGTATGGCCTCCCCGATCTCGTCACCTCAGAACGTGATTGCCATCCAGAATATGGACCCTCCTCCGTCATGGGGTCAGTGGTTCTTTGCTGCCATCCCGCTCTGCATTGTCGGCAACCTGATCATCTGGCTTTGGCTCCTCTGGAACTACCACCCCGAGAAGCACACTCCCCAAATCCATGCCATTCGTGCCTCGAGCGACCCTGTTACGTTCACCCAGGTCTATGTCATCTTTGTCACCCTCACCACGATCGTGCTCTGGTGTCTGGCCCATACCTACGAGGATGTCTTTGGTGATATGGGTGTCATTGCTATCTTGCCTCTGGTCGCGTTCTTTGGCACAGGTTTGCTGACCAAGGATGACTTTAACAACTTTCTGTGGAACGTCATCATGCTGGCTATGGGTGGTATCGCACTTGGCAAGGCAGTGGAGAGCTCAGGCCTGCTTCATACCATTGCAGCTCATATCGAAGATGCGGTGGGCGGGATGTCTGTGTTCCAGATTCTTTTTATCTTCAGTTGCCTCGTCCTTGTCATGGCCACTTTTATCAGCCATACCGTTGCCGCTCTCATTGTTCTGCCCATTGTTGCCGAGGTGGGTGCACGTCTGGATGACCCACGTCCGCGTCTCTTGGTCATGGTATGTATGGATCCCATCTATGTATATGAGTTACTCATTCATCATGTCGTAGGGTATCGCCTTTATGTGCTCTGCAGCCATGGGTCTGCCCGTGTCTGGATTCCCCAATATGAACGCGATATCCCAAGAAAACGAGCTGGGTCGCCCTTATTTATCGACCAAAGACTTCCTGCGCAACGGTGTGCCATCCAGTGTATTTACGATGATCTGCGTAACCACGCTTGGATATGGTCTTATGTCCCTCATGGGCTACTAGGATAGTTTATCTTTATTACTGTATACCACTCGTACATAGACACTCTTATTTTCACCCATCGTATAGAGCCCCTTGATAGTGTAGTTCCTGGGAAGCTCATTCGCCGAAAACTTATGTCTCACATCCTTTGGCCTTTCAAATGCTAGAGTGCTTACTTTGTCTGTGCGCTCTTGTATTTTAAACACAGTTGCTGATGATGATGCCTATATACGCATATACGATGCTATGGACGGGCTCATATTGCAACTCCTTCAAAGTATTTCGGGAGGTGGACCGTGCACCGCACAGACCTCGTCCCCTCCACATTCTACACCCAAAGAAAAATGGCGCGTACTCTACAAGACCACTGGTACTGGACACATGCGATATATTGCAGCGTATAATATACTATTTTTTCTAAAAAAAAAGATTCCCCCCCCCTGCAGCCCGCATGTGTCTGCCTCTTGTTCTGCAATTTCAGTGGTGCGATTCTACGGGTTTGGATTCCTTAATTTTTGAAACACGGTATCACGTGCTGCCATCGGTACAAGCTCCGCATCGAGCAGTTGCCCTGAAAGGCTCCAGAAGACCTGGAAACCTTTATATATGTGGGTATACGTACCAGAATGGTAATTAGGAGCGCTTTTCAATTCTTGGTCTTATCAAAGATATTAGTTTGATTTGTGGATAATCGTCTGGCGTCTTATCAACCTTAATCTTGTAGAGCAGATAAGGATTGACGGGCGAAATTATAATAGCGGCAGAGATTGTCAAGGATTGGCTGTCTATGTTACGTCTGTTGTCTTTCTTTGTACTGTATATAGCCTACCCGTCATCAACTTTCAGTTCATTCTGTCGATGCGTGTTTTGCTTCTCAGCTGTTGCGGCTGGGTATACCATTCTTTAAGCGCGCAGGCGAAAGGACATCATGTTTTGCGCTACGCATTTCAGCCTTAAAACAGATGTTTACCTGACATGCTGCCTAAAATCATAACTGAAGGCATATCAAAATGTTTCAGCTGGAGCTGGCTGCCGCACACACGTGACAGCTCCTCCTTTTTTTTAACAGCATTGTTGTACATTTGTGCGCATACATAAGTGGACTCTAATTCAGAAACTGCTGTCGCGCTAAAAGGGAACGCAGTCGAATTTATATCTGCTCTGCTGATGCAATATGAAGACTTCCCTTCATTTCTGCCACATTGGTCTACGCAAAGTCAGTGCAGAGGCTCTAGGGTTAATAAAAAAGAGTCAAGATATGCCATATGATTTGGATGGTGTGTGACCAAGTGATGAATTAAGGGCCCTGACTGGGCGCACTCCGACACAAAGAGAGATTTGTTCGCTATCCTTCTTTTCTTGACAACCCTTCTTCCTTCCTGCTCCGCTGTCGTGTCTGCATATGGATATTGACGCTGTCCGCAGCTCGACTGCTTATGACAGTAATGAACTGCCCGAGCTTCTGTCAGCCAATCCGGTTTTGACACCGGCAAACAAGAACCAGGTCCCGGCACAGGTGGACGACGACGAAACAGACAAAACTGTCGCTCCCTCCGTCGACTCGTCCATCGACTCATTCTCGACCTTTGTTGCACGCCAAGAGCAAAAGCAGCAGCATCTCCACATCATACAGCAAAATGAGCCCTCGTTTGATGTCCCGGAGGACTGTCTGCAGAATGTGATCCAGAGCGATCCACCAATCTACGGCATTACAGCGGATCAATTTGCTCGGATTGAACACCTCTATGCCAGCACTCCCCTCCCGAACGATATGCTCTTTCCATGGCTGCACGGCGTCGACGGGAAGTCTTATCAGCAGAACCTTTTCTTTGGTGTGCGGCGCAGTCTGGTGCCCAGGTACAGGGGGCTCACCGTAGTCCATGCCGACGAAGCATGCCATCAGTTCGCTCGGCTCGTCCATTCCGTCCTGCCTAACGAGATTGTGTCGAACAAAGCCTTTATCAATAACGCCGAAGCAGAGCCCTCGGTCAATCTGCGCAACTTTCGGATCCAAGTGGCTCGTTATGCCACTGTGAGCGATATTGTTGTCTACGGTCATGCGGCTGACGAGGTCGCCCTGAACATTGCCCAGGCACAGGCCACCTTGCGCCAGGAACGATTAGAACACATACAGGATGTCAAACGCACGGCCGGGAAAAAGGCAGTCGAGAACGCCAACGAGCTGATCTACCGTGTGTTTGTGATCCAAGGTGAGCCAAAAGGGTTATAGAAAATATTAGGGGGTTGCTCATGTATCGGAGCGCACAGACCCCTTTGCAGTTTTCGAGAAGAAATACCCGCAGCTCGTGAGCTTTGACTCGAACGGCAATTCCGTCAACGACTTCCGCTTCATGGAAAGAGAACGCGAGGAGATGCGAGCCATGAGCCGTGCGACCGAGATCACTCCGAACATATGGGTACGCATACGCATACGTCTTACAAAGGCTGGATGCTTTGTCGGATCGGGATCTGAACTCTGTACAGTTAGGGAACACACAGGATGCGCCTGCATCTGTGCGCGACATTGACGACGACGACGACGACGACGACGACGACGACGACGATGGCGACGATTACAGTGACACAGACGATAACCCAAACCAGTTTTCTGTTTGTATCGAGGCACATGACCTCGCTGACATGCCCCTTCCTTCCACCCTCACCCTCGCACGCGAGACTCTGAATGAACTGCCTCCTTCCGAAATGCCCATCGAAATCATCCACCTCGACGTCTATGCCACAGGTGTGCCCGTGGCTCAGTCCGCGTTCGATGAGTTCCTTGACCGTCTCGATCACCTCTTGGCTTTTATGGAAGACCTGGCTGACCATGGCCGTAAAATTCTAATCCACTGCTCGGACGGATACAGCGAGACGAGCCTGCTTGCCCTGTCGTGGCTCATGTACAAGTTCAAGATACGCTTACCCGAGGCCTACATCAAGCTTCATGAAATGCGCAACTTTTTTGTCTATGCTGCCGATGTGCCTACGCTGCGTCGCATTGAGTATCACTTTCTCCATTCGCCCCATTCTTTAAAACGCAAGCGCGAAACGTCCGCACGGGAGGCAGGTGTCAACGCCAGTCATGTGAGTCGACTCAGCGTGGGCGGTGGAGATGATCTGTCCACCGACGGCGATATGGATGAAGAGGAGGAGACGTCTGGCCGCGACAAGCGGACGCTTCATGACGACACCTATATCAATGGCATTTCTAACTTTGCGACTGTACCTGCACGTGCGTTCGATTACATGTCCATCAGCAACGAAGACATTGATGAGACAGTTCCCATGCATCTGTTTCAAGCCGTTCCCGAGGTGGACCCTGCCGAAAAAGCTGCCTTTGCATGGTTCTATTCCCCGCGCTTTGAAGGCTCGTTCCCTTCGCGTGTCCTGCCCTTCCTTTATCTTGGCAATCTCAACCATGCGACTAATCCTGACATGCTCAAGGCGCTCGGGATAACACACGTCATCAGTGTGGGTGAACATGCCAACCTGGACTCGTCCGAGTTCCAAGTCTTGCTGCTGGACAATCTGTATGATGATGGCATCGACTCGATCCGGGAGCGGATAGATCAAACCGTGGCATTTATTGGTAAGGTTCACCCACCAAAAAAAAAAAAAAATTACATAGACTAATGCGCTTTTGATCAATAGACAGCGCAAGGACACAAGGCATGAAATGCCTGGTACACTGCCGCGTAGGCGTGAGTCGGAGCGCAACCATCACTATTTGCTATGTGATGGTACATTTAAACTACAACATTATCAAGGCGTACCTGTACGTCCGTGCACGCCGGTTGAGTGTGATTATACAACCCAACCTCAAGTTCATGTATGAAATGCTTCAACTCGACCAACGGCTCCAAGGACGAACAAGCGTACCGTGGCCCGTTATCAGCAAGGAGATACATCTTCTAAACATGTCTTACAGAGAATCTTGATAGCATTCGCTTGTAGCGATACCCATACGTCCCCGTCCAATTCTAATACTTCACTCCTTCTGTTTTTCTTTTCTTTCCTCTTTTTTCTTGCATGCACATAACTATATAAACCCAATTACTGCTCAATCTTAATGTCTGTCATTGTTGAAATGTGCTCCTTTGGAGGCAGTAACAACACCCCCCTCAACTAACGCTCATGAATTTGAAGATACCAGTGTATGTATGTATAGATGATAAATTGTAACCTAGTAACATTGTCGTTGAGCCCAGTTTCTAATAGGAAGGATACTTCTTACGTTATTATGTCGATTTATCTCATGTCTGATTACTGCACTGATTGCATATTGTATTATTGATACATACATATCATCACAGGCTTTACATCTATATATAGCGCATATGACGTGCGCCATAAATCGGCAGAACGCCTGTCCAAATAAAACATGCTTGCGAAATATGCACAGTTACACATCACGAAAGTGGCGTGATCTCCAAACATTTCACTTGATATCGATGTTTATGAAACATACACCAATATAGACCTTAACGAACGAAGAATGAAGAAGCAGAGGTAGTCAATTTTCTTGGCAAAGGTAGTTAATTTGCTTTAGCCGGAGTGCTCTCAACTACTGCCATCTAAAAGTGGGAAAGTTTCGAAACGCAACGTATATATCTATCACAATATCATCTTCTGTTCGTACCACAACCTAAATAAAGTGATGCTGCAATAGTATCTTCACCTTTCAGCTGCTTTCTCAAGATAACAAGAAGGATCATGGGCAGTGCAAGTTACAAAAAGCTCGATTGAGATAGCGACAGAACCACATGAATTGGTAATACCGAGGACACCATGTACAAGCAAGTCCAATTTTGCTAGCGTTGAATGACGCATATATTTACAAATATATATACATTGCTAAACTAGTAAGTACCTTCTTCAAAGCCGGGAATACTGCTGAAGGTAAGACTCTGTGTACCGATAGCGACTGTCAACACAAAACTAACGTGATCACTATCATAGGAGGCTTCAACGATCAATGTATCTAAGCATATCATTCTAACGGTGTATTTACTTGATACTTTGGTCATGCCGTTCTTTATTTTGTTCAGCAGTTGGACTGTCTAGCACGGGGGCACAGTCACGTCCCACTTACAATATGTATGCTGAGCTTTCCCGCCATGCGTAAGACCCCGTGAGAGATAAAATATGTCATGTCTCAAAGATATAACGGTCGTATGCTAATGAGCCAAGGTGATGACAGCGACGGACGCTATGGCCGATACCATCCCGACGGCTTCTAATGCCATGTTCTGGCCGGGTTAAACTCGAGGGCAGTCGTGCGTGCATGTATGCACTGTCTGCTTAGCTTCGCTGTATATGGAAATGGGCACCCATAGTGTTCTTTATCATACGCATTCAAGTACGCAGTAGCATTCTATACCATACATATATGCAATGACAAAATTATCCTTCTGCCGAGCAGAACGCAGAGCAAAACCAGCACACTGGTAGCAATATGCATAGCAGCGGTAAAGTAGAGAAACCGCAGCATACACACTGAGGAACAGAAGGTGTCCTCCTCGTGATAAAGTGTTTCATGTACAAGTACTTCGGTCCATCAGAGATACAGGCCACTGCGAGGCTGTAGGATTTCTTCTATACATGCATACTTACGTTCTACTCTCCTGACCGGGAACGAATTGACATTTTTGTCTTGTCTTTTGAGACAGACGTCCGTTCTTGTCAAGTGTGCGTGATTGTTATTCTACCTATCCCTCATTTTCTCATTATCTCATGCAAAGATAAATATACAAAAGAAATATATGTGATGCAGTTTATGTTGTATGGGTCTGTTTATGGGCGTTGGTGTTGGACCCTTCGCACTCACGACTTCAGCCGGCCACCGCCACCACGGTCCGGAGCAAAATGATAAAGGCAGTAATTTTGTCTTTTTCTCTCATTTAGTTGCATGTATGCATGTGTATCAAAGTGAGTAAATATGCATGATGTACGAACAAAGTAAGAAGTTTGGAGAGAGAGAATGTGCGGCCCACAGAGTTGCCTACCCACGGGTCCTTCAAAACAAACAATAACATCTGCTGCTTGTTTTATACTCTCTTCTATCATGTCAGTCAAAAACGGGGATTGACAAAAAAAGGAACCCGAAACGAGAAAAACTCTGCTTTCTCTCCCGTGATCCCCAAAACGCCGCGAATGTATATACACTAAACTCCACTCTTTTTTCTTTCGATGGATATCATATATCATGGTTCGTTGTTTTTTGGGGGAAAGGGATAGAGAGAGATGAACATGTAGGTACATATGCCATGGTATGCTAAGGAGGGAAAGGGTATGTTCAATGCTATTATTTACTATATATATACGAGATGTGGGTTGTGTGTTTAAAAAGTAAAAAGAAAATGGTGCAAAATGTTTTGGTTTTGTTGGGTGCATTCGACAAGGATTGATAGACTTCACTCGAGGTCGTCTAGGTCAAGGTCGAAATCGTCGTCATCCTCGTCGTCACTTGGATGTGATGACGGGTTTTGTTGTTGCGGTGGACAACGCTGAAACGCCGAAGCAGGTGGCTGTTGTTGCTGCTGGTGACGTTCCATCCATTGTTTCACCATTTTCTTGGCCACCATTTTGCCTCGCAGCTTATCCGCTGCGGCGCGTAGACGTTCGTTTTCCATCCTTAACTCTTGCAGCTGGCGGTCGAGAACAGCGTTCTGTTCAGAGAGTTTCCCAATCATGTGTCGCATCTCGTTTTGCTGTTGATTTTTCTTTTGACGGTATTTTGCTGAAGCCGCCTTATTCCGCATGCGCCGCTCTTGCAGCGTGAGCGGTGGGCCGTTGGCGATGGAAGCTGACGACAGGGACGCAGACGAGACTGGTGGTGAGTAGGCATCGTCCTCGACGTCTTCGGGCGAGGTTGGTGGCGACCCGAGCACGGACGAGTTGGCAGACGAAGTCGTGGTATGGGCCGGAGTCACGTAACGATGGTGCGGGTGCTGCAACGGCTGCTGGTGATGAGGCTGTTTATATGATCCAGACGATGAGCCCGAGGTAGGATAACCAATGGGAGGCGAGGGCGGAAAGATGGGGGCCGTGATGGCAGAGATAGACATGGGCCGGTTCATGGAGTTCATAAAAGCGTGTGAATATGAGGTAGGAAAAGAAAAAATAAAACGATGATTGTAAAAATGTACTTGAAGGAAAAAAGGCGAAAGAGGTTGAGGAGCGGCGCAGAAGGGAGACAGGTTCTTATATGAATGTTGTCATTTGTTTGGGCCCTCGATTTAGCACATATTAAAACCATGACACGGAACCTCTTTGTTCTGCATCAGATGACGAGACGGACATCAAGTTGCGCCCACGGGTTCGCGCATAAATTGCGACTCACAAAAAAAAAAAAGAAATTGGCTTGGCTGCGACGCATCATCAGCACACAAACGAGGCGAAACAACAAATATGTGTCTCCATATCTTTCTTTCTGTGAAAATGCGTCAATTGTCGTCCCCACTGGAGGTCCCATGATTTGTCTTGACCTCATCCAGCAACAACAAAGTTTTTTAATTTGGTACATAAACTGCAATCTGTCACCTGAGCGCTACTCTATCTGGAGATGCCCGCGCAATGTGCCGTTGTTGGCAGCCGGCTTGAGGTCAAGGATCCGCGTCAGAACCTCGTACACTTCGATATTCTGGAAAGGCTTGGCCGTAACATCCTTGGGGAAAATAGGTCCTTGCCCGACAAAGAAGGCGCGCGACTGCGGATTCAGGTTGTCGTAGCCATGGGTGCCGCGCGGTCGGAAGACGTCGCCATCTCTTGTCCTGTTGTAGCGTTCGTGCGTGATCAGTAGCCACCCCGCCTCGGGTACCACCAAGAGCGGTGCTATGCGCTCGTTGTGCGAGTAATGGTACCGCATCGGAATTGATTCGCGCTTGTAGACCTCAAAGTGCCCCGACTTCCGCTGGAGTCGCTTAAAGGCGTGGTACAAGCGATCCACTGCGTCGGTTTGGTTGACATCGGCAGGTGGTCGGATAGCAAGCAGAGGATCACCTTCGATGATGTCGATCAACGCCAGCTCGGCTGGTGTCAGCTCGTCCTCGTAGTAGATTAGGCGGGATACGTCTGTTTGGCTCATCCCGTGGTCGCTCACCACGATCACATGGATTATCTCCGTCAGGTTACGTGCCGAAAGGCCATGCATCAGTCGACCGACGCCTGCGTCCGCGCGTCTCAACTGTTTCAGCGTCTTTTTTTGTTTTTTACATTTTCAGTTGGACCCTGTCTCTGCAGCAAATACGAACAAAAATATATATAATGAAAAACTTGCCTCATTCGCAAAAGGTCCCTCACGATGCCCGGCCTGGTCCACCTGGGGCACATACAGGCCGATAAACTCCGGTCTTTGTTCAAAGGGCAAATCTAACCATGCAAGCGCCTGATCCACCTTCTCATCCATCGTCATAGCGTCACTGTAAGGGACGGACAGTGAAGGCTGCAGGTCATTGAAAGCAACGCTGCATCCGGGCCACATGATCGCTCCTGCAATCCTGCCTTGCCGCACAGCCGTGATCCAAATCTTAATCAACCCTCAGTTTCGCAGTCGCTCTTATAGTGTCAACAATAGTTCCGTCTGACGTACCGGTTCACCGCCCCACCATTTCATATCCCAGCTGTGTGCTGGATCTTTGTAGTTGAAGGTGTCGTTCAGGACAGGATCATAGAAATAATTGTTGACGATGCCATGGGCTTCCGGTAAAAGCCCTGTCACCAACGTCCAATGGTTCGGAAATGTAATAGGCTGCACGCCAGGATTATTAGAGGGCCTCAGCCCATCTTCTGCTTGTGTCCCCAGCCACTCTCCCCCCTTAAAATCACTGTTGTTTCTTCATGTCTGCACAGACTTACCGGGAAAGATGGCGTCATCCAATGCGCACGAATGCCATCATCCGCTTGTAAACATGTCAGTTCCTTATATTCTCGCAATGCAATAGAATGCACACATCTACCTATACGAGCCAAATTAGGCGTGATATGCAAGTCCAGATCGTGATTGACGACGCCGTCGAGTGATATCATGATAACAGTAGGGTGAAAATGGTGAGTGCCGTTACTCATGATGGGTCGTGTTGGGTTGTCGGCGGTTGCACAGAGACCAAGCGTGAGGCCGCCTAGTGCCATCAGAACGAGCATCAAGGCGCCGACTCCGTATCTGTTCCGCCACTCTTTCTTCCGTTGCAACGTCCCACTGTCTATGCTGTCACTGCGCTCGACACTGTTATAGTGAGACGACGGTTGCGAGTCGGAAGGTAGCAGATGTTGGGACTCATCTGCCCGCGATGGATCTTGGCTCATGTTGGAGAGACAAATGGGGGAAAGCGTGGGTTGTTAGGCAATAGTTGCCCAGGTAAGTTCTCCCCCAAACGACACAAATGTCTCCTTATGGTACCTTTGAGCGGGGAATTAAAGCATGAATGACAACCATTGACACAGAGACGACCTCTCAAGGTACAGTATATGCGCACAGGACACAGTGAAGATGCCGTAATAAAGAAGCAGATATGCACGGGGCACAAATGTGTACTATAGAAGCCCGGGTTTGACGCACATATGGCAGCTGCGATTAAATGTGCCTGTTTCCACTAATCACCATGCCTGCGTAAAAGACAAAAATGAGGCGCATTAACGAGAACCCGAGCCGTTGCACGTAAAACAAAATACACACTTCTCTGTATGCATGAAGTACTATTACATATACACCATGCACCCGTTTACTTTAGTACACGCGTACTGAAACGGACTGCCAGTGAATAATCCCGATCTTCTCTTCATTTGGTATCGCCATGTGACCTTAGAATATTACAAATTCGCGCAAACTTGTACCGAGATGATGCATACTGCGACAAAAATGAGGAGAGTAATGCGGGAGATAAGTATACTCTATGTCAATGATGGTATAATGGTAGGTGATATTTTGGTAATATACGATGTACAACTTCTCAGTAGTCTTCAGAAACGTGGCGGCGTGGAGAGCAGCGGAAAGAGCCCTCATCCAATGTCTTACCCACAGCATGATGGCGATAGGCTTCAAACAGCTAAATAGACTGTTATGAATGATGAAGTCACTTTACATAAATGGTGTGACTTACCAGATCTCTCACCCCGGGAAGCTCCATGACATGATGATCTTTTTCCACGTTGTTGACCAAATAAGCAGGCTCCATGAGAGGGAACCGGATATATTGAAGTATCTCGGCAAGGCCTTCCTTTCTGTCCTCTGCAAAGCATGTTACAGTGGGAGTTTCCTCTTCGTCTTCTGGGGGTGTGGGTGACGGAGATGCCACTTTGGCCGCTTCTTGCTCTGGGTCATATAAGGATGCAGTTTGCTGGATAGGCTGTACGGATGCTGTGGAGTCATCCACACCTTCCAAAGGCCCCTCTGCTTTATGCTCCAATGCCGACTGCATGTTAGGCGTATACTTGGCCCAGGCCATGATGGCATCATAGAGCATTTCCTCACTAGGCAGAACGCCTTCTTCTATCTGGAAGGCCACCTTGATCACCTCTGGCTGAGCATGGAGCCAAGATGGGTGCTTGATCAGATCTTGAAGGTATCGACTCACATATTCCAGGCAAGCCTGACGGGTTTTCTCACAATCAAACTTATCTGCATAACAAATGCGTGGTTTGGTGGTGAGGCGGATGCTCTGTATCTGCATACCCTTCTTTCCATCTTACCTGCCCAGCTCCATATTTCCCATACATTGTCGTGCGTTATCTCCTGGCGCATGTAGCGCAATGCTTCTTCACGAACGGCTGTCACCTGGAACCGGTCGGCTACCTCCAGAATAGCATAGGCATCGCGCACCGACTGAAACTGGATATCAAAGGTGTAGCAATAGCGAAGTAAGCGAGTAAACGCCCCGGTCTCGACGCCATGGATGGTAATGACGGACTCGTAAGACTCTCGCATGCCACTCGTGAACAAGGCTTTGAACATGGGCGACATGGCTGAAAGTATATTCTTGTGACCATAAATAATAGGCCTGTCTTGTGAAATAGCACATTTAGCTTCCTCTGACGTGCTCGACGCGTCGTCTTCGTTGCCGCCAGTGAGAGACGGAGTGACCTGCAGCTGAACGTCGGCAAACTCAGGTGAGTTGAAGTAGTTGGCAAAAGGCGATAGGCCGGGAGCGGCGATGGGCGGCAGCGGGTCCACTTCTGATTTTAATATGATCATATTGATGGAAAGCGAGGCTTGATTCTGATTCAGAAATGGTTCGAGGCTACTAAGCGTCGCAAGGGCAGGTTCGCCCCATTCGGTATGCTTCTCGCTTAACCACATGGGGTGTAGGCCTACACACATATATATATAATACATATATATAAAACTACTAGACCATACAAGAAAAGACGGGGCTTACGTTTTCCAACACCAAAGTCGTTGTAATAGTTTGTAGGGTTCGTATTGTGGACCTTGAGGGTGAGCTGAATTTTCTTTCGCACACCGCGCAAGCATCCCGGCGTAGTTTCATGCATCTTGACGAACAAGGATAGCATCTAAATAACTTGTGATGAGTCACACAACGTTCCTAGTGTATATCCAACACAAACCTCTGGGTTCTCAGGGCGCCCTTTATACAGCTATACAGGCTAGGTGGGTGAGTAACTTCACGCGAACCCAAGACAAAAAAAAAGGGGCGAAACCTTAATGGACCTGGATTGTAGTAAAAAAAAAAGTCAGCACGTACGAGTACAAGGATACAAGGCATTAACCTACCATTTGAGATCATCGAGATAGAGTGGAGGACTATTGTACTCGGTGCATAAAGCGAGCTGGGACCAGTCCGGTATCCGCCAGTGGCAGGTGTGAGACGCCTTGATGACTCCTACTACAGGGTACGTCGGTTTTTATGTTGTGGGGGCAGAACAACTTACCTTCGTTGCTCATGACGACGATGGTGAGAAGGGAAAAAAAAGGGTTGTTGTCAAGGAAGAGAAAAAGGAAAGGAAAGAGAGTTATAAAAGCAGCAGGTGGCGTGAACTCTATTCACGACCCTGAAACGCGGTTAAAGTTCGGTTCACCAACCTCAGAGCTGTTGAAACTACTTTTTTTTTTTCATTTTTATTCCAGTTTAACCATGCAAAATCTGCAACAGCGATTTTCACCTGCCAAACCAGATCATGAAGAGGACGAGGCGGAGTACCTTGACGAAGAAGGCAATTGGACGGTCGTTGCTTGGGAATGGACGGCTGATGGTACTCTATGATTAGAGCAGGAGCGATTGCTGCAGGATCTGCGACGGCAGAACGAGAGTTCCAACCTGACCATTCAAGTAAGCACTCGAGATTCCTTATTGTAAGCACGTCTGATAACCCCGGATACAGCGAGGCATGATCCTGGTGGGTATCTTGGTCTCGAGCATGTAAGCCCGTACACGGCAGAAACGCACAAGCACACTGACAGACAGCCCGAGAAGCTATTCCATCTTTCTGTACGATCTCGTGTTTTCGAGCCATACCATCCTTTACGTGCCCCATATCCCGGTCCCGTTCTGGGGCAGCCCTGTGCCATCTCTCATGCCTGTGCCTGAACTAGCGTCCCTGACGAGTATCGGGTGTCTCTACGTGGGTGTGTATGCATTTGTCCACACCTGTCGCCTGACCCCACGCGAGGCCTTCCTCCTTCAGACCCCGCCTGAGGGCCGTGGTCTTGCTCCTGTCAGCGCCCACCGCATCCCGATCGCTATCTCGGCGATCCTAGGCAGTGTAGCCCCCATCCTTGCCCTCTACGACCGTGCGTCTGTCGTCGAGTGTGTCTTTTGGCTCTTGCCGCTGTTCGTGCTGGGTCTGGATTTGCTATCACTGCGCATGATGCGTCAGGTGGACGAGAAGATTGATGCACTCGACAAGACCCGCTACAACTTCAAAGGTGCCTAATCATAGAGCACACTGTATGCGTTCTGTCCAATATATCAGTTCTATCCCTTGTGAATACCTTATAAATAATGTCTGTACATATGTATATATATATACATATATATACCCATCCTGAATTGGCATGCTGGGTGTAAAAAAAATTAAGTCGTGTATTGGATTTATTGCGGCGAGAGACGTCAAAGTCGAGTAAGAGAACAAGTGTGCATGGAGAGATCCAACCAGGGAGTGTATAGGATGAGAGAAGTGATACGTGAAAAATTGAGAGCGAGGAGAGGGAGAGAGAGAGTATATATGGAAGAAACATGAGTGCAAGTTGATTAGCCATAACGATGCTGAAGATCTTGAAGGTAGTCGGTGAGCTAGAACAGAAAAAGAATACAACTACCTTGAGCAACGGTGATCTTATGCTGTGTACCCATTCCATGCCTGCTTCGTTCCTTACCTTGGAACCTGCATTTTCTGCCAGATCACGCACGGCATCCAGATCCGCGGCAGCCTGGCCAACGAACTTGCGTGCAATGTTGACGGCCTGATCCTGCAAATCATCCCAGTCACCGCCTTCGAATGACACGGTGTCTCGCTCTCCGCCACGGCTCTCCTCTTCGCGCCCAAAGTACTGGTCGGACGAGATGGCGTTGGCGTTGTGGAACTGCGACAGACGCATCTGCTGCTCGGCCGAGATGGCAGGATCGTACGAGCCGCGACCAAAGTATTGGTCGGATGAGATGGCTTTGGCGTTACCAAACTTCTCGCGAGCCGACTGCGATTCTTGCTGTTCCTGCTCGTACCCCGTAATGCGCGCTGCTTTGCTCTGCGGCGTAGGCACCTGCCGCGCGGTGTCACTCACGCCCATGCGGGACATGCCAAAGCCGAGCTTCTCGTATGCGTCTTCTTCGTCGTCCTTCTTGGCATGGGATGGCGCATCCTGGTAGGCGAGGCGCGACGAGAAGCCGCGCTCCTGTTCCTCGACGGAGGGCGCCTCGTCCTCGTGTTCCTCCGTCTCGTCGATCCCCAGCTTGGCCTTGCGCTCGCTTTCTTCCTTGGCCCTGGCCTCGGCCGCAGCGTAGTCGAACTTGACGGGTGCCTTTTTGGCGCCGAGCTTGCTTGCGCCGAGCTTTTTGGCACCGAGGCGCGATTTGTTGGGACGTGGGACGGCGGTGCGGGGCGTCGCGGTGCGGGGCGTGGGTGTCCGTCCCGGGGCCGTTCCTGGCTCGGTCGACTGGGTGGCGGGTGAAGAGGGCGCAGGCGAAGCGGGTGCAGGCTCAGGCGAAGCGGGTGTTTCCTGGGCGGGTGGCGGCTGGGTGGGGACCACCACAGGCGAAGCAGACGCGCCGTCGACGGTATCTTCCTGGGGTATCTCAATCACAACCGTCGTTGGGTGCCTAACGAGAACGAGCATACCACGCGTGAGTGACCCAATGTATTGTTGCCCCCCCCCCCACTTCCCATTCCAATATCTGACACGTACGCAACCGCATCGTCTGCCGCGCGCTTCTCCAACAGCTTCTTGTACTGTTGGCCTGCGCGGCTGCTGTACTTTGTTTTGGCGTCGCCCGTCGTGCTTTGGCTGCTGTACTGTGAAAAGTATTCGCCTGCAGCCTGGTTTCCGCCCACGCTCATGAGACGCAGCTGGTCCCACGTCCATGCATCGAGTACGGTCGACCTTGTTCATCCTATGAGTACGCCATCTCGAGAAGAAAACAGATCCCACCGCCTTTTCCCGCTACCTCACAAAGCTAATGTGCACGCCCATGTTGCGATGGGCGGCCGAGCAGTCTGTGCAGAGGTAGATGCCAAACGACACAGACGCCCACGTGGGATTCTTCGAATGGCAGTCGAAACAGGCCTAGAAGCATGCGTGTGAGAACGTGCGGCGTTCGGAGGATGGGGCGGCTTACTTTGTTGTATCTGCTCTGCTTGAGCTTCTTGAAGACTTGCTCAATCTGGTCCTTGGTAGGTTCAGGCATGGTGCTCTAGATGAGGCAAGAGTAAAAAGAAGCAGCAGTTCCACTGGTGCCGCGCGAGCCGGCATTCAATGTAATTCGCGGTCCGGTGCCAGAAATGGTATAAAGCCGCCAGCGTGGAGAAGATAAAATAATGAATAAAAAAAGCAAAAAGTAGCTGTATTGAAAGTCTATCATGGCAAACAAAATATACAAAGCGAAAACAATAAACTAAACAATAACTGGCAAAGTGGTATGAAGAGGAACATGCAATGGAATAGAAAATAGAGGTGGGTTGCGGGAATGAGGTAGGACCCTCAGATGACATAATTATCGGGAGACTGTATGAAGAGAGGAGGGAGAGAGAGAGAGAGAGAGAGAGAGAGGCGAAAGAGAGAATTACGCCCAGACATCTTCTTGATAGCGACCGTTGCGACGCAGGTTGGACACGTACTCGACCGCGGCAGTCTCATCCATGCCGCCCATATCCTTGGCAAAGTCGACAATGGCATTGTTGACGTCCTTGGCCATGCGCTTGGCATCACCGCAGACATAGACAGACGCACCCGCGTTGTGGATCAGGTCCCACATCTCGGCCGCATTCTCCTTCAGGCGGTGTTGCACGTACACCTTGTGCTCCGTCTCGCGCGAGAAGGCAGTGATGATACGCGACTGGCCACCGAGCGTGCTAAAGAGTTCAGGCCACTCGTCTGCATACAGGTAGTCTTGATCCGATCGCCGTGAGCCAAAGAAGAGCACGGTCGTGCCCACCTTCTGGCCCTGTTTCTTTTGGAAGGCGCGTTCACGCACAAAGCCACGGAAGGGAGCCACGCCGGTGCCAGGGCCGATCATGATGACGGGCTTCTCAGCCGAGGGCAGGCGGAAGGTCGAGGCGCGAATGTGCACAGGCAGACGGGCCTCGCGGGTATCCTTGTCAAAGTACTCGCCATGTGGGCCTTGGATATCATACGTGGGGCCCTCCGAGGGGTTGTCGGAGGAGGGATGCACCGCCGAATGGACGGCCCAAAGGTAGTTGGTGTTGACGCCGTAGACGGTGCGCTCCGGCGTCGGCTCCGGGTTGTACTGCAGCGTGACAGCGGTGACGCTGACCGTGTTGGGGGACTCGGACGAGGAGGACGAGATGGAGTAGTAGCGGGGCTGGAGGCGCGAGAAGCATTCGATCAAGATAGGGGCCGGAATGGCGGGCTGGATCTCGCAGTACTCAAAGACTTCCGCGAGGTTCCGGACGGCATCGAGCACGACACGTTTGTGCTCCTCCTTGTCGTCCACAATCTTCTGCAGGGAAGGCGAGTCACAGAATGGCAGAAGGGCTTGCAGGGCTTGGCGCGAGGGGGGTTGGCATATGTCGAGGTAGTGGCGCAGTGCAGCTCGGTAGGTCGTCGGGGTCGGGAAGGGCGACTGCTTCGCCGCGCTGGGGTCGGCGGCGCGTACGCTAATGGGCGTATCCAGCTTATTCGATAAGCCGACGGCGGTCGCGAGGCGCATGATCTCCACGTCATTGTTGCTCGGCCAAATGGCAACGTGGTCACCGGTCGTGTAGGACAAGCCTGAGCCGGCAATATCGATATCAATGTGCAAGCAATGGCGGTCACACCCACGCAGAAGGTCGCGCGAGACGATGGGGGCCGGGAAGGGCTTCTTGGCGTCAAAGGAGGACTGGGCCTTGTTGCCGAGCTCACCAAAGTACACCGCCTCGTCACCTTCGACGAGCTCATCGACCACCCAGGTCGCCGTTTCACCTGCGTCTTCACCTGCCTCAAGGTTCTCGGCCAGAATGGGCCACATGCCCTCCTGCCAGTTCACAAAGTCATCCTCGAGCGAGCCGTCGTCGTCGCCTTCACCGCGCTCGCCCAGACGGGTGGCGCCTGCCGCGGCGAGTTTCTCGTCTACGACCTTGGCGGCCTGGTTGAAATACTCGTAGGTGCGGTTGCCGAGGCCAAAGACGCAGTAGCGCAGATGCTCGAGCGAGCGCTGCTCAGAGAACTCGGGCTCGTCTTCCTGGAGCAGGTCCCAAAAGGCTTGAGCATTGTCCGTCGGCTCGCCCTCGCCATAGGTGGCCATGACAAACAGGGCGAGTGCATCCTCGGGCACTTGGTCGAGGAACTTCATATCGACGACCTCCAGATCGTACACCAGAGGGTTCTGGCCATAGCGCTTCTTGATCTCCTTGGCCATGCGCTGGGCATAGTCTTCGGCCGTGCCTGTCTGGGATCCATAAAAGATGACGACCTTGCGGTTCTGCATCGCCCGATGAGTGACATGACTCTCAAGATGAGCAGCATCGGCTTACCTCTTTCTTCATCTGAGCCACAAAGTTCTTTGAATCGTCTTGCTCCTTTTCTGGTACGTTTGCCTTGTCAAGAGACACGTTGTTGGTGGAAGAAGTACGGGCGCCGCCAAAGAAGTGCTGGCGGACGACGTAGGCCAGGGCACCCAGGCCGAGGGTGCCGACAAGCACCATCATCTGATGGTCTGCCAGTAGCTGATTGTGTTTTGACATGAAATAGGCTTAAAGCGTGAATGAATGGATGGAAACAAATGAAAAGTAGAACTTTGATCTGAGCCCACCCTGTCCTTTATAAATAAATGGTGCGCCTGCGCGTGGCAAGTGAAATTATTTTTCCATGCTTCGGCCCGGCGGTATTCCCGGCCCTCGATTGGCTATTATTCATTGCGAAGATTCTGCCGGCCGTGTTTGCCCCTGGCCCAGCAGGACTTCTTCCGGCAGACGGAATTTTCTTTGAACCATAACCCATTATCAACCCGATCATTCTTCTGCTCCCCACACGGTTTTTATGTCGATGTCTTTTTGCCTCAATTGGTATCTTGTTCTATTTCATTATTGCTCGGTTTTTGACAATCGTAGCACATATTCCAACAATTCGTCCTCGTCCATTTCTTCTATGTTTGTCGATTCGCTAACAAATGACTCATCCCTAAAAAGGGACGCTTCGTCATCGGATCCAGGTTTCCGATTCTGAGCATATACCTCGTCGTCTTCATCTTCTTCTGCTTCGTCCCTTGCCACTGCCTGGTCCTTCTCCTCATGTGGCTCATTTGCTAAAAATATGAAATAAAAATGGGTCTCAGCCTCATCCTGCCATCATGTTATACAAATATATTTTTTTTTTTTGAATTACCCTCTGGAAATGCGGCCAAGACCTCGTCGGATACCGTGCCCGATAGATCGACCTTGACCAAGGTCACCCCGGACCCAACCGGCAAGTGACCCAAATACTTGTACCGCTTCCGGTATACCTTAGAATGAAATGAATACCCGCTTCCGTATATAAGACTGTGATGCGACGTCGCTTACCTCGTCAAGGGTCCTCTCCTCCATGGATATCACCCTGCTTACCAAAAGCTCAGGGAAATACTGATAATCGCCAAATTCATGGCGCAGCACGCGGATCTGCTGAGGATGAAGAAATACCAGTTGTCCATCCGCAGCCTGGAAGTAGTAATAACCCATGCCACCCGAATCGCGTCGACCGCCGTTTGATTCGTGTCGGCGCGGGCGATGCCGTTTCATTGCCAGCGGAGGCTGTGCCCGTTCGACTTCGATATGCTTCAACCCAGACGTGATCGAAACCAGCTCCTCATTGTCTTCGGGTAGACTCAGGCGAGCCATGGCCTCCGTCAATTCGGATGTGTCTCTGGCGTATTCGGCCGTCATGTAGTCGAGACTGGCCAGCATGAAGCGTGCATAGGTGAGCGCCATCGGGGTCCGGTCTGTGGGTATAAAGTTATTTTGCTGCGGCAAGGCTGGAGCCGTCGTGGGCATCGAAAACATGGACCCTGCAGGTCGATGCATCAAAACAAGGCGGACGGGCTCATGTAGACGCACAGCCACCGGATGGTCAATCTTTTTGACATGCTTCAGATCCTCGGCGGCCGTGATCGCATCTCCACACACCGGGCAGTCGCGCACCGGGGTGTTCTCTTCCGCCAGTTCGAAATAATGAAGTATACAAGGCAAACAAAACACGTGGCCGCACCGCGATACACGTGCCGCCAATGGATCGTCTGAAAGGCAAATGGGGCATGCAGGCATACGGTACGCTGATATTAACTGTGTTTGTTTTCGCGCGGTGAGTTTATATTTATGCAAAGAAAAGCCAAAAAAAAAAGCAATATTACCACTTGTTCAATCGCGTCCCAGTCGAAACAAGCATCAGGATCCACCGTATTCTCAGCATAGTCGCCCTGGGCAGAAAGCAGGAACCGGAAACTTTTGAATCGCCTGCTTAGCTTTTTCCAGTGTTTCAAAGCCTGCACCCATTCTTTCTTCCCCTTCTTTCAGGAATAAATAGCCTACTTTGCATTCACGAATTTTTCCTTTCGATAGGGTACATAGGATGTTTCAATAGGCTCAATATGGTCGTCCTCGCAGGCATGCACAGGCGAGGCCGAATGTTCTTGCGATCGTTCGGGTAGTGTAAAGTTGAGCAAGTGATTCAAACTCGGTCCTTTGTTTTTGCGTTGTTTCTGCTTTCGATCTACAGACACCAAAGAGACAACCACTGTCATGCCATTGTCATGGCACTTTTAGAAAGGGGGATTACCTCCCGGGGATTGGCGTGACGTTGAGTTGCGTTCGGTCATTATGCAAAGAGGTTCAACAAAGTGAAAGGGAGAGGCAGAGAGATAACAGGGCTCTGGTTTTCAACCACTTACTTCCTCTTTTGGAAATGCCTGAGGACTTCAGGTCCATTCATGGCTGCGGTAGACCCTACGTATATCCGAAAGTGCTCCGTTTCGATCAAGACTTGGCCCCATTACAGCCGGTGACCAAATGTGAGGTGACACTTGTGCTCTGGACTTGACTGTTCTTGGCTTAGACAAGGATCTGCGTAAACCGGATGTGACATGCTTCTATTTTTCTACCAGCCAAGAATGAAAGCAACTTTACCGCTGTGGGTCACTGTTACAAATGTAACAGGGTTCTAGGACGTTATTTCACTATTTGTACTTGGGGTGCTTTTCTTGGCATAATGTTCCATCTGGCAGGATTTCACCTATCGAGTATCTGGACCCTTCCCCTTTCATCTCGGGTTACAAATGCAGGGGCGTCGACTGTTTGCCCAGACGGCAGGATCCACAACCACTGAAACAAAACCGGGCTTTCGATTCCCAATATACACCCAGCCAAATAGTTTGCGCGCACCATCCCAGGAAGATTGATACCATACGTTCTCAAATACTTTCGTCAAATGACATGGCCCTTTTCCAAGGAAAAAAAAGCCAGCAGTGGTGTCGCTACACAGCACTAAAAAGTAAGCATTTGCTTTAGACTTTAAGATTGCGAGAGCCCTCTCTTTGTTTTATTTTTTTTTTTTGCACTTTTTTTTTTTCGATCGCGATAAACTCTTCCCAAATTTTTTGATTTTGGCGAACGATCATAGAAAAAAATGGCACATCGCTCAACAAGAAATTGGTTCATTTATTTTGACGATTGTGGCACATTATCACGAAAAAATTGGCAAATGCTACAGTGTTTTGAATTTGAAAATAAAAGATTTTTGGTGATAGTCTAAAAGCAATCAATCAAAACTGACCAAGTGTGGTTCAGAAACACAGTAACCGATACAGTGTGCCTCCAAAAAAATCAAGTGCGCCGCAATAAAAAATCAAGTGTCATCAGGTTAAAATCGAGTAAGCCTTCCTGGTAAGTCTTTTCCAAACTACTGGATTTCCACTTTCATTTTGCGTGACATCGTACCGCGTCCACACCATTCTTGGCTTGTGACGCATTACGTTGTCACGAAAAATGAAAGTGGAAACCCAGTAAGAGTGCAGGTCTGCTTGGCAAAAGTGTGCCTCCAAATACGTCTTGCACTTTTATCTTCTGTTGAAACATGCCAGAGTTCAATTTCCTTTACGTGGAGGCGAACGGGGCGGTTATCAATGAATCTGATGTATTTGATGTATCTGATGTATCTGATGTATCTGATGTATCTGATGTATTTGATGTATCTGATGTGTCTGATGTATCTGATGTAACTGATGTATTTGATGTATTTGATGTATTTGATGTATTTGATGTGTCCGATGTATCTGATGTCATTAAAAATGAGTCATTGCTATTTCGATGTTCTTTGCATTATCCACAGAGATAATACGCAAAAAGATGTCCATGTGTGGTATTTGCACAGAAAGGGTCGATATGAAGTAATTGAGACTGTGATCCACTGTTATTCATGGAAGAAATATGGTTAAGTAAGACTGTTACGACTTTATCCTCTGTTTACTGCTGGCTCTGAGATCTCACAATACACGTGAAGCAAGTAAACAGAAGTTTTTTTTTTTCATTTTTCTTTAAAGTCGGTTACCATGACAATCATTGAAGAAGAGAATATGAATGAAAGTGATCGTAAGTGGTATTCTGTATATTTTTTCTTTCATGATTGTTACTGAATGTCCATCTGGCATATTTCCAGCGGCAAGCGATCTCCTCACGTTCCGGTTGCCAAATGATAAATTGCCAGGGAAAGATCAAATAAGCAAACAATTATTGAAAACACAATCAGTGATTGACCTGATCACTGAAGATTTATTGGGCGTTCCCAAGGGAACGTACGGATCAGCCGGAACTGAATGGGTCGATTGCACTCGTAGCGATGTTCTGTACACCCCTGGTCAAGGAATCCAACATTCATTGCCGCCTATCCTTATCGAAATTCAGAGTACTTGCAATGAAGACTTCATGACTCGGTTATTGCAATATTCTGTCAAGGCGAAGCAACTTTACGGTGCGTACCCAATGGTGTTGATATTTTGCATTGATAAGCTATCACCCGCTACTTTTATATCCAAATTCAAACCGATCGCCGAAAAACCTTGGATGTACGCGCTCCAATCGACAGAGTTTTGGGCAAAATGTTGTTATATTGTGTCCAAAACCACCATATCAGACACCGAACCTGACACCAGCGCGTCACATCTGTTTGCACTATCGACGTTCCTCATCGAAAAGTCAGCAACCTTATACGGCCACTCCAATCCTGATCATCCAACAATCCAATTGCTTTATCGCCTTGCAAAAAAAAATATTGAAGTCGACATTGAAAATGAACAAAATTTGGTTCATGTTGTGGATGTAATCTGTTCCAATAATGAAAAGTTGCTGCGTAAGGTTGACGATGCTCTGCTCGCTGTGCCTGAAACATCCAAGGCGAAACGTCTTATCAACAGGGCATTGGAATTTAATGGATCCGCCAAGCGAAAATACGTTGTAACAGAAGACTCTGACTCTTCCCTTGAACCACTTCCGCGCAAGATCCAAGGAACAAAAATGGAAGACTCCAGTAAACAAGCCGATGTCGAATTCATCAGCAGCTACCGAAAAAAACTGGTCGGCAAGATGAATTGGAAGGATTGTTTGCGGCAGGCACATGAACAAAACCGTTGCAAGCGCTTTTCAACGGATAATGCTATTCGTTCCTTTTATTACCATGAAACTAATGAATAAATATCCTTGATGTGCGCACTCCTTTACTTTTATCTTCATCTTCTTCTTCCTTTCCCTCGGAAAAAAAAGCTAACGGCAGCAACACGATTTTATGAGGATTAGGTCCCTCGGTCATCTGCATGGACAGACTCTGGCAAGTGGCAAAAAAAAAAAAAGGTCGCCAGCCGTAGCATCCAGTCAGATACATCAAATTCATTGATAACCGCCCCGTTCGCCTCCACGTAAAGGAAATTGAACTCTGGCATGTTTCAACAGAAGATAAAAGTGCAAGAAGTATTTGGAGGCACACTTGGTCAGTTTTGATTGATTGATTTTAGACTTGGATTTGTACTGTATTACCAAAATCTTTTATTTTCAAATTCAAATCACTGTAGCATTTGCCAATTTTTTTTCAAAATAAGTGAACCAATTTCTTTTTTCGGGTGAACAACAATTTTTGGGGGGCGAGCGCACGTTCTACATTCGAATGGCGCGCAGCATGAAAATCGAAAAAGACCTTACATACTCAAAATAAAGCACAAAAAACTGACGGCATACATATTAGCTGCCAAGAAGTGTGTTTTCGTTCTATGGAATTCACGCGCTGGATATAAAGTAAAAATAGTAGCGAAAATGAAGACATACAGGGGTTGAAAGCGATACGAACATTTCGGTAGATTGAGGCAAAATGAACGCAAGCCAAGACTGTGATCGACGATAGGTTTGAATTGGTAATGTCTAGACTTGTTCGGCCTCTAAGTTCAGATAGATCGGCTCGTCGGGAAAGTCACTTTTTCCTGAGGGATGACAGACGCAAACTAGAATATGGATCGACACATGTGTTTAAAATGAAAAGGCTATACTTAGCCTAAAGGTTGGGGGAGGATGAGGTGGCTCTTGGACCAAGTTGTCGAGACGCATGAAATCCGCTAAAAGATCAGAGCGCGCTTGACGATCCGTTTCAAATGGACCAACCGCCGCGTTGTGCCACCCTTGCTCGCGCAACGATTCGTGCTAAACGCTCGAATTTCAGCTTCAGAATTTTTTTTCCTTTTCTTATGCGGCCGCTCTTATCGACCCTTTAAAAGAGGGCCCCTTTCTTGTTTTCTGTGGAAAAAAAAGTTTTCTATATCACGTATCTGCCCTTTTTCTGCTCCTAGTCATATGTCTCTCGCGGCACCACTCGCTGTTGAAGAACGCAACATCAGTCGCAAACTCACTATCTGCGCCGATGCGCAAATTGTTAACGTACGACCTATTGTCAAAGGTAAATTCAAAGATATATATTCTCAAGAGAACGAAGTGACTGACTTCACCAATTGCTTTTAGGCGCTACAAAGGAAGCAGCACATACTTTGACCGAGGCATATGCTGGTGATCCACTCTTGAACTGGTGTCGTGGCCCCAAATATGAAGAATTCCTGTATACCCTCTTCAAAAACATGGTGCACTCGACATCACTCCAGAGCCGCGATTTTGCGGTGCAGGTCGAAGGCTGCAAAGGTGTCCTGGTATGGACCAACCAGCCCCAAGGATGCCCGTGGCCGCACGTGCTCAACACGGCCAAACTCGCCAGCTACATCGGATGGACCGCTACGATTCGTGCCCTCATGAAGTTTCAACCTGCCTGCGATAAGGTCCGTCGTCGTGTCATGGCCAACTATCCCCATTATATCACGATCGGCTACGTCGGCGTCCTCCCCCACGAACAACGGAAAGGACTCGGCAGCGCCCTGATCGAACACGTCACCGATCGCGCCGACGCTGCCCATCATCCCATCTACGTCCAGGTCAACGACGCCAAAGCAATCCGCTTTTTTGAAAAGTTTGGATTCCAGGTCAAGGCCACTGTCAATGTGACTGGTCGTAAGCAAGACCTGCCCGTGTCGCTCATGGTGCGTGAACCAGTTGTCTCTGGTGACGCATCTGAACCTCGCCCACTGCGCCTTCGACCAGGACGTCAGCACTCCAACTATTCGGGGTAGAACAACCCCCATGCATGCCAAAACATTTCATTTTTTTTATTGTTTACATTCAACTACACTCATACATGACTGCTAGTCATCTCCCCTTTGTTCATTTCCTTGGCCCAACTTTGTAAAAAGGCTAGATATGGACTGTATATACATACATTTTGCATTAAAAAGGAAGTAAAATCGTAAAGTGCACGTTTCTTAACTCGCAAACGTCAAACGAAACAAACATGATAAAAATATCGCAATTTGACTAGGAGGTGATTTGCTATGAAGGAATCCCAAAAATCACCAACGGCGTGGACATTCTGTTGTATGTAGATTGCAAAAGGTCCGCCGCTAATCATCTTTCTCGTGCGAACAATTTTTTGACATTCGAAGCTATTTTTGGTATTCTGCTGTCTAACGCCGATCATTTGGATCATGGGTACACCAAAGCAGCCATGTCGTTTTTGGGAGGTGTGGGAAGATGTGTGTGTCTATAAAGTTTATTAGCTTTTCTTGTACATCCGGAAATGATACTAATCATGTATCGTGGAATAAAAAAGATACACCGCCAAAGATGGCCTGTGCGAGTGTGGAATGAATGAGCCGAGCGTTTCGCCGAGAGATAAAAATAGCGCAACATCTCTATTTCTTTCACCGCCGGTAAAAGTACTCCCCCCAGGCAGAGCTGCAAGGCCAAAGACTTTTCTAGACCCCGTTGCAACGACCACCGAGCTAAAAACAGACTTTGTATAGAAAGCATCAGATGCTTTCTATGATACAATTTGGCCGAAGCATGGTATGGAAATATACTGCATCGAATGTGCGCTCTAGACTTGCCGGTCTTCCACCTGATATGCCTGTGTACACTGTATATATATGGTTCATCCAATGCATTCGTGCCTGCTTAAGAGCGGATTTCTTTCACTTAGGGCGCTGTGCTGCACTTTTTGATGTGGTCAGCGATTGAAGCCTGATCATCTTGCGAGTTTATAGAAATAGTGCTGGTCATACACTGTACTGTATCTCTTCCTCCATGTTTTCTACTTTTTGTTTTATTTTGGCTTGATATGATCTAGATCATGGTGATCTATCTTCCATCGTGCCATTGTAAACGTCAATCCTGCATACGTAAATGGTCGATTAATAGTTTGGGCTAGTCGCTATCAGTAAGAACATACTGAGATTATGGAGTATTCTCATTGCAAGTCTTTCTGTAGTGTATATTCCATTATATGAGCCGTTTTAGGGTGGTATACAGGTACCAGGGATGAGCTATAGATTTACCCGTGGTAGTTGATAAGGGTAGCGACTTCACGTCTTAATGTGCCTTGAAGCAGGAAGCGAGTTTTTGCCAGACTCTTCCTCCCGCGTGAAGCGAACTGACGCAAAAGAGGTATTTGATCGCTGGTAGCTTCTCCGGGTATAGAAGAACCGTGACCCAGAGATCCGATCGCATAGGATTTTTGTTTGGAGACCCGCACGCGTTGCTCCCTTTTCTACTTGTACACACATAGCACCTAATAACCCAAACCCAAACCCAAGCCCCATGGAAGACGACGAACCTTCACACAAACGAATCAAACTATCTCTTGAGCCGTCCATTGTCAAGACAGCGATTGACATCACCGACAATGGCCAAGAGATCCACAAAACGTAAAGACAAACGTAGTTGCGAGAGCCGTTCGCTGACTGTACAGTATTGCACAGCGAACCGTCCTTCCAGGAGAAGCTCATGCAGCGGGTGGATCGGATATGGTTCGAGCGCGGCGATTGGCGCTCGCTATCGGAAGACTCACTCGAGAAGTCTCTTCACTCGCAATCCGATGACACGGACACCAAAGAAACCGCGCATGCAGAGCAGCCGACGCCCCTCGACCAGCCGCCACCGGGCTTCGACGTTATGAAACTACGCGAATCCGTGGTCAACAAGCTCTTGTAAGCATACGCAAAACTCATGATTGTGCCGACTCAGCGACTGACAACCGGGACTAGCCATGCCAAGAGCGAGATTGATGTGGCGTTGGACGTAATCAACTTGCTTCTTGCGCAGAACCGACCACTAGGCCTCTCAAAAGACATGGTGCTTCCGCTGCCCCCCGGGTCGTTGCACGCCACCTATGTTGCCAAACCAAAGCCCACCTCGAAAGCCCAACTCGAGGCGGCACAGCTAACACTCGGTCTAAAACTCAAAGTAAGCTTCCTTTTGAAAGGAAATATACTCGATTCGACGTCATCACTGACACCCGGCTCAGCAACAAAAAGCAGCTGCTGCATTCTTCAAAACGAGCGCAGCCAACCTGAGAAAGATTGTCAGTGACGAGAACGAATTCTGGGAAGAAGCCCTCGACCTGAGGCGGAACCATTGGCTGATGCAAGTCAAAAGTGCACCGAACGCCCTGTCTGCCACTGGCAGCGGCGTCGCCAACTCTTTCTCTGTTCAGTACGGCTTTACGGATGGTAAGACACGGTGGTTTCCGCGGGAAAGAGCATGCATTGACCCGCATCCTTTTAGTGGGCTCGCAATTCGGCGACTTGCCTTTTGGTGAATTCAAACGGGCCGATGGATCCACAGAAGATGGCGAAGACAGCGTGCGTTTAATCTTACCGCACAATCGACCGCGACGCGTCGTATCGCACGTTGGCCAGAGCCACTTGGGTCGCGTCGGTATGCGCATGAAGCCCATGTCCGAGTCCACCATGGGCATGATTGATCAAGAAAACGTCGGGCGACAGCGCAACGGTACCTATTTCATGCGTGCTGTTAATGAATGTAACTCACCGTACCGTGTAGGTGCAATCGAACTCGCCAACGTCCATCAAAGCAAGATACAGCAGCAACTTGTGAATGCGCAAGGCACCATCTTCGATTCTGAAATATATGCATTGGTACGATTTAAATCCCCAGACGGCACACACAGACAGGGCACGTGCTGATGTGATATGGTCCGTCTAGGTTCTCTCGGAGGCACAGGGCTTGTCTACTACCAACGATCTTCGATTTGGAGACAACGAAGTGACGGTAACGATCGATGGGCAGATCGATTTGACTGTCCAGCGCATCGATGACCAGGAAAAAAACGACACACCCGAGGAACAGCCGATGTCCACCCGGCAAATGGCGGGCCGCACCCTCGAACTTATCCTCCGACTCCTTTTAATACAGCAATACCGGTTCAACCGCTGGAAAGCTCACATACCGATGCTGACGCCCAACCGGCGTTCGCCCGCGATCCGTGCGCTGACAGGCGAAAAGGAACAGGAGCAAGCCAAGGGCCGTACACAACAGCAAGCTGGACTTGCTCCCCAAGCCAACAACAATGCGCGCGAGCATACCACCATCCCGATCCTGTCGCCTGCCCTCTCCATGTGCAAGTTCTGGGTCCTTTTTGACCGTGCGCGTCACCTTGTCTACGAAGCGATTGATCCCCTCAGCGGGGAAGGCGGCGTCCACCTCGCCGTACACTATGAACTGCAAGCCATGGCCCAATCGGCGCCTGGCCCTAACCAATGTGAAGTATACCCAAGCTACGGCGAGCTGGCGATCAATCTGAGCATCGACATCTTGAAAGGGTAAAGCGCAAGACGAAAAGTTAGATCAGGAAGCTCACTCTTTTGCAGGCAATTTTTGCTCTTTTCCATCAACCAATCTGGAAACATCTGCGTGCGGCTACCCCAGGGTCTGGTGACGCTCAATAATATCAGCGAATTTGAGGCTCTGCTGACACGCGAGATTAACTTGATCTGTCTTCGCATGGTGTGCGATTTTGCAAACGACTATATCCGGAGGTCGGCTGACTATGTCCGTGCGCCGGCGAGCGAGCAAGCCAAGGCCCTCTGGAAGGTGGATGATATCGAGGAAACTGTCAATGGACCTGTTTGGTGGGCGCCTTCTCAGGGCAAGAACCCGGCATGGAAAACAATGTAATAAGTCAATCAACAAGATGCGACGTCAGCGCTAATATGTTTTTTTTCCTACAGCCATATCCAGCTGATACGGGCACGTGTGGAGAACCGAGCCGCCTACCACTTGCGCTTTGAGCTGCGAAGTCAAGACCACCCAGCTGCGAAGCCCATTGTCCGCGATATTCTGCTGGCCAAGACCCTGACTGTGCCAGGCAGTGGTGTTCTCACCTTTGGTGAAAAGGTAGAGCGCATGATGGCTGAACTCCAAAACGAAGCAGCCTCCCCGCCCCCCTCCTCCGCGTAACTTGAATAAAATATCATACACAAACACCACCATCCATGACAAATGAGGAAAACATCAAACGGGTGTCTATACAGGATTTATTATTGCTCCAGCCTGCTGCAGCATCTGCGGCTCTTCGAGCTCCATGCGTTTTTTGATCGCCAGGGCGTACCACGTATTAATACACAGAATAATGATGGTGGTGGTAGCCAATGTCGTACTGCTCAGGATGAAGACGGTATCGATCTCAAAGGTGAGGATATAGAGGAGCTTGAGACCAAACTCAAGCTCGAGAATGATAATATCGATCGCGGTCAGGAGCCGCATATGCCGACGACAATAGGCCGAATTGCACCAATAAAAGTAGATGCGCTTCTGCGGCGGCTTGTTATGAAATTCAACAGGGCGCGACGGGAGCAGGTCGTGCCCGAGGTAATACACCACCGGCTTGAGCTCAAAAGACCGGATGCGAATCGGGAGCAGCGTGATGGAGCAAAGGATACCCAGGCAGGCCGCTCTGAGTGTATGAGCCGCGTGTGTGAGCGAACGCGTTGTACCGGACAAGAGAAAGAAACACTTACAAGAGGGACTCGCGCATTAACATCAGCTTGGGGTCGCCGTTGGCAAGCGCGAGGATGACAGAAATAAAGAAGCCTATCCATGGGTATGAGTGAAAATTGACGAAGAGCGTTTAAAAAGTAAACATGCCGCAGATGGCGATGCCGCCGACGGTGTCCACCCTCCCAAAAAAGACGAGCTGGATAAAGAAGGAGAGCACGATCGGTACGCTCGAACACACGAGTGCCCACACAGTCGGTAAGAAATGTTTAAAGATATAATAGAGCGTGATCGGGATAGCCGCATTCACGAGAATGAGAAACGCGACGCGCCAGAGAATAAATGCGCGCGGTTTAGGCTTGACCTCTGTCTTGATGGCGGCAATCGCGGGCGAGGTCGGTGGTGGCGGCGGTGGGTATTTCACGAGGGTGTTGAAGGATCCCACTGCACTTTTGTCCGTGATGCTATGCTCTGGCTCCCTCTGTGTCTGTGATTTGCCATGCCCGTGGGCAAGCGCGGCCGTTGGCGGGTCGGGAGCGCCGGCGATGGCATCCTGGGCTTTTTCGCCTGCGTCCTCGTGACAGGACATCAATAGCTGAACAAGAGGCAGACAAAAAGGGTTTCTGGAAATTAAAGAAGCAAGCTTTCGAGATATTCACTTTTGAGCTAGGACATCACATTCCTGTCCAAAACCGTCGAATTTTGCAGCTTTTACTTTTTCTCCTTTTTTTTTTTCAGAAACAATAAAGTCATTTGCCTAGTGTACGCACGCACTTCAATGTGTACACCCTTTTGTTTGATATAAAACACGCCATGTGTATATATAGGAACATTTTGACCGGTCCTCTACCTTAATGGTAATGCAGGGATGAGGGAGACAGGGTAGCTGTCCTGGCATGAAGCATGACTAGGATATCAGATTATAGCTGCAACATGTTCAACCTGTACTACGTGTATCAGAGTATCAAAGTTTTATCCGACGACGTCGAAAATCATCTCCATCGCCGCAGTCCTGGATAAGCCTCTGGCGTTTTATTCAAGCAGCTTTTGGTGAAGGTCATTTATTCTTTTTTTTTTTCTTTTTTAATTAACTCGTACGCATTAGTAATTCTAGAGGAACGAGAGGCGAGTAGCCTATTGATTGTACTTCAATATACTGGTAGACATACTGAAGGACACCATTCCACCTTTCCCTATAATATTTTATCTAGAAGACGGGCTTCCTGTCCTAATGAACTTGCTGCCATCATTCTTCTTCCAATTTTTTGATCAGCCGTCATCTATGCCGAGTTTCAGGTCGAATAAGACCTCTTTGTGCACGTACGTTCCCTTCACCCCTCGGCAATAAGAAAATGCACTATGTACATATATATACATGTTTGCATTGACCCAATATGAACGCCGTAGTCAAGCACGTTTCCACTCTGCGCCTGCTCAACTTGCACTTGCATCGATGGGAACAGGAGTCAAGGCGTGTAGTGGTCAATCTTCCACACGTTTATGATTCTTTGACAGGGAAGCGAGAACACATCATCAATTCACACATGACCCATAAAAAATCGTGACAAAAAACATTCCAGAATCTCGTGTAGCCTAACACAATATCAACAAGCAATAAGAAGGCGGGAATCTTGTACACAAGGAACGTCTGGTATCCTGTTGTTTGGATTCTCCCACTGTCCTACACTCTAACTGTCAATCTTCTTTTTTTTTTTATCTGTTTAGGTTTGAACTCGGAAGACTCGGTCCGGTGGAGATAGAGCACTATGTGCGATGCGTGTATGTGTATGTATACCTGGGCGTGTGTGAGATGTTGGGCCCTGCATCAGCTGTTCTATCGGTCGTGTGTGCGGTATAAAGCAGGGATAGACAAAAAATGGCAAGAGGGGCATCGAAAATCTGGGGGTACGTCACATCTCTTTTTCGCGTTCTGTTCAATACTACCTTGTCGAGAATAGCATATCCTCGAAACGATGATAAATCCCAGATTTTATCAGCAGACCACATACGTTCGCACGCGGAGAGAGCTGGGCGAGATCCTGTTGTCACTGTTCTCGTGACGATGATGGCATGTTTATACACGCGGGAAGCGAAAGGGCGATCTCATGGTTGTCCGACCTTCTTTTCTTTTTCATGCCCGCCATAAACAAAGCTTGTTTTTATACGTTTGTCCATGCGAAATGTTAGATGTTATTTCGACAATCTAGAGCCCTTTTCCTTTTCGTCGCCATACGAATAGAGCAGGTAGGAAGTCATGTTTGATCCATCTTGAAGGAAGCCATTCGTTCGACGATATCCCGACAACCGACTCTGTTGTTTTCTCTTAGAGTTGTGCCTTAAGACAGCATTGGATGCTCAGCTCCTATTGAAAACAACATCAATATTTGTGACAGAGTAGGACGAGTCGATGGACTCCTGTCTACAGGACAAAAAGGAAAAACGCGCTCTCATTATAACGAAAGGAGGGTGCAAACAGACGCTTACATTTGCTCCGTCTTTCTCCATTTTTGTCATCTGGTGAAAAAAAAAAATCCAAAAGTCTATAAAAGCCATTGCTTCACATCTTTCGCTTCTCTTTCTACTTGTATACATAATAGCCTTTGAACTTCCCTTCTTGCCGTTCGCTACACGCACATAAAGAAATGCATCTCGCCTACGAATCACATCCGCCCGTCCACTACAGGACGCCTAAAAGTTTACGTATCATGTCCCATTACACAAGTCATCACGTTCGGCGGTCCATACAGTGCAACGAGCAGCGAAATGCGGCCTTGGACGCAAAGATCACCGCCCATCTTTTGGCGCTTATGCAACATGACCTGCCAAGCCCATCCCAACGCCAGCAACAAAAGCGGCGTAAGGGTGTCCGGCAAGCCGAGGAGGAGCAAGACACTCAGACAGAAGAGACGACAATTCACGACGAGTGCCAGGCTGATTCCAGGAGGTCATCCAAATCCGTTACCTTCAGTGACGAAATTGTCACCATTGTTTAATAATTATCAGGCGGCTCGCCTTTCCTCAAAACATTCTGTACATTGACCAGAAGCATACGACCATCTTTACTACAGTGACGGTTTACATAATTGATGATATAAATACACTTGCGTGTTTGAAGTACTGTACTTGTCTGGCTGTCGATGCAGCTCTATATTCTTCTTGTCCTTCCATGATGTCATTTCTATGTACCTTTTTTGATACAAAAATGCAAGCATAGAGTAATATAAACCTGGACACCTACTTAACCATTGACTTGCTATTCTACTGAAGCTATCCTAGTTCGGAAGGTCCGAGGCGATTTTGTTTGTGTACATTATATGCTCGTGCATGCTAAGGTTTCATCAAGGCGGCGTCACGGAGTGCGTCGCGGGATGAAAAAAAAAAGATACATGCGCCCATGCACTTACCATGCTTGTGGGGCGAGGGGTGGGTGGGGCGATACGTAAGCAGGAACAGGCACGTCACAAGGAAAAAAGAGTCTTTATATAAATATAATAATACATCTGTTGTGTGTGTCGTCCATACGTAATAAGTCCACTCAAGTCATATTTTAATCTTCTTCCACGCCGTGCGATGCCCAAAAGTGGTTGACGTTTCCTTCGAAAGAATACTTATCGAGCTGCGCAACTTCCTCATCAGTCAGTCGGAAATGAAGGGCCGCTTCGTTCTGTTTGACGTGCACCGCTGTTCTGGATCCAGCCAACGGGATGGTACCCTTGACAATGCACCAGTTGAGGACAATGGCGCTGCTCGGGCGATCATACTTGGCTGCCAGGTTCTGAATCGTGTCCAGCAAATTTTTGAGCTGCCCTTTGTTCAGTGACTCAAAGTGTGCCCTGCGCTTCTCTGGAAACGGGCCTTCGTGGCCAAACTTGCCGGTGAGCAAGCCTCTTTCGATGGCTAAAACATATGTGCGTGTAAGAAGGGGTGGGGTGGGGGGAATGGAAATAGTGAGCCAGGTGACCAAAGATTAAAAAAAAGCACACGACCATGACTTACGTGAATAGGCCAGGACAGCGACACCAAGGTCATGGCAGGTTTTGATAAGGCCAGACTTCTCGGCCCGGGTGTGCAACATGGAAAAGGAGACTTGATTGGATGCAAGCTGGATGCCACGTTTTTTGAGCGCTTCGTGCATTTCCTTGACTTGTTGCTTGTTATAGTTGGAGACGCCTACGGTTTTGACGAGGCCAGCTTGGACGGCATCCGCTAGCGCGTCACCTAATATTTCTCATGAGAAACCTTCTCTGAATCACTTTGCATGAACGATGACTTACCTACGACCGATATCGAGGCTTTGTGAATGGGCCCATGGATCTGGTAAAGGTCTGCTTTCTGTACACCAAGACGCGCCAGGGAGTCCTTGAGAGCGGAAAGCAGGACATCCGGAAATTGGGTGCGGTCCTCGTAGGGGAAAAATTTGGTTGCAATGATCTGCTTGGCTTGATCCTCGGGGCTTGAGTGCTTCCGGAACAACCCAATGTTACGCTCGGACACCCCGTTTCCGTACATCTCGGCTAAAATGAACACCGACAGAGTCGTGGTGGATCATGAGCCTTATGCTTATCCATGTATTTATCCGTTGTTCTCGTACCTGTGTCAAAGAACGCAATATCAAGCTTGCATGCCGTATCAAAAGCTTCTTTGGCTTCCTTTTCGGCATCTGTCGACCAGTCCCAGACTATATCCATCATGCGCATAAACGGATCCCGTTAGTGCATGTTCTCCCGTAAAGAAACATCATTCTTACCGTGAGTGTCGCCCCATTGCCAACAACCGATCGCTACATGGTGTGACATATGTCGTTAGTTATCTTCTCCAACGCGCTTTTAGAGCGGTGCTCCGTCCAAAGCTAATTTACCGATAGGAGGAACCGGAACCTGTCCAGCGAGAAGGATCTTGGTATCCTGGCTAGGGACAACATTGTCGTCGAGCTTTGCAATGTATGTAGTAGTCATAGTTTAGCAAGAACAAAAGAGAAAGAAGGCTACACAATCAACACGCTCAAAGGGAGAAGCGAAGGAATATATATATATATACATATATGTGAATGCGGTAAATCGGTCTCAGCAATGACGCGTCCGAGATGGCAGCAACTGCCTCATTTAGGTATAAAGTGGCGTAGTGCTGTGGAGAGCGAAGGAATATGTATGCGTATATGGTAAATAAGGTCTCAGCAATGACGCGTCCGAGATGGCAGCGACTGCCTCATTAAGATACGGACGTGTGGCGCAATGCTGTGTGACCCGAATGGCCGCACGGAAAACGAAGGAGCAACCTTTGATCTATTTCTTTTTGCGTTTCTTATCCTCGATAGGGCCGACATCTGACGTGTTCAAGAGGGGCCAGTTCTCCCCAACCGCATAAGCAGACCGTCCGATGGTATAGTCAATCTTGTTCCACAGCGTCTTGGCGGTGGGACGAGGCGAGATAAAAGGCACCTCTTGGAGCAAACGCATATAGAGGCGCCGTTTCCAACGCGGCAACTTGAAGGCCGGTATCACGCGCCGTTCCCGGGGGCCCGTGAGTTTGACGTCCGGATCCACGAATTGGAGCAACGTGCGCGTGGCAAAGGGAGAAGGTGGGGCGGAGAAGGGCGTGACTGTGGTCAGGTCGACAGGTTTCCGCTTGAGCTTTGTGGGGGGCCGGTGCTTACAAAAAGGGTGGAGGTGTGCTAAATCGTCGTCTTCGAGGTCGTACAAATCATGCCAGAGCGGGCCACCCGTCTGGCGTGCTTCGGCCGAGGCGGGAGTGAGAGGTTTGGCGGTTGCCTTGGTTTCGAGTTCGCAGAGGATCTCCCAGGGCAGCGGGGGTTTGAGGAAGCTGAGGATATGCGAGCGGTGGCTCCACAAGAGGTTGGCCTTTCGTCCAGGGTGGAGAGGCTTGAACTGTGGCTCGGGTAGCGTCGGCTCCAACTTCCTGTCGAGGTCTTTTGTGATGAGAGCCTCGACAGGGACGCAGAGCGCTGGAGGCGGTGCTGTGTGCGGGACATGCGGGACAAAGGGTTCTGGATACTTAAAATCGGCGGGATAGTTACGATGCAAATACGGCTACAACCATTCGATAAAAAATGAGTCCATGGATCGCGAGATACTTTTTACGCAGACGGGTACTTGCATATAATAAGCGGTGGCGCACCTTGCCGCGTACACCATAGGCTGCTTCCAGAATTTTGAGTGCGGCTTTCTGGTTGCCTGCGTTGGCATTCTCTATCATGTGCAGTTTCTAAGCAAGCGCATTAGAGGTCTCCCCTGGCTGTAGCCTTCCTTTTCTTTTCTTATTCAGTAAGTAGAAAAAGGCACCTTGCGTGTATTGCTGATTTGGTTTTTGAGACGGGGTATGTCTTGACAGTCCTTGTACTGCTTGAAGCCTTTGCGGGCGCGGTTGACAATGAAGGTTCTGAGCAAATCAAGGTAAGATCGGGCATGCGAATGGCGCAGAAAACGGGATTACCGTGTGCGATCATCGAAGAATGAAGAGGCCTCGACGAGGATCTGCTTGTAGAGTCTAAGGATATAGGAACGGTGGTGTGAAGAAAACATTGTAATAGGTTCCTAGGCCGCACTCGCTTCCCCAATTTTGATGCAGGAAATTTTATTGAATTGGATTGGAGGTGACGGGACTGGGCATTTCTTCCTTTCTCTCTTTTCTGACCTCCCTCACAGTCTACAACTATCAGATCTACATCATGTCTATGCAAACGAATCGGCTGACGAAGGAGGAGTATCGCAAACAAAAAGACCTCGACGCCGCACGCAAGGCCGGCACAGCGCCTGCTGAAGTCGACGAGGAAGGCAACGAGATCAACCCGCACACACCGCAATTTATGCTCAAGGCGCCTTGGTACGTCGACACCGGCAAGGTCTCATTGAAGCATCAGAAAGCACCAGAAAAGCGCAAGGGCACCAAGTTCGGCGCTGAAGACAACTTCTGGTACGCCAGAGGACAACGTGCTGTAAGTGGATTGGATCTTTGTCTTTTTTCTCTTTTACAATGGCTCATCCTCTGCCGTAGGGTCCAGCAGCAACCAAATACCGAAAAGGTGCATGCGAGAACTGCGGCGCTTTGACGCACAAAACGAGAGATTGCGTCGAGCGTCCTAGAAAGAAGGGCGCCAAATGGACAGGCAAGAACATCAAAGCAGACGAGATTATTCAGAATCCCGATCTCGATTGGGACGAGAAGCGAGATCGATGGAACGGCTACGACCCAGCTGAGCACGACAAAGTAATTGAAGAATATGAAAAGGTCGAAGAAGCACGGAGGGCTGCCAAAGCAACGGAACTGGACAAGCAAGGCCCTACCACGGCACACGAGGCCAAAAAGATTGCCGGCTTATCCGACGATGAAGACGACGACGACGAAAAGTATGCCGACCAAGCCGACATGCCGGGCCAGCACGTCAACACCAAGACACGCACAACCATTCGTAACCTCAGGTATGAATCGAGCATGGAGTGCAGGATGAGCGTTCTCTTTACTGACGTTTGCTGTTTCGTGTGTAGAATTCGTGAAGACACAGCCAAGTACTTGCTCAATTTGGATATCGAATCCGCTTATTATGATCCCAAGACACGTTCGATGCGTGACAATCCTCTCAAGGGCAAGGAAGGCAAGGAGGACTCACCCTTCGAGGGTGACAACTTTGTGCGGTACACGGGCGATGCACCCGACATGGCCAAGGTGCAGATGTTCGCCTGGCAGGCCGCAGACCGCGGCAACGACGTCCATTTGCAGGCCAATCCAACCCAGGTCGCCATTCTTCACAAGGATTACGAGTCCAAGAAAGACAAGGTGCGGGATACGACGCAGAAGAGCATCCTGGAGAAGTACGGTGGCGAGGAGCATCTGAACGCACCACCTAAAGAGTTGATGCTTGCCCAGACCGAAAACTATGTCGAGTACTCCCGGACGGGTCGCGTCATCAAGGGCCAGGAGCGGTCCAAGGCCAAGTCAAAGTACGACGAGGATGTGTTTGTCAACAACCACACGACGGTCTGGGGCTCGTACTGGTCCGAGGGCAAATGGGGCTACGGCTGCTGCCGCTCCTTTGTGCACAACTCGTACTGCACAGGCACGGCCGGTATCGAAGCCCAAAAGGCGTCTGAGAAATACTCTCGCGGCATCACGTCGTCTTGAACATAGCTGCTTTTGTTTATCTCTATATCCTGAATCAAAAATATTATATAACATACAACACAAGGGGGTTTTGCGTCGTGATACTTGGCTGACTGTATGTCTTGGGACCGTCAGGGCTCTTTATCATGATGGCACGCAGAAAAAGAAAAGGACGCTTCTTATTTGGGTCGGTTATTTTGAGGTCCGCAAAAACGTCATTTACCAGGAGAGAAGGACGAGTAAGCGGCGTAACCCGCGTTTTCAATCTACAACACAATGTCGACGCCGATGGAAGTTGACGAGGTGCCTCCCAACCAGGAACAGGAGCAGGAGCAGTCGACTGCTCTGACCAAGGGAAAGGCGAAGGCTGCCGACAGCTCTGACAAAAAGCGCTTTGAAGTCAAAAAGGTATGAGGTGTCTCCATGCTGTGTGATCCTGCTCTTCTCTTCTTCAATCCCTTACGCTTATCCTGTTATCCACTATCTGCTTTCTAGTGGAGCGCCGTCGCACTCTGGGCCTGGGGTACGTTCATTCATAACTTGCTTCCAATGCAACCGTAATGATTGATCTTTCGCTTTATCCTCCCTTATTTAGATATTGTGGTCGATAACTGTGCCATCTGCCGTAACCATATCATGGACCTCTGTAAGCGTCCCCCTCCTCCCTCATGTCACCTTACTTCCTTTTTTCCAACTAAACTTACTCATTCCCATGATAGGCATTGAGTGCCAGGCTAACCAAGCGTCTGCCACCTCAGAAGAGTGCACGGTCGCTTGGGGCATCTGTAACGTAAGTCTGCATAATCCAGTGAGGAGAAAAGCAACGCTCAACACGATAAACAGCACGCCTTCCATTTCCACTGCATCTCTCGCTGGCTCAAGAGTCGACAAGTCTGCCCCCTCGACAACCGCGAGTGGGAGTGGCAAAAGTAAGTCCTGTTATTTGCGTGTTGGTTCCTTTGCTCATCATCCATGTCTTAGGTACGGCCGATAAATACCTTACGCCCATGGATAAAGAAAACGCAGAAAACCGAAACATATCCTTGGAATTCCCTCTGTTCATTCTTTCTTTCCGCCCTTCTTTCTCTCTCTCTCTCTCGCTCTCTCTCTCTCTGTTTCAATCACTCCCTCGCGCATGAAAAGAAAAAAAAATAGTAATGCCAAGCCCTTTTGACTGTGTTTTTCTTTCTTATATCACCATGCTGGCGCACGGATTTTAATGTGACGCATTTGGGACATGCATATTGCCGATCGTTTGAAAATGTTGGTATAACTACGATAGATCGCATTCTTTGCTCGTTCGCCTTTCTTATGTCGTCGACATTCAGGAGCGGATACGTGCCATGTATAAAGCAAATCACTTCAGGGCTGACCATGCAATTGCACCATGATACCATTGAACAAGACAGGTACAATTCTTCGGCTGTCAGGGGCGACTGCACTCAAGTCGAGTTGCAGCTCCTACGAGCTTATTCGGCTCTCAAGGTGCAGCGGCTGTCTCGAGACTCGGTTGGGCATCCGTTCACAGTAATTAAGGTACGTACACCACCCATGCCGCGGCATATACAGGCACCTCGCTATGCCTCTGACAAATGTAAAGTATGCTCCACATTCTGCGAGACCTCTTTCTGTCGGCAGCGTAGACATTTGCAGAGTCATATATTGGACACGGATAGGAAAAAAACAGAAGAGAGAGAGCGGATTTGATGAGATCCCATTCTTTCATTCATTCACCGCCTTCCATCCCCGCGTCATTTTCGTCTGTCTGCTTCTTTTTTCCCAAATTTTACTCGTCTCTTGTTTTTGTTTTCTCAATCTCATCGCTTCGGCTCGAGTTCAAAAGCGACGGTTCCTTGAAAGCCAAGCAAGAAGAGTCTGCTGCTGACGATCTCAAAACGACAACTTTATATTATGCTCTCTCGTCGCATGCACACTATATAAGTTTACTGTGAATTGTACCATACCGAATTCTTTGTCAGCAAGCAAGAGCCCCCACCATCGCCGATTATACACCACAGCAACCACATTTACTGCATCTGTTTGCGATCTATACATAGACTTGTACAAACTATCCAACACATACATCCCCATCGCCCCCTTTCGCTCCACGCCACACCACCCTACCCTGCCACGATTACACTTACTCGCATTCGTTGATTAATCCACTTGAACCCCCCTTTTGACTCCTCATTCTCACCATGCCCACTGGAAAGGTAAATTCTTGAATCGACTGCTCCTCTCGCCCTGTTTACTTACTTCCGTATTAGAACTCTACCACGCCGAGCTCACTAGCACCACCCGCCATTTCCTTTGGCAGTGTGAGCCGGGAAGAAATCAATGAAGTGCTCAGTCAGGCCGGCCTGTCCCTATTCCCTCCGAAGAAGGTGGGTGCATTAATGAGCCTTATTCTGGATTACTTTGTGTAGCATAACTGACGAGCATATCAGATTCCTTTTGTTGCCGGTGCTCGACGGAAACCAACCCCAAATCAACCTGCGCTCGACCAGAGGAAGCAACAGCAACAGCAACAACGGCAACAGTCGAACGGCCTTCCAGCCAATGGTGTTGCCGAGACTCCGTTGGCGCAGCCACCGCAGAAGCAAAAGCAGGAACAGGGCAAAGCTGAGGTGCGTGTCAATGGACACATGCAGGAAAGGGAGCCGAAGCCGAACGGCGTTTCATTACAGCCTCCGGTCGATTCGCCCAAATCGATCCAGTCGGCTCCTGCTGAACCTCAGCCGGGTCCGCCTGCACCCAAGCAGAAGCCCACGAGCTGGGCATCCCTGTTGCGTGCCAACGCAGAAGCAAAGGCAAAGCCGCCGGCCGCCTCTGTCCCTGGCTCCGCTGCTCCCTCGCCTGTCCCTGCCGCAGTCCGTGCAGCCGACCAACTCGCTGCGCCCCAACCCAAGTTTATGGGCATCGTCGACATCATCAACCGCTACGAGCCTCAGTTCCAGTGCCCTCTGATCGAACCCCGTGGCCTCATCAATAATGTCAACACTTGCTTCATGAACGTCATCCTCCAGCCTCTGTCCCACTGCCCGCCCTTTTACAACCTCATCAAGACCATCGGCGTCCATGTGGTTCACTCCTTCCGGAGCAAGACCCCCCTCCTCGACGCCCTCATTGAGTTCATCAATGAGTTCCGACCCGACACTGGTGCCCACCCCGTCCCGAACGAGCCCTATGGCGAGCCCTTCGTCCCTGAATACGTCTATGACGCGTTGCGCGGCCAAAAACGATTTGATTCGCTCAAGGGTCGCCAGGAGGACGCTGAGGAGTTCTTGTGTTACCTTCTCGACGGTCTGCACGAAGAAATGGTCTCTGTCGTGGCCGAAAAGACTGAAAAGGAAAATACCGAGGGCGGTTGGGTTGAGGTTGGCCCGGGAAACAAGACGAGCAACGTCCAAGCGGGCGGGTTTGACAAGACGTCGCCCATCACCAAGGTCTTTGGCGGCAAGGTGCGCTCGACCCTGCGCTGCCCGGGCGCGAAGGACTCGGTCAATCTCGAGCCATTCCAATCTCTGCCGCTCGATATCCAACCAGAGAACGTCTTGTCTGTCGAGGACGCGATTCGCAACATGACCGTGCCTGAGATTATGCACGACTACCTCTCTCCCAAAGGCGTGCGTGTCGAGGCGACCAAGCAGGTCTTTCTCGAAAGTCTGCCCCCGGTGTTGATCCTGCACATGAAGCGCTTTGTGTTTGATAACGTCGGTGGTGTTCAGAAACTGCAGAAAGCAGTTCGCTATGGCGCTGAGTTAACTATACAGCAAGGTAAAAACTTGACTTCCATCCGGCATGTCTTTCTTGTCACTGACCCCGTACTGTAGATTGGATCACACCTGTTCACAGGACATCAAAACCAGTCACTTACAAACTTTTTGGCAGTAAGTGGATGGGCACGGTGAATCTTGAAAAATACCGCTTCTCACACAACGTCTTTTGTAGTCGTGTATCACCATGGTCTATCTGCCGGTGGAGGTCACTACACCTGTGACATCTTAAGACAAAGCGGTCAATGGCTGCACATTGATGACACTAACATTATGCCAGTCTCTGAGCAAGACGTCTTGGTCGGCGAGCACAATACCCGAACATCCGAAACTATCCACGCTGATCAGACAGCGTATATTCTGTTTTATACAAGGGCTACTTAGAATTTGGTTTATTTGTACATCACGCAATATAATAAAAGCCTATAAATCTGACAATGAACACATCTGTAGAAAGTGTTGCTCATTTGTTCGCTATGACAAAGAAAACACTCTGGGTTTGGAGGATGGGTATTCCCTATCGCGTCCATTCGGGGATGTATCTTTGTCAGTTACGAGACGTCCAGGACATATAAGGAAGTGCGCTGCTATCTTTGGTAGTTCGCCATGGTGGATCTATATTCCCAATCAGGTTGTTGGGGAAGAAGTAAAAAAAAAAAAAAAAAAAAAAAAAAGAAGGAAGGGAGAGATGTGATAGGCGGATGAGTCCTTTCCGAGGTGAGGGATTCTCCACCCTACGCGTCGAAACAAAGAAAAATAGACGGATCAGAAACCGGATTGGCTCTAATCAGTAAAACTGCTGAGATCGCATATACGGTACGTTCCTTCTCGTGAAGAGTAGCCTTCCTACCATATGGAGAAGCACGTAATACCTTGCTCTGCTACATTAAAGATGTACCGACGTAAAGCATGCAATCATGTTGAAGCACCGACTTGTTGAAATTCAACAATTTCCACGCGGAAGGGCTTGGCTTCTTTGCTGACAGAGATGAATAGATCCAGGCCCACAAAGTTTCAGTGATCTCCACGTTTATTCCATCATCAAATCATCAACGCTGTTTTGCCGATTTTGGCTAGCGCCCTCCGAATGCCACTGCGTCTATATCCGTCGCTTCCATCATGAATATTTATGATGATCAACAACACGAGCACCTGAGAAGTGTATATATACAATAAAATCTCTGTATGTAGGATTATAAGGCTCTATTACGATCCTAGGCTGTAAATTGGAGATTTCAGCTCGTATGATGAAATGGGATGTTAATAAAAGAAAAAGCAAACGAAGCACCATGTGTCTTCATTGCCTGTGTATGGTGATACACGCGCCCGCTGCCGGTTGGATTGAGAGCATGCTCTTTTGGGAGCCGAAATTCTCCCTTTCAATTGCAAACACCCGTCACTATGCTGATTGCCGTCATAAAGATGTCAAAAAGCCGCGCTTTTTTTCTTTGTTTGCTTTCTCATTCCTTTCTCTCTTGCTCTCTCCCCTCTTTCTATTCATGCTTTTCGCAAAAAGTATGTCTACTGTCCATCGCTGGAATACAGTATTCACGTTCTATAGTCTTATCGACCGGCACCCGCCCTACGTCGAGCACCGCACCGTGGTTGGGCGGCACCCATTTGCATAAATTATGGTCGACCCGAGGTGTTCAAGGAGCACTCCAGCAAGGTAAAGCGACACTGATTAAAAGAAAAAGACAATGCCGACTCGAGTCGCACATGTTGACATATGATCGCAACTTTAGCCCACCTCAGTACTCGTACTTTGCGCAGGTCCCAAGGTAAGAAAATTGTGCAACAGCGATCCAGCTTTGATCTAACGCTCCATTTCGCGTGCTTTCATACAGGACGTGTGGTGATTTTGGGTATGGCAAACTTTCATCTGCTTGTAGCAATTTTGAGACTGACCATGCATAAACATGTCTCTCACTGACCTTGTTCAGGCTCGGGTTGGGCAGGTAAGCTATTTAAGAAAACGACAGAAAAATGAAACTCACCTTCCCCGATATTGACCAGGTTTTAAATTGAAACGCGAATTGAACAAAAAGGATTATGATGTTACTGTAATCTCGCCTCGGTAAGACAATATGCAATTGATATACTACGTACATGCATCTCATTCCTTTTCCAGGAACTTTTTCATTTTCACCCCTTTGCTGGCAGGGCAAGTCAAAAGAATGACATGCGGGATCTGGGTTTCACGGGACGCTCATTCAATTTTTGACTCACATTTGCAGGACGGCGGTCGGGTCGCTTGAACCGCGGTGTATCATTGAGCCTGTGCGCGGATACGCGACGGAACTCGAGTACCATCAGGCTTGGTGCGATAAAATCGGTATATTGAAACCCATTTTTTTTTTTTGTTTAAAAAAAAAGAAAGGCTATACAAGTTGGGGTTATGCTCATCATGGACCGCAGATATGGCAAAGCAAAAGATATACTGCAGCTCGAATTTGGATGACAGTACGTTGCGATAGAAAACGGGATTGGACAAAAGAGGAGAGGCTGACCCGTATTTAGACAAGGGAAAACTTTTTGAGCTGGACTATGACAAGCTGGTCATAGCCGTGGGTGCGTACAGCAACACCTTCAACACACCCGGTGTCAAGGAGCATGCGATTTTCCTTAAGCAGATTGACGATGCGCGCAAGATCCGCTCGCGTATTTTGGAATGTAAGGTCTCTTTTAGCTTTGTGTGTTATGGCTAAACATATACGCCGTCTGCCCTTGTAGGCTTCGAGTACTCCTGCCAGCCCGGTATCACCGAAGAAGAGAAACGCGATAAGCTCCATTTTGCGGTGGTCGGCGGCGGCCCGACCGGTATTGAATTCTCCGCTGAGCTTTACGACTTCATTACGGAGGATCTCGCACGTCTGTATCCGGACCTAATTCGCTATACGCGCATGACCGTGTACGATGTGGCTCCCAAGATCCTGGGTAGCTTTGACCAAAAGCTGTCGGGTTATGCTACGCAAAAGTTCCGTCGGCGGGGTATCCAGGTCAAGACCGGTACCCATGTCCTTGAAGTCGGACCGAAGGGTCTGAAGCTCAAGGAAGAAGGTGATATTCCAGCGGGTATGGTCGTGTGGGCCACGGGCTTGGCACCCAATCCGCTTATTGAATCTATGACTACCGTCGTCAAAGATGAAAAATCACACAGGTATGCCTCGTCTGGAGTGCTCGTTTGCGTGGCTCTCGTTCATACATATTAATGATTCTCTTCGTAGAGTAATGACCGATCGTAAGCTGCGTGTGCTGGACAAGGAAACGCGCCAGCCCATCAAGAACGTCTATGCATTGGGTGACTGCGCCACAATCGAGGAGTACGACTTGCCTGCGACTGCACAGGTGGCTAATCAAAAGGCTATCTACCTCGGCAAGGCATTCAACAAGGAGGTCAAGCTCGGCCAGGAGGACCCAAAACAGAGCGACTTCACATTTGCGAGCCGAGGGTCGATGGCCTATATCGGCAAGTGGGAGGCCGTCGTGGACATGTCACCCATTAATGAGAAAGCCACTGAGGGAGGTCACATGGCGTGGGTGTTTTGGCGGTCGGCGTACCTCAGCATGAGTGTCAGCATGCGCAACAAGCTCCTTATTCCTATGTTCTGGTTCATGACCTGGGCCTTTGGCCGTGATGTCTCCCGCTTCTAGATAGATTTTATGTATCGTATGCGTATGCCGGTTTTACATGTAAACCATAAATATACTTTTTTTATATGCTTAAGTATTCCTCTAAGGGCACACTGTATCTATGCTGTCATGCTACATGTCTCTGTATTGAAGGGTAATGGATGATATACTGACATAGGACCATAGTCGGGGAGTGCTGCAAATCTTGTATCGGAGCGCCGGGAAGGTCCGGGTTATCACGGGTAGAACACGGTGATTAGATCAAAGGAGTCGCTTCGCTCTTTTTAGTAGTGCATCTCCATCGTGCGCTTATATACTTATTCAGTCAAATGCACTATCATAGTATATCAGCCTTCGACGAATAAACTAAAAGAACCTATGTATAACACGTAACAGGAATAGGGCAAATTATCAAGAAGGACAAGGGCATATAATACCTCCTATGTCCAAGCTATACAAACACATCCGATAAGAGTTTCATGCACATTACTTGTATGTATGTTCGTTAACGATACTTCAGTTACTTACAGAAAATCTTGAATGTACTCCTTACTTGCTTCTCTGACGTGTAAGAAAGTTTCACATATATACTTCCCATTGTGGATGTATAATGACTATACGAGTTGCATATGGACGAGACAAACCTGATTTGATGTGAGGTCATTTCGGTTGGAGAATAAACTGTCACCTTTTGACTCCTTGTCCACTGCATCACTTACTGTCCGCAAAAAGAGAATATGGAGTAAAGAACTCTCAGCATGAAACGAATACAGTATATGAATGCATATTACTTTACACATATTGCACAAGGTGTTAGACGTGGTGAAGTTGTTGACAATGACTTAAGATATGGGACACTTACAGAAGCCTAAGGGAAGTTTATAGGAAGCTTTTAGGAAGCCTACAGGGAGCTTACATTTCTGACTCACATTTACAAGGCTCATATTCTTATCATTTTTGCGCACTACATTGACATAGCGAAATTCGAAGCGTCCTTGGTATTTTGCTCTTTCTATTCATAACATTGCCATCAGAATATATTGCGAATCGACACATCTTTATCTATAGCTTATGACAAGCACGACGAACTACAAAAATATGAATCGTGATTTCTAATAAAGCACTGTAGTAAGCCGAAGCTTATGGCTCGTTCTGCTTATAGTGTGGTTGCGGTTAGTCTATCACGCCTTGGGTTCTCAGCTTACTGGCAATGCCACATTGCTGATACAAGACACGTAATATGTTAGGCGTGAAGCTTACCTGATACACATACTTAGACGCTCCAGCGACTTCATGTACATTCGTCATTCTTAGATTTTTGGGTATACTTTATCAATTAGCAAGTTCAACGTGTGGCTGAATATAAGGATAATCATTTCTAGTAAATTTACGTTTATATATACAATACGGTTACTAACATACAAAAGCTTGGCGTTTGGTCAATCAGGGGTCGGTCTAACGCATGACTGTAAAGAGAGGAGAACTACAAGAAATAGAGGCTTATGTTATATTTAAACTACACACTACCGAAATAAATGAATAATTCCCATTTTGTTGCACAATCAGAAGGCTTTCAAAGGGCTCTCTGTGATGCCTCTGGCAAGTATATTGCATAAATAGTGAAGACACACTCATCTACAACGTTTTGGTTATCAGCTCCTCGTTAGTCATGAGCGGTAGCAAGAAGCACATGCATCATTATTGTTTACGTTTGGCTTCTTCCTTTCGCCCATAGTATACTCAACTTTGTGGCTATTATGCTGAATTAGCACAGGCCAAAACTGCCACAGAAAGCAAGCAGGAAACTTCAGCGAAGAACAGTCGTCTGCGCCTCACATGGAAGAGTGGGAAAGTGATCCTGCTGTCACTGGCGGGGCTGAGACTGGATGCATTCAATTCTCATAGTTTGTGTCACGAAAGCTGAGAGAGCAATGTGGGTATGCACACATTTGAGAACTCGTATGTGCAAATTGCTGGCATACCGCTGATGACATTGCTCGCCGTTTCTTTTTTTCTAGTTTCCTATCATTGTCGAATCGACATAGCCGCCAGTCTCTTTTCTTCTTCTTTTGATACCGACGTGCATTATTTTATACGTGATATACTTTATAACTCCTGAAATCGAAGATCAATGGCCTACGTCTGCGATCTCCTGCACTGGTTATTTCGCTTATATATATATCTCTATAGTTCTATTGTTCTCAACCATCACGCTATGATGTTAGTGATTCCTGTATAAGATTCGTACCAAAAGAGAATAGAAAACGGGCAGCGGAATAAGCTTAGCTGGGCTTTGTTCTGTTATCTCGATGTCGATCTGGCCTCTATCTGGGCCGGGAATATTTGGGATATGACACAGCATGAATTTCACTTCTTCTTGATGTCGATTGCTAATGCTCTATACATGAACAAGATACTCGCGTGTTCTGAGTCAGATACTGCAGATTGGAATGATGAAGCCTCTTTTGGCATATTGAGTTTTCTTTTGATTGGTGAGTATTGGTTTTTTTTCGGGTGTGGTTGTCTACTCGGTGACAAGATACCAACCCCGACGAGGTGCTTTCCCGCATTTTTCCCCCAGAAAAAAAATAGCTTCCCTCTTTGCTATTTCTCCAAATGCTTAAGCAGACGACTATCCTACCTCGCCTCTACAGCCACGCCCGCCTTGGTGCTGCCGTGGTAATAGCAGCTCGCTCTCCTATACTAGCGTCTATATTAAGCCGTTTTATAGTCTCAGCAATGGCGCACCCACGCTACCACCGTGTCCGATCCCTCTCCGCAATCCAAGCTGTCCAAGCTGCGTGAACGTCTCGCGGCGGAAGACGCACAGGCTCTGGACGAATTCGTCAACACCGGCGCGTCCGGAAAGCTGACCCCGGAGGAAGCGCTCGAGCTGAAGCAGACTGTGGTCGAGGGCAAGAAAGTTAAAACGAGCAAGCTGTAAGTGTGGTCTTGCCAGCACGGGCGATCCCGCCGAGAGTGAGTTTGAGAATGAGTGAAGCTGATTAAGCCATGACAGTAAGCAGCCGCGGCTTCCGAGCTGGCTCAAGACAGACATTCCTTCCGGTGGAAACTACGCCCGCATCAAGAAGGACTTGCGTGGCCTGAAACTTCATACGGTGTGCGAGGAGGCACGGTGTCCAAACATCGACTCATGCTGGGGTGGAGGTGCGTAGGATTGTTTATTGGCTTGCCATGATGGGCGAAATTAAGCAGTATCTATCGTATCTAGGTGAGCACGAGACTGCGACTGCGACCATCATGTTGATGGGTGACGAATGCACGCGTGGTTGCCGCTTCTGTTCCGTCAAGACAAACCGCAAACCCCAGGCCCTGGACCCGCACGAGCCTGAGCACACATCCGAAGCCATCTCTCGATGGGGTCTCGACTATGTCGTGCTGACCAGTGTAGATCGTGATGATCTTGTCGACGGCGGCTCAGGGCATTTCGCAGAGACCATCCGGAAAATCAAGACCAAGTAAGTCACACCTGCCTTCTTCAGGCCGGATGGATCATTGACATATATATAGGGCACCACACATCCTTGTCGAATGTCTGACGGGCGACTTTGGCGGCTCTTTGGAGTGTGTCGAAAAAGTGGCCCTGTCGGGTTTGGACGTCTATGCACACAACATTGAAACCGTTGAGGCCCTGACCCCGTACGTTCGCGACCGACGCGCCGGTTTCCGTCAATCGCTGTCTGTGCTGAAGCATGCCAAGGACACCAAGCCCAGCCTGATCACCAAATCCTCCATCATGTTAGGATGCGGTGAGACGGACGACGAAGTACAGCATGCCCTCGAAGAGCTGCGAAAGGCGAACGTGGACTGCGTCACCTTGGGTCAGTACATGCGACCGACAAAGCGGCACATGAAGGTCCACGAGTACGTAACGCCCGAAAAGTTCAAGTACTGGGAGGACAAAGGCATGGAAATGGGCTTCAAGTATGTCGCAAGCGGTCCTCTCGTGCGCTCAAGCTACAAGGCCGGTGAATTCTATATCAGCAACATCCTCAAGAAGCAGAAGGGTCTGCCCGTGAGCGAAGCTCCTTCAGTTTCTTCCGAGAAGAAGGTTTCCTCTTCTCTGTAAACGATCTTATTCAAAAAATAAACTTATACACATGTCGTGCTTTTTTTCTTGTTTACGTATAAATCACATGACCGGTAGCTTGAATCATCTGTGCTGTGAAGACAATGGGTCGTCGTACCAATGGCTGATTCCGTAGCAGCCTGACGACTGTAGCGGGTTTGATTTATTTGTGTTTGCAATTACAAGGCTGTAATTGTGGCCGTGCAGTATTGTTTGTAAATGGGGACTTAAATTGACAGAGCATCATGGTATGCCTTGGCAAGGGCCATCAGGAACCCAGCCATGTGGCGGACAGCTTGCCCATATGCATAGTGTATGATTAAGGTTTTTGGGGTATTGGTGGCAATTCCCTATTTTTGTACCAACAAATTGCGAGTCCAATACCTTTTCGGCTCGCTTGGTTTATCCTCATTTTTACATGCTGGAACTTGTATCGACATCACTCCAATACCTGGCGCTCTTCATTTTGGCACCCATCACCATTGCCATTTGCCTCGACTTTGTTGTTTATGCATACCGCAATATGAAACGGATTTAATTAAATAGCACGGTAATTTATATTATGACACGACTTTGTACAAATGCACTTGGCTAATCTCGTCAATCTCGTCTTGATTCAGCTCGGCTTGAAAATATTCCCCATTCTCGTAATCCAGTTTGATTTCCTTGACCCAGCCTCGCATGGTTTTGGTGGCGGACAGGCCGGCTTCCTTGAGCTGGTCTTGGAGGGAAGGCAGAGTCACGAGGAGCAAACCCGGTCGTTTTGACGTCTCTGTACGAATAAAGTTCCAGATCTCCTGTTGCACGGGGAGCTCGTTGAAGAATTGGAACACGTTGTTCATAATCACCACGTCCGCTTCCTTCGATAGCAACTCGGGTGTTCTCCGGATATCATTGCATTGCACCTAGAGCAAATACTAATCAGCTATGCTTGAAGAAGCCCATCCTCGGTGATGCATTTACCTGGACGCGGCTGCCCATTCTGTATTTCTGAACCATATCCTGCTGCAGCTTGCAAAACCATTCGTTCAGTTCCACGCCCACAATCTTGCGAGCACGCGTGAAAAGGAAACCCTAACCGACACATGCATGAGTCACATCTGATTATTCTAATGGGTCCTGTCTTGCTTACGGTGTAAAGCACAGCACCAAGACGGGAGCCAACATCCACAATGACCTTGTCCTTGACCTTGTCAGCCAAAACGACCTGATACAAAAACTGCAGTTGCAGCACCGATGCAGAATGAGAAATGAAGTCTACAACACATGATAAGCGATGGAAGTTCATGCATAATTCAGCTGGCTTACTGAGTGGCTTTGTGTTGGTGGATTGACAGTCGAGGCAGTAGTTACGCGACAGCTTGCCTTCGTCGCACAGCTCATCCACGTCTTCCTCTGAGAACAAGAACCCGTCGACATGGACCGTGTTCTTTTCTGTGTAATCCGCATACTATGCAAAAAAAAAAAAAAATACATAATCAATAAGGAACGCACACATCTCGAGATTCGCATACCTCCTTGCTGTCGGGTATCACAATCTTTTCACCGGGTGCTTCAGCCGAAATAGGGACCCGTTTCCGCAGATCTTGAATCATACGAGCCAAATGCGACATTTTGGCATCGCTGACGGGCTGGAAGCCCTGAATGTGGCTGTCTTCGACAAGGTCATTCACGTCGTCGCCATGGTTATGGATCTTGCCATGGTATTCCTCTATTTGATACACGCTGTCAAAATACGAGCCGAAAGAAAGGTTTTTTTCGCCCTCAAAAGTATTACCCATAGCCGAACGGGCGAATTGCTCAAACTCATGGAACTGGGAGTCATCGAGCTTGGCAATGAGGTCGAGAAATGCTTCCTTGGTGGAGTCCATGTCGAAAAAGCCACTTGTATTCAGGACGAGAAAGAGAAAGTGAGCGGAGCCGAGGAGCCCAAAGGACGGCATATGCAGCGTTCGAGCACAGACGCAGATACAGCAAATAGCCGGTTCTTCTTCTTTCGACTCGATGTTCTTGGAAGTAAAGTATGCATAAACAGATGCTGGGATACACTCTGTTTTCGTTTCATCGTCATGACAACTGCCGTCGTCTAACATAATCCTTCTGCACCGCAAAGCCCACATAGCCCTTTCGATGACTTCTGCTGACCGATACATGGCGAAAGTATATGCTGCGTTCAAGATGCCATGATGTCCGGATTTGTTGCCGTTAGATCAATTGACACATTATCATCATACGAGCGATATGTAAAGGTACTGCATCTTGACTGGTTTCATCCTCATTATAGACCTTTGCACACAGCATATGGGCTCTTCGCCTTCTAATAATAGCCATGGTACGTGGTACATCGTTTGATACATGAGCTACGTACGCAGCATTGATGGTAGCAAGTACGAAAAAGGAAGTAAACATGAAAGCAACATCAACAACTGACACTTATATTGACGAGTCGACGCTTCTTGTTTTGATCATGTGCGCCCGCTGTCGATACGCCCATCTGAACCGGGTATGGCACCCCAGCCATGCCGGGCGCGTATGTACCACCTAACCAATGCACAATCCAATATAAGCTGAGGAGTTCCTGTGCAGAGTTTACTTTTATAAACGACAGTTTTACGGGATGGAAGTAAACGTTGGCGCTGTTCTAGGTGGTGTTTTGGGAGGTATCACGGTCCTTGCGATCTGTCTCTATATTCTCTGCTCCAATGCGTCACAAACAGAGTCATCCGTGCCAGATAACGACTCCTCTCCAGGTGCGTTCCCTCAGCGCCCATTATCATATATAGATTCATATATGTTGTAGATCGGAGCAGGACGAGGAGGAGAGTGCTTGAAGAGGAGCAATTTACTCCTGCGCGCCATGCAGAAGGACTCGAAGTATCCGAATTGCGGCATGTAACCATCGTGGCTGGCGGTGATAACGACGGAGCATCAGTTTTATCCGAGGGTCTGCCACCGTATGAGGAACACTCTAGCAGTGCCAAGTTACCTTTATACCGGGAATAACGCCGAAAGTGATCATTTTGAGCTATGTTCGTTAGCATTATGTTTGTCATAGATATCCATCATCAGTGTAAATACAGATACAGTGCATCATGTACATCAGATAAATATGTATACATATATCAGTTCGTGTAGCATACAGGAGCACTCGATTTGTACGCAGTAGAGAACGCCGAGTACTAACGGGTGTATTTTCTTTTGGACTCACTGTCAAGCTAAAGTGAATAGCATTTTCAACACAAGCCTCATAAAAGGATCCAGTAGTGCTTCACTGAATAACATCGTGCATAAACAAAAAATGGTAGATGGTCGTCTGCACCAGTTTGACTACGCTCTGTCGTGCTTCGTTAACCGTTCCCAACTTCGGCAGCGATACCTGTGGCTTATATCAACACGAGCATGCAATGCTGGAAAACGAACGAAGGGCAAGTTAGAAAAAATTGGAACAGATGCTGAGCATTTTTGTGTATGCGCAATTGTAGCAAAATTTGGCATCTTACTGGATATCAGTAGCTAAAAGAGGCATTTTAAAGAAATCGGGAAGTTTGTGCCACGACGTAACCTTTTGGACATCATCTTTGCACACACGTGGCACCTCAATGATGATGTCGGCATTTTTTCAAAGTCCCGCAATGCCTGCTGTGAAGTGACTTGTTCGCGACGCGTCCCTTAATTTCATAGTCAGGCATATATATGGTATATTCAAAGCTGTACTCAACCATCTTATCTCCTCAAGCAAATCTCATCGTTTCTTTTAGCTTGACACAGTTATGGATTTGTCATCCATGCGTATGAGAGAAGGCTGACCTGCAACGAGAAAACAATGCGTCATGTGTGAAGAAATTACAAAGATACGTGTGATGCGGCACTGATTACCTGATCCCAACGAACGCGCGCATCTACTTTTTTTCTGTTGGTATACAAATGGAGAGAGTTGCCGAGATAAAATGTTTAGCCTGAGTGATTGAGAAGGAAAAGTACTATACGTGGGTAGTATCGATGGGCTGAGTGTGTAAGGCGAGGCGGGAAAAGATTGGGAAATGACGGGGAAATAGAGGCAAGAGTCACAATCTAATCAAGGCCATGATCGCTGCCCAACTATATGCCATGGATAACGCAAAAAGCTTAATGACTGCCCCCAGATGATCAATCTGAGACTCAAACACGAAACTGAGCGCGCCCCATTATCATATAAAAATTTGCTCAACAAGGTATGCTTGCTCTGTATCTCTTTCACTTTTCATCATCATGCCCATCCAGATTGGTATCAACGGGTAAGCCAAAGGATACAGAGTGTCGAGGAGTAGCGCTCACGCATAGAGTAGTTTCGGTCGTATTGGCCGCATTGTCCTCCGTGCCTCGCTCCAGAACCCCGAGGTCCAGGTGGTCGCTATCAACGACCCCTTCATTGACCTGGACTACATGGTCTACATGTTCAAGTATGACTCGACCCACGGTCGCTACAAGGGCTCGGTCGAGCACAAGGATGGCAAGCTGATCGTTGACGGCAAGGCCATCTCGGTCTACGCTGAGCGCGATCCCTCCCAGATCCCCTGGGGCAAGGACAACGCCTACTATGTCGTTGAGTCCACCGGTGTGTTCACCACCACCGAGAAGGCCAAGGCTCACTTGGTCGGTGGCGCCAAGAAGGTCGTCATCTCGGCTCCCTCGGCTGACGCTCCCATGTTCGTCTGCGGTGTCAACCTTGAGGCCTACAAGTCCGAGTACCAGGTCATCTCCAACGCGTCCTGCACTACCAACTGCTTGGCTCCCCTTGCCAAGGTCATCGATGACAACTTTGGCATCGTCGAGGGTCTCATGACCACCGTCCACGCCACCACCGCCACCCAGAAGACCGTCGACGGTCCCTCTGGCAAGGACTGGCGCGCTGGCCGTGGCGCTGGTGCCAACATCATCCCCGCCTCCACTGGCGCCGCTAAGGGTAAGTGAAATTGGAGAAGTGGTTAGAAAAAAATTTTTTTTTACTTACTCCATTCTTCGTACCAGCTGTCGGTAAGGTCATCCCCCACCTGAACGGCAAGCTCACCGGTATGTCCTTCCGTGTGCCCAACCCCGATGTCTCCGTGGTCGATCTGACCGCCCGTCTTGAGAAGCCTGCCTCGTACGAGGACATCAAGGCTGTCGTCAAGAAGGCCGCCGAGGGTGAGCTCAAGGGCATTCTTGGCTACACCGAGGATGAAGTCGTCTCCACCGACTTCATTGGTGATGCCCACTCGTCCATCTTTGACGCTAAGGCCGGTATCTCGCTGAACCCCCACTTTGTTAAGCTCATTTCGTGGTACGACAACGAGTTCGGTTACTCGACCCGTGTTGTCGACCTCTTGACCTACATTGCCAAGGTCGATGGTGCCCTCTAAATACCAACTTCCACACACACAAACACAAACAAACATCAACCCCAAATATGAATTGTAGATAATAAATTGTTATATACTTTGCTTAGTTTAAACACGGCTCCACGTTTATGATGATAATAGGGAGACAACGATAGAGGAAATTTATTTTGTTTCTGCGAATTACTACTGGGGTGGCGCACGCTGGGTGTTGAGGAGCTCCTGCATGCGCTGCTGGGTCTTGGCCGTCAGGTAGTGGAAGACAGCCTCCTTGACCCAGGGCTGCTTGTAAAAGTCGGTCTGGCGCATCTCCTCGAGGTTGACTTTGGTCTCGCCCAGGATGACTTCGAGATCGCGGGCCTGGCTTGCGATCCATTTGTTGATAAACTCAACAGGATGCTGAGCAAACTGCATTAAGAAGTCACGCTTGATCTTGGAGTTGTTGATACTCTGCACACACTGAACAATCTTATCATCGAGCTGCATGATCTCCTTTTGGGTCTGCGTGGCTGCTACGGTTTGCATCATCTTGGTCCGCACCACACTGTCAAGTTCGACATCCAAATCGTAGGCCTGGGCGGATTGGTGGAATTCCTTGTCGACCCGGATGGTGTAGTTGATCACAATAGGATCGGGGCGGGACAAGTGATGGTTAATGAGATCGGGAAGCTGCGCAAAGTGGATTTGAGGCACACCAAACAACTGTAGCATGCATTCGGGTCAGACGATTTGATCTCTGAATTTGTTTCTGTTTTTTTACCTGCTGCAGTCGAGGATCGCAGCGAATCAATCGCTTATCTTCGGCATCTTGAAGTTTGTTGTTCTATATAGAAATGAATCAATGACTGATACCTGGGAGTATTCTATTTTTTTGTTTGTGTAAGTGCGTGTCATCATTATACCTTGACATAATTCCACAGGCCCATAATGATTTGGGGCTTCGTCTCGAGCTTCATGTCCAGCAGATCCGCAAGAGCAGGGTTGAGCTTGTACTTTTGAGGAATGTACTCGGGGTCGAGGACGATGCGCACTTTGACGTTCGTGTCGCCGCGTCTGTTGATCTCAACGCCATCGTATTCGGGTGCATTGGCTTGCTTGTGCCACTGCAGATAGAGACATTAGACACCTCTGCCCAGGCCGGACGAGTCCATGTCTTACCTCGACTACATTGCTGCCATCGCGGTACATTTTGGGGTCTCTGTCCATCTCGACGAGGATGGACCGGAAGAAGGATGTGAATTTCTGGACAGGCTGTGCCTTTTTGGTGGGGATCGGGGGCTGTTATGGAAAATCAGTTCAGTAACGTGTCAGATCATGCTGTGTTTGTTAGTTATTACATCGAGCAGACGGCCCTCGATCTTGAGGGTCCAGGAAGGGGCATTGCCGCTGTTCAAATCGAACGCGTTTTCGTCGTCGCCGCTTTGTGATGTCTGGTCTGCCGCTGTATTGGAAACGAATATCCGCAGTGTGCGACGCGTCTACGGAATGGTTCATGGGTGGAATGCTTTGAATGAGCAGCTGTTGGACTGTATTTACCTTGGTCGGTTTGCCCAGGGCTTCCTGAATGTCCAAACGCTTTCGCATGATGGTGGCGTCGAGCTTCTTTTCGAATTCGGTCAGTTCTGTGTATAATTTGGATTCCGGAACGAATGCCTCAATCTATAGAGCCGCACAGCGCATGGGATGAGTACGTCGGGTCAAGTCGTGGGGCAGGGTAGTGGGTTGTGGGTGGTGGGTGGTGGGTAGTGGCTACTCTACCTTGGGAGGCATGTTGCGATCGGTCGGACGCTTCTTTCTATAAACATGACGTGAGCTGTGTGATTGGACCCGCTGTGAGAATGAAGGCGTACTTGATATGCTTGGAGAGGGAATCAGCCTCACTGGGTCTTTTTCTGTACTGCATGGGCTGATTGGGCATGGACTGTGGAGGGATGGCACCCGCCTGGGGTGGCGGTGGTTGAGACATGGCACTTGGTAAAATAAAAAGGGAAGAGGAGAGGGGGGTCTGTCAATTTGATAGGGCAGCATTTCGGTCCTTGAATCACCCGCACTATTACACGCTCTTTATCTCTTGCGCTTGCGCTTCTTACTCTTTTACTCTGGACGAAGACGTGTCGTACAGTTCGTCAATCAATATGGGGCCTCTTTTCGCTCTGATTGCTGCTGTACCCATCTTCATTTCGGGCTTTATCTTCTATGCCCACCAGCGTACGTACGGCACCCTCCTCGACATTACCACGTCGTCCGTCGCCTACGACAGAACCACCTACCATGACCGCATTGACTGGGACAAGTACAGCATTACGATTGCGGGCGAGCGCACCATGATCTTTGCTGGTGAATTCCACTACTGGCGCGTGCCCGACCGTGAACGCTGGCCCGATATCCTGAAGCAGTACCGTGGCATGGGCATGAACGCTATCCGCATCTACTTCCACTGGGGATACCATTCACCCGACGAGGGCGTCTATCTCTTTGACGGCAACCGCGACGTCGACTACCTCCTCGACCTGTGCGAGGACATGGGCCTGTTTGTCCTGGCTGCGCCGGGTCCGTACATCTGCGCAGAGACATCCGCAGGTGGTTATCCGCCGTGGCTGATTGCCAAGCGCGAACTTCGCATTCGGCATAACAAAATCATGCTGTGGCGTGAGTACGACCCCGACTTTGCCGAGTACGAGAAAGAATGGCTCCATCACGTGCTTCCGATCATTGCCAAGCACCAGATCACAGACAAAAAGAACGGCTGTGTCATTGGTCTGCAGCTCGACAACGAACTCTTTGAGACGATGGCCATCATCCTGCCCATCGGTCTGCGTGACCAGATGCGCGTCCTCGCCAAAGCAGCGCGCGATGAGGGCATCCACGTGCCTTTGCTCTCCAACGACGGCTTTGAGGAGAGCAGCTGGGTGCCGCGTCCTGAACTGGATGCACGGCCTGCTGTCAGTGTCTGGTCAAACAAACCGTTTGGTCTGGATTGGTACGGATTTGACAAGTATGTTGGTAAGTATCTTGTCTTCTGTGTCTTGCCTCCGTCTCTGAACTGTGTATCCTAGTCCTAGCACCTACCAGTAACCCGACGAGCTGGTTTTTTGACACGGGTAACTCCACTCTTGGCTGGAAACCCTGGAGTGCCAAGCAGCTGGAGAATTCCATGGACCGCCTGGAACATACTGTCCGCGCTTTTGGTAGTGGTGCGAGAGATGTAAGCTTTCATCTGGCGATATGTATCTTGTCTTATTATCTGACGTGCCCTGCTATTATAGTCGCCCATGTTTATCCCAGAGCTTCAAGGCGGCTGGTTTAATCATTACCAGTTGCAGCACACATACGACACCATCTACGATTATTATGGCCCCTACTACACCAAAATCCTCTATGAGTCCTCGTTAGCCCAAGGCGTAACCATGGTCAACCTGTACATGGGCTATGGCGGCACGAACTGGGGCGCACTGGGTGATCCGTAAGTCACACTGTGAGCTGTTTGAAAGAAGCTATTAACTTGTTTAGGGATGTGTATACTTCTTACGACTATTCGGCTTGCATCCGCGAATACGGCTACCTATCCGAACGTGGACGCAACCTCCGCGAGACCAACATCTTTGCCCGCTCCTTTGACCCATACTTTGCCAAGACGGAGCAGATTTTGAAACGCAAGAACTACAGCGTCAAATCATCGGTACGCCACACCATCAATAATCAGCGCGTAGCCGTCGAATCGGACCAGCCTGTCACGTTTACCTTCTTCCGCAACTTTGCCCGCAATAAGGAGGACCTTTTTGACGTCACAGTCGACCATGATGGAGGCAATTTCACCATGGGCTGCTATATGCCGTACAAGACATCGTTTATCGGCCTCGGCAACTACAAGACTGTCAATGACATTCAGCTGATCCAATCCACGCTGCCTATCCATGCACGCATGGTCAATACCGAAACGAGAGAAGAGGTCTGGCTTGTCGAGCCCAACCCGATTGGTGGCATTGCGTTTGAGCACCGCACCATGGAAGTCTCGGGCAATATGCAAGACGACGTACTCCGTCGCGAGGGAACGGCCGACATGCTCAAGTTTGACAAGCACACGGGCTGGATCAAGCTCTCGACCAATACCGGTGACCTGTACATCGTCGGCATCCGACGTGAGGATGCCAACACACTGTACGGCCACTTTGAGGACGCATTCTGGAACGAAGGCCAGAAGCGATACCCCGCCTTCTTTGCCTGGGGCGCTGATACCTTCTACTACGACAACCACAAGAAACTGCTCGAGATCAATTTCCGCCGATCCGACAGCCATGCCACGCTCCTGTCTTTCAAGAAGCCGACCGACACCCGCTTTGCGCCTGCCACCACCGGTCCCTATGCGGGTCTGCCTTTTCTGTACGTCATGGAGTCGACGCATGCCCACCAGCGCTTCCCGCTGCCGGTCGACATCTCGCTTGACAAATGGCAGGAGCGCACAGTCCAGTTTGACACGCTGCCATGGCACCCGATCCAGAAGCGCGGCAACACGCCGGTTTTTGAAAATCTCGACTACCTGTACGTCCACGGTCACGTTCTGTACCGCACTGAATTCGCCAATCCGAATCGCTCTGTCTCGTTGAGCCTCAACGCGCGCAACCGCGCGACGGTGATCCTGAACGGCGTGGTCATCGGCGGCCATACGACGTACTCACGCCAGCTCTTCTCGCCCGGCGCCAAAATTGGCCCCGACCCACCTTTTCTCGGCACGCACACGTACCCACTCACAGACCTCCAGGACCACAACACGCTTGTCATTCTCGTCGATAGCTTTGGCCTGAGCCGACAGGCCTTCATCATGAACGACGTGCGCAACCCGCGCGGTATCTTGAAGGCCAAGCTGAACGGGGTAGGCGACGTGGCGTGGCAGATCACCGGCACCGACGTCCGCCAGCTTCCGCAGCCCTTCAACACCATCGGTTTCCCTGACGAGCAGGAGGTCTCGACGGGCTGGCAGGCCATGCAAACCGAGCATGACGACAGGATCTATCGCATCCCGGTCAACAAGGCGCAGGGCGCGCAGTGGGTCCGATTCCAGTTTGACGACCTGCGCAAGGTCGCCAGCGCATCGATGACGGTCCCGCTCCGGCTCCATCTCAACGGACCCTTCACCGCCTTCGTCTTCCTGAATGATGTGCAGATCGCGGACTACTATGGCAACGGCGACGGACCGCAGCACGACTTTTATTTGCCCGGCGGTCTGGTCAAGAAGCATAATGTTGTACGGATGCTCGTGTACACCTGGCAAGACACCACGGCCGAAATTATGGTGGCCGGCTGGCCTGTGCGACTTGACAGTGGGAACGTGGACGAGACCCAACCCGAGTACATGGTGTGGAAGGAAGAGGCGAAATTCTCGATTTAGGCCTTTTCCCTTTATCTCTTATTTTCTTTTGTTTGAATACCAATCGTATTTTAGTATGTTGCTATTTGCTCAAGTATTCTTTATTTATTCATGGGCACCAAAACGGAACACGGTTTTGCTTGCGTAGGTCTCGCCTGGCTTGAGCAGCGACATGGGCTGCCAGTCGGGCTTGTTGGGCGCATCGGGGAAACGCGAGCTCTCGAGGCAGAAACCGCCATGCACACCGTACTTGGCATTGTTCTGGCTCTTTTTGCCCTCAAAGGTATCGTCTGGGATGAAGTTACCTGTGTAGAGCTGGAAGGCGGGCTCGGTGGTATGGAAGTCGAGCTGGATGCCCGTTTCGGGGCTAAACGCGGTCACAGCGTGGCGCAAAGGCAGCTTTGAGGTGTCGACCGAGTAGTCGTTGTGGACGACGTATGGGTGGTCGTAGCCATTCGTGTCCTTGAGTTCGTCGAAACGAGCGCCAATGGTGGTACCTGCCTTGCTACCCTTTCTGAGGCATGAGCTTCGCGTTTCTTTGCCTGATAGTTCCCTTTTTTTCTTTTTGCTATTTTACCGTGAAATCAAATTGCGGGGCTTCAGACCAGCTGAGCTGCTTTCCGGTGGGCAGCGCGTTCGCATCCAGCTCAAGGACGCCCTTGACGTCATGCATTTGCACCCGGGTGTCCAGGACCTTGGGGTTCTCGGACACACCGGCCAGGTTAAAGTAGTTGTGGTTCGTCAGGTTCACGACTGTGTCGGCCGTGGTTGTGGCGCGGTACTGCACCTCGAGCGAGGCGTCGTCGTGCACCGTGTAAATGACGGTGGTGTGGAGCGTGCCCGGGTAACCCTGGTCGCCTGCAGACGAGACGAGGTCAAGCTCAACCGTGGCCGGGTTCTGCGAGACAATCTTGACGTCCCAGAGCTTCTTGTCAAAGCCCTCCAGACCACCGTGGAGCGCGTTGGGGCCGTTGTTGGTCGCGAGCTGGTACTCCTTGCCATCGATCGAGAACTTGCCTTCGCCGATGCGGTTGGCAAAACGGCCAATCAAAGCACCGTAGTAAGGGTTTTCGGCACGCTTATAATTGTCAAAATCATCGAAGCCGAGCGCCACGTCCCGGATATGGCCCCTCTTGTCTGGGACGAGGATATGGGTCAGCGTGCCGCCATAGTTGAGAAGCATGACTGCCAGCGTCTTCTTTTCGTTGATCAGCGTGTACTGGTCGATGCCATTGGCACCAAAGCTCTGCTTCGTCACGGGCATGGTGTTATGAAAGTGATGAAAAGATGGAAAAGAGGTGAGAAACGGGAAAAAGAATGCAAACAATAAAAGGAAAGAACAGCGTTTAATCTGGTGTCGCACGCATATATACGAAACGGTAAACCGGGCGGCGGGGGGGAACCCAGAGATGGCCGCCCACTTAGGCCCGTTTAGGTAAGCAATACAGGAAAACTTCCCGCCAATCACACAATTTCCCGCCCTGCCCACGCTCTCTTTTTGGAGAGCCTCCGGGAAGTTCTTTCCATCATGTCGTGGCTTCTTTCTCTTATTGTAAAAATGCAAGGTATATATGTGCTCAAATGAACCTTATACTAGGCTTATACTAAGGAGGGTGCAGATTCCCAGTAGATGGGCACGTGCGCGCGGAGGTCGTCTGTAACTTTCTGCGAGGTCGAAATCATGTCCTTGACAGAGTCAGTTCCGTGCGCCAGGAAGTCCCTACTGGTCCACTCGGGAGCCTCTCCCATCTTGAGGTCGGTGTTATGCGACATTTTGTTCCGCCAGACCTCCTTGTGCGCCGAGAACTTGTACTGAGTTTGGTGCGGGGGGATGGACGAGAGGTGGACGGGCAGGCCAGGATTGGTCACCTCGACGTCCTGCATGTCCCAAAGTTCTTCTCGCTTGACTTCAAAGACCCAGTCGCCGTGGCCGTATGCCCATATTTTTTTCTGTTTGATCGTGGTAGGGCGATAGCCTTGCGTGGAAATGTATGAAAGACGCTGCTCCTGGTTCTCGTGGTCCACGCGCAGGTGCTCAGCAAATTTGTTGTGGGGCGTGTCGCCCTCGCTCTTGAGGCGGCGGGCATACTGCAGCTTGAGGTCCCATGCGTAGTGGGCCTCCAGGTCGGTCATGCTCACTTTGACCAGGTCGTGGCATTCCACGAGTACACGCCATCGAGTAGGCGTTGCGCTACGCTCACCGAATTCAGCCACCATTTTGGTGGACCATTCCTCAGGTATGGAGGGGCGTGGCTCCTTGAAGCGGCTGTTGCTTGGCGCCTGTTGAGGCATGGTCGGGAGCTGTCTGGCCTCGATGATGTACTGTGTGTAAGGCATATTGTTGAACAGCAGGCAGGTGCTATCGAGGTATTCGAAAAGCGGCTTGACCTGTTCATAGGTGCGGCCGATGCAGGGCGCAAGCTCTGATCGGAACCGGGGGTGCGGCAGGAACTTGGTCAACCCTTCCACAGAGACCGAGTCCTTCTTTGGGTAGTCAATAAGATGAGTCTGACCGAAGCGCACTTTCATCTGAAGCTCCCAGTCGTTCAAACGGACGCTTTCCAGGCCGAGCTCGAGGGCCTCCGTGATTTTCTCTTCGTTCGTCTTGTCGATCGACTGGAGTGGCTCGGGGAGCGGAGATGGCGAGGAGTCTTGCGTCTCATCAAAGTCAATCAAATTCTGGTGTTCGCTGTAGTCGGTAATCAGACGTGGGGCCTTGAGCTCGTGGCACTCGTAGTAGCGGTGGACACTGGTGGCATGGTCGTCACCATGGAGATACTCGTACCGCAGGGCGTTCGAGGGTAGTTCGACGAATTGGACGGTGAGGTTCTTGGAAGGCTGCTTGATGAGACGCAGTGTGGCGCTATAAGGCTGGCGGGCGGCGCGCAGGTAGAGGTTGCGGACGCGTTCGGCCGCAGTCCGGACGGGATACTCCTCGTCGCCCGCAATGTGGAACGCAGCGAGTCTTTCGTCGTAGTACACATACACCAGCAGGTCGGCACGGATGCTCGCCACCCTTTCTTCGCGTTCGCCCATGATCTTGAGGACGGGGATATCCTGGTTGGGGAGCGTGACGTAGGCATTGTAGTTCTGAGGCACGCTCGGCTTGCCTTGAAAGCTCTTCATCTTCTGCTCGTGCTGCAGCTTGCGCTCGACGCGTTCTTTTTCCTTGCGGGTGAGCTCGCGCTCGGGTTTGCCCCACTTCTTTGTCTTGCGACGCGTACTGTCGGCTTTCTTGTCGGCGAGGTTGCGGACAATACCGTCCAAAAGACGCTTCGCTCGCAAGACGAGATCAGCCTGGCCCCAGATGTCAACCTGGTTTTTTGCATCGTTGTATTCCAAGTAGGTGCTCGTCTCTTCTTTGATAGAATTGAGATTGGCCCGGTTTGGACCGAGGACCTCGGCGAGGGAATGTTCAGGGGGGAACATCCAGCAGCCGTCGGGTTCTTTGCTGCTGTCCATTGGGGTGGCATCGTAGTAATCTTCGGTGTTGTCTGCTGCTGCAAAGGCGTCGTTCGTATGGACCGCGTTGCTGTCCGAGAGAATAGTCGCATCGCGCCAGGTGTCGTGCTCCTGCTCGAGGGGATCGTAGGGCACTTCTGGCTCGAGAGACATGATCAAAGCAATGGACTTATTAACAAAACGGCGGGTCGGTATTTGTGGATAAAGTGTGTACAGGTTTCAATTTCATTATTGATCTTTATACTGTATCGGCTACTGCTCTTGACAGCCAAAAGTTTATTACAATGTGTTTACAGCGTGTTTTATTCTAGACAGTAAGCATCTTTCCGAAGCGCAGACCAGCCACAGCGAGACCAGCCAACTTGACGCTGTCGAGGCCAATGTAAGCACGGTGGACGTTGACGAAAGGCTTGTCCTTGCGCTCGAGCTCCTCGCGAGTGGTCGTGCCATCCAAAATGGCCTTGATGCCTCGGTCCAGGCGCGGCAGCATATACGCTGTCTGAGCGCCCACAATCAAGGCAGGTGCAAGTACAGCGCTCGACAAGCACGTATCCACAAAGCCATTATGGTCCACAATACGCTTGCGCCACTCGCAAAACAGATCGAGGGTCGCCACACCCAGCACGATCTACAGTGATTGTAAACCGGGATGAGATATCGTCTCACAAATTCACCTTCTCTGCTGCCTCACCTCGATTTTGTTGAGGAATCCAAAGCGATGACGTGCGTTATCAACCTGGTGCTTCTCGTCATTCGAAGGCACCTGCATCAAGAGGCCTGTCTCGAGGAAGGCGCTGTGGAAACTGGTCGCGAACCAGTACACGTTGGCCATCGTGAGATACAGCGTGAGTTGTCGCAGCGATGACTGTTGCCAGACATTCTTGTGCAAAAGGATTTCGACTGCAGCAGCAGGCACGAGGACTTTGAGACCCGACCATGGATCGGTTAAAAAGTTGGTCAGACAGCTTTGAGTCGGCATCGTGGAACAGGTAGGATTAAGTACAGAGTGAGGGATGAAAAGAGTGAACACGTATTTAGGATATGAAGTAGCATCGGCATTTTCTTTTCACTTTTCTGCTTATACATGGGTTTGTGTGAGACAACAAACAGCTCAACCCTCACATTGTTTATGCTGGCATGTGGTCTGGTTGATGATGCCATGCATCCCCGCTCGCTTCCGGAATACTGTGCATATGCGTACGCGTTGCGTTTGCGGTTATGACGGATGCAACATGACACATATCGTACATACATACATACATTTATACATACATATATACATACGTACATACATGAATGAAACAAGAGTACAGCTGTCATGCTTTAATCTTTTTTGCTAGCCGGTTGACTAGTAGAAATATGCAGTCAATCCAAGTACTTCTCAAGCAGCTATGATCAAACAAATACAGCATTATGTAACTTGACTCTAGATGGCATGGAACTCTGATCTGTTCTGACGTGATTGGTCAATCCATGCCAGCTATTGCCTCAGTGCATCTGTTATCTTGTCTGCACCCTTCAAATGCGAAGGAAAAAGGGCTGTAGGAAAAAGGGCTGCTAGTCGTGTGCATCTAGATAACACGTTACGCAGATCTTATAACGGTATAGAGAATGAAGGTGTGCGTATGTAATAATATCTGCAACGAGGGACGTCAGGGCGATAATCTTCTTGAGCTATCCGTGCCGTGGATGACATGGGATAGTTTAGATGGAGTGCAGGTGGGAGGTCGCAGCTGTGTTGATCCCAAACAAAACGGTCAATGGCATTACCGTATTCCTGATTTGGTGGAATGCGAAAATACTGTACAAGGTGAAAGAGCACAGATTCATGGTGAAAGAACGCCAGTCGGGTCTTTTCATTGGTCACACAGCATGGGTACGACGATAACAAGGGCAAGCCTCCCCTCTTTTACTATTGACAGCCACAGACTGACTCAACTCACCGAACGCCTTTGTCTCATTAGCCGAAAGCTTTAATGATTTCGTGGCAGGTAATCGGATAGCAACGGAGCAAAGGGGTGATTGCGACTCATCTGAAACATTCAGGCTGGGTGGGAGGTGCGGCCGGCATCGTTGTCGGGAGTCCGCTTGACGTGCTCAAGGTAAGGAGTAACCTTGACAACATAAAGTTTGAGCTTAAGCAGGAAGAAATCCGAAGGCGCGCTTACAATCCCCAAACCATACCCGTGAGGGTGCTTGGCAGACCTTGCGTAGCCTAGTGAAATACGAAGGGGTAAGTTCACTAAAAACAAGTCCAAAAATGAAGGGAGGGGGTGACGAGGGAAAGGACGGAGGGATGTCCTGGGGGGAGGGCAGGAGATTGAGAAAACTTAAGGGGTTAGAGAAGTGGTTTGCAAGTAGTGTAAGAGAAGAACAAGGAAAATACGGAGAAGTGTACGTGGGTTGGGAAGGTTGAAAGCATATGTAAAGGCGGCAAACTAAACTTTATTACTTCAATCATTACTACCCTAGGCCAGTGCACTTTTCAAAGGTGTCCTAGCCCCCGTAGCTGGCCTGGCAGGTCTGAATGCTCTTCTCTTTGTGTCATACGGCAGTCTGCTACGCATGTTTGAGAGGCACCGGGTGGATCCGACGTTGCCGTTTGTGCCGACGTTAAGTCAAGTGTACCTGGCAGGTTGTGGCGCTGGTATCGCGGGCTTTTTGTTTACAACACCCACTGAACTTGTCAAGATTCAAGCGCAAGTCTCACGTGTCCCTAAAACCACTTGGCAGGTTACCAGGGAAATATGGGCTCGGAACGGTGCACGCGGTGAGTAAAAAAGGGGGGGAAAGGCAAAGAGACACAATGCCATTGTCTTAATTTTCGGCTGTATGCGACGTATACTGATAAGTAAAACAAAAGGTCTATATCAAGGCGGCTGGATTACAATGATTCGCGACGCGCCTAGCTATGGCGTTTACTTTTGGGTGTATGAAGGCCTGAAGCGTATCCTCGAGGTGGATTCCACGCTAGGCTCCAGCGCCAATGCATGGAAGCTCCTATTTGCAGGAGGCATGGCAGGGGCAGTATCATGGACAGTTATTTATCCTATCGACGTTGTCAAATCGAGACTTCAGATGCAGGTGATAGCGCCATCACAAATGGCTGGTGTTTCCGTAACACCTTCTTTCAATAATCTCGATACTTCCACGTTGGGTAGCCGGTCACTTCCAGACCGTTCCTATTCTACTACTACCGCCACTACAGAGGGTGTCGATTTACAGATGCGCCGGCAACATGGTCGTCCTTATGCTTCGATCAAGGACTGCATCGCTCGCTCTTATAAAGCCGATGGTATCGGTGTCTTTTTCCGCGGTGTGTGGCCCACAATCCTTCGTGGTTTCCCTGTAAATGCTGTTACCTTTTGGATTTACGAGGTGACACTAGAATTTCTAGAGAGTTTCTAGAGTTGTATTCTATTCTGTATACTACTGTTATCAATAATACCACGCCTCCGTGGCTACTTTCTTTGTATACGTAAGCATGTGTGCGCACGCCGCCGCTACCACTTTTGTATCACTTATTCGTTATTCTCTTCAATCCCTGCATGTGTATTTTCTTTCGCACACCTGTCTACGTGACACAAACAAACCTCAACAGACAAAAACATCATAGCCGAGCGAGAAACGTGTTTATGAGCGAGAAAATCTCGGATTATATTCTTCCTATCCTAATCACCTTGCAGGCGCACGAAAAATCAAATGGGACAAGAATAACAACAATGAAAGTGGCCTTGACACACACCTAGCCGGGTTGGCGCAAAAACGTACCGTAGCTACTCCACGTGCGCACTTACGTGTATTCTATTCAGGCAGTACAAAGAGGAGCGTACTTATCAAGGACATGGTGTCGGCTGGGGCGGAGAAAAGGCCGGGCCGTGGCATTGCACGAGAGAAGAACTGGTAGCAGCATAACCGGCAGAAGCAGCAGCATGAGCGGCAGCAAAAGCAAAAGCAAAAGCAAAAACAGAAGCAGAAGCAGAAGCAGCAGGCTGCTCGGCCTCCGTGAAAAATTAGCAACCCCTTCGTGCACAACTCTGTGACCTCCTGGACCATTGGGTCCCCCCTTTTACGGTAATCAAGAATCAAAGCCAGTGCATTTTTCGTAGGTTTTCTTAACCCTGGCTCACTTGCACCTAAGCAAGTGTAGTCTGCTCTCCTTATATATCGGGTGGCAAGAACGCTTTCCGTGCTGATTTTTTTTCTTTCCCGCGCTTCCTTTTCTCTTTCTTTAACTTAACTTTTTTATTTTCGCCACCGCACACACATATCATGCCGTCACTACGCGCGCTCGTGTCAGGTACCTCCGTGGCACCTACCACGACCTTGACGGTGGCAACAAAAAAGTCTCAATCCGACGACGAAAAACCGCAATCACCACTCAGCACGACCACAACAGTTCCTACAAGGAAACCGCCGATCTTGCTACATTATCGATCCCATGATAATTTCATATTTGCCACGGCTGCTGTGGGTCTCTTTACAAGCGTAAGTTTAAGATGTTGGGCATAGCCGGAAGGGCTAAAATTTTTCTGCCAGACATTTGTACATTCAGTTCTATTTCCTTTGTCACCTTTTATCGTCAACCATATCAATCATGGTGACGACCTTTCTTTCGAAGACACGTCGCTATCAAACACGAGCCAAGCCATGATATCAAGAGAAACAGGCGTCATGGTCGCCCTGTATGCCGTCGGCCTTTTGGGTATGCATATTTCTTTTTTTTTTCTTTTCCTTGTCCTGTCCTTGCTTCTATACCCCTTGTTAGCCTCCTATTTCAATGATTTACTTGCTGACACTTTTGATGACTTTACCCATTCAGTCGGATCGCCTATTTTCGGTTGGCTAGGTGATAGAATCCGACAACGGCGGCTCCCGATGCTACTGGGTATCATGGCATCCATTGCAGCCAACATCATGTTTATGTTTGCCTGCGCGTACTGGATGCTACTCCTGGCACGCTTCCTGCAGGGTGTGTCTAACGCGTGCGTCTGGACAATGTCTCTATGTCTGATTGCAGACAACTGGCCGGAACGCCATTTAGGTAAGTCTCGTCAACTGAAATCCTTATATCTCACCTTTATTGCTTCAGGATTGCAAATGGGCAAGTTGGTCGGTTTTTATCCACTGGGTATCGTTGCCGGTCTGCCTGTGGGAGGTAATGTGAATGAAAACATGCACTGATCTGCGGTCGCTGACTTTAATTATTTTGCAGGAAGTAAGCCAATAATGAAAACAAGATTAATCTAGGAAACTCATGCGCCCGTAGTCCTTTATGCCAGGCTTGGCTACCAAGCGCCCTTCGCGGCATCCATGATTCTTTGCGGCATCGACTTCTTTATGCGACTCGTCATCGTTGAGCGATGCCACTCGCCCAAAGAATGGTTCGTACGTCCCGCCGATCCAGAACAGCCACCCAGCCAGCCCCGCAAAAGCAGCGATAGCACTACCACTGCTCAACCTGAAAAGGTCACGCTCAAGCAGCTGCTCACACGCCCGAGACTCTTGACATCGCTTTACATTACCTTTGTCGTAGCTGGCACCATGAGCTGCTTTGAGGTAGGCTCCTTTATACTCTTCGTAGCCCTATTGCTAAGTAAGACCAATCTATCTTCCGTTGGCTGCAGTCCACACTCTCCATGCGCCTAGCTACCGAGTGGCACTTTGATGAAGCTGCAGTGGGCCTAATATTTCTTGCTTACATGGTCCCCTTCATTGGATCAAGCACCTTGACGGGCTGGTTCTGCGACAAATACGGCGCCAAGGTCGTGGTCATCTCCTCGACGCTGCTCTTGATTCCGGTCACTGTTTCGCTCGGCATACCCGATAGCCACGTGACGTATTGGACCATTATTGCCATCCTTATTTTGAGCGGCACAGTCATGGCCGGGTGTCAAGCGCCCGTTTTCCCTGAAATCGCAGCCGTGGTGAGCCAGCAAAACGGCAATAGCGACGGCAAGGATGGTTTAGCGACGAGCTACGCCCTGTTCAATGCTGCGTATGGCGTGGGCATGTGTGTAGGCCCTATCTTGGCCGGATACCTCTACAGCTCAGTTGGATTTTTCTGGCTATGCTTCGTGATTGCAATGCTGTATGTGACCTGCCTGCCTCTAACTTATTTCTTCACTGGCCAGCCCGGCAAATTCATTGTGCGTCGCCTACCTTCTGAGAAAGTAATCGACGACCTCGCACGAAACAGCGCTTCTCGGTGAGGCGTCTCTTTCTCTCCATCTACAGCAATCCTTGCACACAGCCTCTTCTAATAACATCTCACTGAATCCCTCTTCTTTTGTTGTACATACCTGGATATTTGTCTTCACCTACGCACTTTTCTATTTACACTCCAAGCTATCATTCTCTCTTTTTTTCTTCCTTCTGCTCACTAAAAACAAAAAACAGAACAAAAATATAAACGATCTAATAGGATATATCAATGGAAGACGTTTGATCGCCCATGCACTCTTAACTTTTTGTTGTTGTTATCCTTTTTAAATGAATAATTTGTGGTATGCGTGCTGTTACGGAGTAGTGGACAGTGCGGTTTTGGTTTGACTGCTTATACGGTCAAGATCCAATTAAAGACAGGTTTCGCAAGGACGAAATAAGAGTTTCCTATTCCCTTCACATTCTTACACACTCGCCCATGTCCGTCATTTATTATAAATTCAAGGCGGCTAAGGATTCCGACTTCGATGTCTTCACGTTTGATGGTCAGGGAGCGACGGTATTCGATACGAAGCGCGAGATCATTCGCGCCAAGAAACTGGGCAAAGGCACAGACTTTGATCTAGCCATTTACAACGCCCAGACTGATGAGGGCAAGTGTGTCGTCCCTATCTGGAATCGTACTTACTCTTCTCTCTAGAATACAAGGACGATGTCTATGTCATTCCACGCAACACATCGGTTATTGTTCGACGGTTACCCCCGTCTAAACCTGGCAAAGGCACTGCGCAGCGCTATGTTTTAGGTGCGCTAGCAGCAGGTGAAGGGGGACGGGGACACGCTGCAAGCGGCGTAGGCGTATTAAGAGGGCCACCTGGGAGTGGTGGGCCTTCTGGCCCTTCGTTTGGGTCGGGTGGGCGGAATATGGTCTTCAATGCCCAGCAGTTTAGGCAACCCCATCAACAGCAGCAGCAGCCACAGTCGACACCACCCGGCGGAGGAGGATCCACGTCGGGTCAAGACGAGGCGCCACCTGCAGACTCGGAGGAAGCACGCATTCAAGCCATGTTCCAGCAGACGACAGACCAATGGGGTGCGATGCAAGAAAAGTTGGCCGAGTAAGTGTTCTATTTTACTTTGCTTTTTCACTTGGGATCTCTGTAGAGTGGATTATCGAGGGGTAGTGTACGGAAGGGTCAGGTTGGAGCTCTCTCTATTTGGATCAGACAAAGGATGAAGAAAAAATACACAAGTGCTTTTTTCTCTGGCTCTCTACCTTTATTTTCTTTTTCCCTTGACACACTGATATTGCTTGAGACGATTCTCTTGCTTGACCGCATACGTGGAATGATACATCGACAAGCAGCTCTGATCGTCTTCCTTTTCTTCCTTTGCGCTCTTCCTCATATCTTCTTTCAGACAGCAATATATTCCATTTCAACACCGAGGAGGTGGACCGGGTGAATTCCGACGGGGCCGCGGCGGATACCATCATTCTGGACGTGGAGGAGGCACATCCGGCGATGGTGACGGCCATCATAATCAGCAGCAGCAGCAACCACAGCGAGTGCCCCCACCGACGTATGTCTGCTACCGATGCGGCCAGAAAGGACATTACATCAACCAGTGCCCTACCAACGGTGACAAGGAGTACGATAAGCACCCCCGCATCAAGCGGACCACGGGCATCCCACGCAGTTTCCTCAAAGTGATTGAGGAGCCCAAAAATGCAGTCAAGTCAGGCACAGGCGGTCTCATGGTGACGCCCAAGGGCGATCTGGTCGTCGCCCAAGCCGACTCATCCACCTGGGACAAGCACGTGGCAAAAACGGCGGCGACCATCCAAAACGCGAGTGCAAGCGACTTGCTCGAACTCTACGATCAAATGCCAGTGGTGCCTCATTTGCAGTGCCCCCTGTGCAGCGGTCTCTTCCGAGAAGCCACTATCACGCCATGCTGTGGAGCTAGCTTTTGCGACGAATGTATCCGAAATTACATGCTCGAGAACGATTTCCGGTGTCAGGACTGCCAGCGCCAGATCGATCACGGCATGGATGGCTTGGTAGCCAACGTAGACCTTCGCGTGTGTGTGGACAACTATGTGCGACGACACCTCATTCAACAGCAACAACAGCAGCAGCAATAGTAATAGCAACAGTAATGGCAGCCTTAGGAAGGGTGATACAGCTAGCAAACGACCAAAGGCCATCATACACATCAGCAACATCAGCTGAACTACACAATAAAAAGTATAAAAGACTACATCCCATGTTTTTGACCGGATTGCTTTTATAAAGGAAGACCGAGGCCAAAGGTATTCGTGCGGGACCATGCAGTCTTGCATGAGGGGCAACTTGCTTCGCGGTTGGAGAAGAAGGTGTCTGCACAGTGTCTGTGCATGCGTACATCACAGTTCTGTAGCTCACAGCGCTCGCCCATGGTAATAATCTCCATGCACATTTTGCAGTCGCGCAGAACATCGCTGTACTGCTCGCGTAGATAGGTCATGAGTTCGAGGATAGTACGCGGGTCCATCACATAGTAAGCGTCGCGGCGGGCGGTGTAGAGCCACTGGTCTTCCACAAACCGGTCCAGCAAGTCCTGCGTCTCGCGTTGCGATATCGGTGGCTTCATCTTGGTTCCCAACCGCAGCGCTCCGAGCGAGCTCACCGCGAAGTTTTCATCATCTGATAGTACAATCATCTCGAGCTATAGAATAGGAAAACGTCGGGTGAGTTGTAGAGCTTCCTCTGCTGACGCGACGCACCAATTGTTTGAAGTAGGCGATCTCATTTGTTGTGTAGTTGGTTGCGACCTGCGCAATCTCGTCGTCCTTTGTGTTGACCAGCACAATAACCGTGCGTCCGTCACGTTCATCGCGTGACCTCCGTAAAGTAAGATCCACGTCGTTTATCTCGTTGTTGACCACATCCACAAAGTCGTCAAAGTCCTGCGGTGTCACTATAACTAATCAGGTGCATGATCGTTGTAGATCGTAGCCTTCCGCGTACATTCTGTCAACTCGCAAATGCGTTCATAGAGATCAACGGCTTTTTCTTCATGTAGTTTGCGGTGGGAGAGCATGGTCTGCATGAACAGTCGATGCGAGTCATTGTATCTTGCGGACATGGTGTCCAAGGGCTGAGAACTGGCAAGCATAATCCCCTAAAATTTGAAAAGTAGGGTTTTGTTCTCTTTTTTTTTCTTTTTTTTTGTAACTTGCTGTGAAGATTCCCTTTCTAAGTGTGTATATGAGATATATGCAAAACTTTGTGATTTTTATTTAGATTGCCTTGAGCAAACCAGGCCCAAGTATGAAATGAGGGTATGTATATAAGTTATATAGAGTTCAGAAAAGGCGGGATGATGATAGAGTTTAGATGAAATTCAAGAGATTGTCATCCGGTATGAAGGCTGGCATGGTATAAGGCCAAGAGGCTTGCGGAGCCTGTTGGTAGGGCTCCATCTTGCCTATGTTTTGCTGCTGCCAGGTGTTGTCCATCCAAGAGGAGAGCTCGTGAACAGGCGGTTCGGGCGTGACTGAAGGGGACAACGTCAGATCACGGCAGAGGTCTTCCAGAATGGGCTGTTGCTGCGGCGACGCCTGTGTCGCAAGCGGCTGTTTGAGCATCACGAACTTGGCAAAGAGATCGGGTGCATTGGCAAAAAGCTGCCAAAGGGCCTGGCGAAGGGTATCTTGCTGAGCCTGCAGCACATGGATCGCTTGCGTCGTGGCCTGTCTGTTCTCGGAAAAGTCGCCGCAGCGGACCCAGTCCTGCGAGCCCATGTGGAGCATCGAGAAGGAGACATCGCCGGCGTTGTGAAGCTGAACCTGCAGCTCGTCGTGCAGCATGTCGTCGGAGGGTGTCAGCGTCAGCTGTTGGATCGCGTCAAAATCGATCTGCACCCGGAAGCGGTACTCGCTGTCCTGGATGAGCCAGGTCAACTGGCGATCCTCGGCGTAGCACAACAAGTCGTAGTTTTCATTGTCTTGGGTGGCCGCAAAACGGGCCCAGCTGCCCACATGTAGCGAAGTTGCTGGAAACATGGCGCCTAAGTAAAGCAATTAGTTATCAAAGAACAAAAAAAAATTTTTGTCTCGTTTGTCCTACCTTGCTGTTGCTGCATTGCGTTAGCAGCAGCGCCGACGGAATTGGGCACGGATTGTTCCGCGCCTTCAGACAGGGCGCGCGCGTGGATACCGCCCGTCATGCCCTGATGGACATGATGTTGGTGCTGATGGTGGTGGAGGTTGGCGGGTTCAGGCTTCGAGCTCGAACGAGGTCGGCGTCGCACGGTGTCATCCGCGGCCTGGAGCTCTTCAAATCGCTCGGGTGTCATCATGGTGCGGAAGGTCGCTTGGTAACGAGGCGGCCACTGGGCGTTGCTGGTGTTCGTGACACCAGCGTTGTTATGGCGTGGGGGTTCGATCCAACCGGTGCGGACATTAGGCATCAAGGACGGGACCTTACCCGAGCCGCCCCCCGACGCCTCAAGCTTGCGTGCCTTGGCGCGCCGGTTTTGAAACCAAATTTGGATTGTTCGTTCGGTGACGCCAAGCTCGTGTGCCAGACGGCTTCGGATCGTGGCGTCTGGAAGAGGGTTGGTCACAAATGATTCCTGGAGGACGGCGACCTGGCTAGGCTTCAGGTGGGTGCGCTTGCGAGTCGGGGCTTGGTGATTGGCGCGGTACTTGTTCATCATAACGAGAAAGAGAGAGAGAGAAGACGAGATAAACGAAGTTGCAGAAAAAAAATGGAGAACAATAGAATGGTGTGTGGAGAGTGAAACTGAAATAGAAGTGACCAGCACAAATATCGAGTTGGGAAGAAAGAAAGTAGTCAATAAGGAAAGGAAAGAGTGATGGAAGAAGTGGGACGATGCAAGAAAAGGGCATTCATTATATACCCGTGCGGTTAGGAGGTCAAATCAGAGTTTCCTCTCCTGGCCTTTGTTCCGGTGTTACACCTGGCAGGGGTTCTTTTGGGCTAAACAGTTTTTTGACAATGCGGGTGCGGTTTTTGAATGCAGCTTGGTGCGTGCGTCCTATTTTTTTCTGTGCCGCTGTTCCTTGGCTTCGCTTAGGATTACGGGTCTCGACCTGATAGGCGCCAAAAAAAAAAAAAAAAAAAAATTTAGGCGCTGTGGGATACCGTGCGCGCACACGCCCATTACCTATTCCATTCCAACCAGGCACCATTTTCCAAGTTGACTTTTTTTCTACCTCCAATCTTAACCTGAGCCATCCTTTTTTCTTCTCGTCTTACTACATTCTATGGTCAAAAAGTCTGTGCGTATTACAACAGATGACGAGAAGTGTTTGATGACAGGTATTGTTTGTTCGCACCATGCGGTGTCACCACAGCGGCTAAAAACGTTTAACCAGACCCGGCTCCGATGCCCTTGGCTAACATGAAAGCGCAAGCAGCAGCTGATCAGGAGACAACAGAAAGACATATGGTCAATATGCACAATGATGACACTCCGCCCCACCTTGACGAGGATGAGCTGCCAATAGAAGCATCACAGGCCACCTATCCTACACCGCTCTCAACAAATAACAACCACCTTGATGAAGATGAGTTTGACTGGAACGAGGACCCAGCAGCTGACCAGCCACAAATCAAACGACGCAAAACAGCACGTCAGCTATTGCAACTCATCGCCTGTCGTCCGTCGTGCTGCTGGCGTTATCTTTCACCTTTTTCTAAGCGTTTGATTCTAGCCCTTGTCGGTTCGATCGTCTTTAGCACACCTGCCATTTGCGTTAACCTGTTGATGGCCGTGCCTTCCGAGGAAGAGCGGACACTCCCGGATTTTAAAAATATGCGGAGCAATTTGCAGTGCTGGCTATACTGGACTGCATTTCAGTGGCACATTGGCTGGGTGACGACTGTGTTTGTTGAGATCATCCCCGCTGTGGTATCCATGTGGACCAAGTTGTTCAAAGGCCGTCGATCAGAGAGAGTGAAATCGGCCATGGAGGTAACCCGTGCAACACTCGATGTCGCCCCTTACCATCTTCTGACCATATTCCCATCCGGCGTTTACATATCTACATGGCCCATGCTTGACCTGCTTGTGTACATAAAAAGTATTATATGAGCCTAAAGCGATACCTGACACTTTTACTCCTTGCATCCTGGAACTGGGGCTCGTGGGCTTTTCTGCTTGATTACCCCTACAAGGTAAGCCGTTGTGGCGATAATGAAAAGGAGATATGCATGTCAAGTAGCTCATGTGGTCATCTATCCCTTGTATTTGTATAGTCTGTCAAGGAGCAAGGCTATTCGATGGTCATCTGGAACGTGTTTGCTTGTATCTTTGTGGCCTGCTTTTGGTTGTTTGTGCAAAAAGTGATTGTCCAAGTTATAGGTAAGCATTACCATGCGTACGCGCGCCTACGCATGTGCACTTCGCCACCCCTTTTCTCACCAGCTATTTGACCCTCACCACACCCACGCTACATATCTTCACACACTCTCATACATACATTTGCAACTATTTTCACCCAAAACTAGCCACGCGGTTTCATCGCCAGGCGTTTAGTGATCGACTGCAGGAAAACAAGTATGCACTGAGAGGTATGGCACCAAATGGTGTGTGCTTCCAGCACATGTACAGCTACAACACAACGTGTGTTTAACGTGAGAGGTTACTGCCTCTTACTTTCTTCTGTCGATAGTCCTGGATACATTAAGCAAGTCGGAAGGAAAGCAGGAGCGCACTGCCAACAGCCATCAACGCCGGCCTGAACACAAACGACAGAACACGGGTAGCGAACTATTGGGCCAGTTCCAAAAGCGTCTGCAAAGCATCGTTTTGACAGATCATCCTCAGCTTCGAAGTCGCATCGAGAGAAACAAAGTCGATATCAACTCTATTGAGTACGCCAAGAAGGTTGCCAAGAAGCTTTTTTACTCTCTCGCGCATCACGACAACGAAGTATGCCTCGAGGTGAAGCATTTTGCACCCTATTTTGCTTCGCTCGACGAAGCCCAGCAAGCATTCTGCGTGTTTGACAGAGATCGTAACGGCAACCTAACCCGCCGAGAGTTTCGTGATACGATCCTAAGGGTTTACAAAGAGCGCAAGGCACTCGCGCAGTCAATGTGTGATACGAGCCAGGCACTCGGAAAAGTAGATACCATGCTGTGGATTGTAAGCATTATTGCAACTGTATTCATCTCCCTTGCCATTTTCAACGTGGAAGTGTGGCATTCACTGGTTCCTCTGGGCTCCTGCCTGCTCGCCCTGACGTTCGTATTTGGCAACACATGCAAGAACACGTTTGAGAGCATGCTTTTCCTATTTGTGACGGTAACCCAAAAAGGAATGCTGCAACTCCTATTGGCTCATGTCTACTTTTAGCATCCGTATGACGCAGGTGACTATGTTCTCATTGACGATCAGTTTTTGCTAGTCCACAACCTTGGCTTGATGGGCACGGTCTTCATGTAAGCGACTGCAGAACGAAAATCGAAAAAATAGACGATAAGCATTGTCTATTTCGAGATCTACTAACTTAGCATACTTTCCTGTACGGGTATAGCCGCGGTGATGGGCAGCAAGTGTATGCACCCACTACGGTGCTCATGACCAAATTAATTGTAAACGTCCGCCGCTCCGGCGATATGGGAGAAGTGATTACTGTCAATATTGATTTTCGGACGCCTACCGAGCGCCTGCATCTGCTACGCGAGCGACTTACCGAATGGGTGAACAATCAATCACGCGACTTTAGCACCGGTTTCGACGTCCGTGTCTCGGATATTGTCGATATGAACAAGCTCGTTCTATCTATGTGGCTACCCCACAAGGGTAATTGGCAAGATTTGGGAAAGCGCTTCCAGCGGAAGACAAAGGTACGACGTGCGTGCGTGTATTTGTGTAAAGCTTGTGCATCCTTGTGCCTGCCGGTTGTTGCTCGTACATACATGTATGCACGCTTTACGGGATATCCCGCTCACCAACATCACCCCTTTTTCTCGTTTTAGTTTCTAATTGCAGTCAAAGATATCTTTACCGACCTTGGCATTCGGTATGAATTACCAACTCAGCGTTTTGCCCAGGATGCTGGTGCCGCGGGCTTTATGAATAGCAGCGTTACATCGAGTCTGTCACACTCTCCAGGAAAGCATCGTCGTCATCATCCGCAGTCGGATTTCTTGCGAACGACATCGCAGACTTTTGTGCAGTCTACAAAAATATGAAGTGATTGTAAAGCTTAACACAAATTCGTCAAGATGAAAAGTTGCACAGTAATAGCGTCGAAGCTATGTCTGGGAGGAAATTTTAGCATGTTAGACTATTCTATGCCTCATCATGCGAGGAACATTCTCAGCAGAAGTTTAAAAAGACTCCCTTTCGCCTGCTTGTGCTGTAAGATCATTTGAAGCAAACCTCAACAAACAGAGGCCAATACTTGTGCGAGAATCGTTCATTCTGCGTTCGCTTGGCAAAGTAGAGTACTTACCACCATGAAGACAGATTTTTGATACGCTCCTCACAGCAAGTGAGGAGCTGTTATATTTCAACCTTCTATCAAGCATTTTTAGTCGTATGCCACAAATAAAATTAGAGTATGATCAGTAGCGCGCAGCATCAGATTCTAATACATAATGTGAGCGTATGTTTTTGATTGCCCTCAGCTGAAAAACAGTGTTATCTGATTTTCAGTTGTCTTTGACATCAATATGAAGTATAAATATGGCAATGTGTACTGCCTGCGAGATCCTCGATTCTCGCAGTTTTGTTTTATATGAGTTATCACATAAGCGGCTATGACTACCCACGAGATACTGACGATCATATTTCCACAAAATAATTTGTAGTGTACTTCACCACCGACTTCACGCGGTTTAAGCTTTTATCGTTTGATCATTCGAGAGGCAGATCAAATGCAATGCATGGCAAAACTCCGTTGAAGTAGGAAAATAATCTGGTACTCCTGTATGGGCGTTCCAATTGCAGTAGAGTTCTTAGGTTCGAATCTGGGTCTGTTTAGGCAATAGCTTTATAAATGTTCACCAGAACAAAGGGTGCTCATTTCTGTTCTTACTATATTGCTACGCTGATGACTGCTATATGGTACATTTGTATTCTATTTTTTTGATAGGTCTACCGTTCTCGCAACATTTTATCTTTCCTGATAGCAAAATTTTATAGGGGCATCCGATGACCCCTTCCATAGGAGTAGCACTACCATAGGCAACAACTTGGGCTCAAAGATCTACATTGGAAGAACCACTAATTTTACTCACACTGGAGTCGCATGGGAAGAAAGGAGTGGTTACACTGATTTCCGCGTACTCTGAAGTGATACCAAGGCGCTTACCAGGGGCTCTGGTCGCTATTTAGGACGGTAAATTCAAGGTACCTATATATGAACCATCACGATTGATTAAATAGATGTCCATAATAATACCGGAAGCGTCAGTAGAGTTTAAGCTTAGAAGTAGTGATACTGAGCCAGGGCTCAAAGCCTGAAGCAATGACGTCTATGTATGAATCCATACAAAGTTTCTTCGCTCATTTCCATTAGGCTCACAATAAAAGCTAATAAGGGTGATATTTCGATGCACTCCTTGCTGGATGTCTATCACAAAAGAGTACAGAACATAAATTTGATATGCTCGAAATTTCTCCTATATAAACCCGGTCTCACTGTTTTCTAATCTCATCTCTCGACTCTCATGGATCAATTTACACGAATTTTTGCTGACCTAGGGCAGGAAGCAGCCAAAAGCGAGATCCTTGTGAAGCAATACATGCCATCGATCAAAAATGCCACAAAAGCAATTATAGCAGGCTATACATCTTATATTATAGTATCAGTGTGTATACAACATTTTGACAATTCAAATGATTCCAGGGTCAAACTAAACCTTTCAGAAATTATATACCGCTTATTGCGGCCCGCTCAGGAACATACCCGGCCCAATGCTGTACAAGTTTTTCCCGCCTCGTTGGTTCACTGCTGATCAGCCTCATGGCACTATGTATGTAAACCATATGATGCAATCGTATCAAACACATGATTGACAGTGATGATTTAGCTGGCGCAGATACTTGCATTGGCATGATCGTTACGGCGCGGTGGTCCGCATTGGCCCCAATACAATCTCTGTTGCAGACAAAAATATGATCAAGCAAGCTCTTGTTACTGAATCTCTTCCAAAAGCACCTAGTTATGAAACACATAAAGGTACGAGAGTCACCCCTTCTCCATAACAGCTGCTCATCTGTATATTAGGGCAGGACAAGTGCACGGTTAACATCATTGACAAGTCGGAACACAAATTTCGCGTAAGTCGACAAAATGTGGTGGTTATCTTAGTGATACGGGTTATATACTAGAGGCGGCTCCTTACTCCCGGATTCTCCCAGAGATATGTAGCAAGCTTGGAGCAGGCTATGAATGATGGTTTCCAGAAACTAGTAAAGAAGATAGATGGTGGTATTACCGCTAGCCCGACAGCGGACGGTTTTAGCACTGTGGATTTATTCGATCTCGTAAAATCCACAGCAATCGATGTGGTGTGCGAGATCTGCTTTGGCGAATCCCTCAACGTACTCGAGCAAGATCCTTATTCTGTACGCAAGACTGTCGACACATTCTTTGAAGCAACCTCAAAGGTAAGTTCATGTAAAAGAAATTCGAGCTTAATAACATGTTTATAAAAAGCTTATATCACACCCGTTGGTCGGCCCTATACTCGCTTTGAAATCAGTCGGCCGATTTACCCGACAGCTTCGCCATTTGAAAGAGGTATGATGCCCGTGTATTCATATGCGATCAGATGACAAGAAAATCTACATTAGCTTCTGCAGGACGTTGTTACGAAAAGACAGAACGGTGAAACAGAGCGACGAAGTGATATACTACAATTCGTCGTGGATACACAGCAAGCACCCGATCCCCGAGATAGACTATCAACAGGCGAGATTATATTGGAGATGGTCCAGTTTCTCATCGCTGGATCAGATACGACAGCAACTACAATCAATTTTGTTTTTGTTCAACTCTTACAGTACCCCGAGACACTCGATCGACTCCAGGAAGAACTAGACACGGTATCGCTTGACGAGAACGGTTCCGCTTTCCGGCATCAGCAGCTCAAGGACCTACCGTATCTAAACGCTGTCATCAATGAGTCCATGCGACTTAACCACGTTCTTATCTGTGGCGTGGAACGCCAAGCAGATAAAGATTTTGTCTTGGGTGGCCGTGTCTTTGTTCCTAAAGGGGTACGTACTCAACTCGAAAAAGGCTCATATTTTATCAGCTAGCTAAATGTATCTTTAGACTCTCGTCACTTTGAACCTGCAACATGCACAGATAAATCCTGATTATTGGCCGGACCCTTTGCGCTTCATGCCGGAACGATGGCTCGAGAAGAAAGCGGGTGATGAAGAAGCGTTTTATCCATTCAGTCTGGGGTAAGTAGACAACTTTTTTTTTGCGTCGTCACAATGAGAATTCACAAACATCGAAAGATCCCGGAATTGCATGGCCAAGTTTTTTGCCCTACAAGAAATGAGATTGGCGATAGCGGCGATTGTCAGACTATTCGATATCGAAAGCATCCCGCAGGAGATGGAGAACGCCCAAGATCGCCGCCAATTTGTTACCTTAACTCTCGCATCCCGCAGCTTCAAGGTCAACATCCGACGCCGTCAGAAAGCTTAATATTTACTCTCAAGATACATATAATCTATCTACCCAGCTATATGGGTGTTTCTCAAGACCATACTCGGAAAGCCCTCTTAATTTCTCTAACACTTCTTACGTTGCACCACGCACGCGACGCAGGTATCGAAGTTGGACACCCAAGCAAGTCCTGCTATCAGGTCATATGTTTATCTATTTTTCCTTTAATTGGATAAATACCCAAATAGCAATCTTGCTGACTAGCAGTCCGTTTTCGAGCATGTTTTGATTTTGCAAATGACGTTCAACGAGATATAGAGAAAGCATATGAGGTTATTCATGTCTGAAACGACTTCTGCACAAAACATATGACACCAGTACCCTCTTCAGAAAGTTCTTTATCCCCATCAATAAGCATTGGTTCTGTGATAGCAAGTAAACCAATGAACCTTTTTAAACGCAAAAATACCTGACGTTCAACCCCTGTCAAAGTCTTCTTTTTCACCGTTCTTTTCCCATTGACAGACATGGTTCATGTATATGCATGAAAGGCCGTCGATATGAGTCTGTTTCTTAAGAAACGCTGTTTTCTCACACGTTATCTACTTTACTTCTTCCATTCACTACTTTGGTCAAAGTCTTATCCTAGCAGGACATACAAAAGGATCGTGGCTACAAGTGTAAACTAATAAGCGCAACGTAGACTGCATAAGTTCCCCCAAAGTCCCTCTGTCACCGGTTGCCCGCTCCAACTGTGCCGGTACACATGGTCGCAATTTGCCGCGTCAAGAGCGTATGGGCTTGGAGGTCAATAAACTTGTTCCTATACATATTTATTCAGATTGCTGTCTTCTTTCTCGCCTCTCGTCCTGTCCTCACTTCCGTTTGCGTCTCTTGCTCCTGTCTGCTTGCTTCTCAGACATTTACGCATGAATCATTATCACCCATTCCTTTACCGTTTGCTCTTCCTTCCTCCTCCGTTTGCGTATACCCTCTAGCCTAGGCGGTCGGTGGCCGGTACCACCATTTGAATCTAACCCCCATAGACATGTGCCTCTGCGCCAAATGTCTGCCATACGTCAACCGGTAAAGATCTGTAGATAATTTTTGAAACCGTGGCTCAAGATTAATTCAGCCGCAGGTAAGGCAGTGGTCAACGCACCGTGAGTGTATACCGATGATCCAGACTCCGGCCGGCTAGGTAGGTAGAATAGATTAGGTGTAGAAGACGAGGACTGATTTCCGCACAAAAACCCATAGTCTACTTAGAGTGAATTGTTTTAATGTTACCTTCCTTTGCATACCTTCGAGGTCGACATCTGCGCCGACAGAAATAACAATACTTGGTTCTCGCCAAATATAAAGCTATAGTTGAATTTGTCTTTGTCATATCATTATATGTTCACGAAAGAATATATACTGGTATAGGCCAATAGGGCTATATACTTTGTTCGAAAAGGTAGAACTATGACTTACTCAATGACGCTACGTAGTGGCCGTTCTTTCGCTCCCAATTAGATCGTCTGCGTGTTCAGCAAGGAATAATTATACTTGGTTATGGACACCGTTAATGCCTAGTGTTAGTGCGCTCCAAAGGAGGAATACATTTTTGTGCTATGCGATGTTCGCGAATATGCATACTAACAAGAAAGAGGCAACCTGAAACAGAAAGAGAGACTAAAATATGAATGATCCAATGAGAGGCGTGCAGCCACAGTGGTTGGTTTGACAAATAAGAAAAAACGCACTAAAAAACGTGGCTTTATTTTGGTTGAGCTACATGCTGCTATTGCTACTTTTAAGACTTATTGAAATCGTAGTCAACACTCCTTTTGTAAAAATGAATAAGGGATAGGTCATTCTCTGTATTTGAGTGATCTTCCATATTTAATGAATAGCTGGGTACTTGACTTGTGTGTGTTACGGACTTTTTTCTTGCAGATCTCGAACAAGGTGGGACAAAGATTTGCGAGGCGGGCCAATCCCCGCGCTCTTCGAATTGCTGACTTTGACCCCTTCATGTATTTGCAACATAAACTTGTGAAGGAATCTATAAAAAGCTCATTCGTAACACACAGGTGCCTTGATATAGAGCATAAAGCAGGCTTCAAAGTTGCAAAATATTGCTCCATCATGCGCACGTATCCAGTTTGTTGGCATAAAAACGAATAGGCGAGTTCTCCGAGCTCAGAGCAGCCATGTATGATGACATTGCAAGCAATTGGTTGTGTTTGGAACTGATAGATCCCAGTTTCCGGGTGAGGACCTACTATCAAATTGGCCAATGAGTCGGTGTTGGTTGTGTCGATGCACGACATGTACAAAGTTTGCCATTTAATTTTTTCTTTTTTCCGGCAAATATGAACGGGAAAGGAGTGCTCACGTGGCAATGATAGTTGATTAAATTGCACAGGGGGAGTTTTAGTAGCTAGAGCTTGTCAGGGTCCAGCTTGAAAACGATTGAAACTGCTGTTTATTTGATGCATAGATATACGCATGATTTTGCATCCTCTGAACCAGCATCTGCATCGAAGCATACAACCAAAGAAAAAAAATGGCGAGAGCCCAGGGCAAGATTGTCGGACCTGAGCAGCAACATCGACAAAAAGGTGTCAAACTTTCTTTGGCTGGCCTGAAACCCCCTCCGCAAATTCACGAAGAAACAAAGTTGTTCAATAGCGAGGAAGAGAGAGAGGTTTTGGGAAAGTGCGTCTGAGCGGAGGGAAAAAAAGCGATCCTCCGTTACCATCGAGGCTAGCCATTCCTGTGGGATCACCACGCCTCGGCTTAAAATATATCTCTTTTTCAGGCTGTTGTCAAGAAGGCCTGAAGCATTATGGAATATATAGATAGTAATATGGCTGGCCCATCATCTCTTATTGTGGTAATGGTCCTGATACTTTCGACACCGTGGCTGCTTAGCATCAATTGATGCATCTTTTTCGTTCAGTATGAGAAAAAAAAGATAGAGGTTGGATCATGTATCATATGATGTGGCTTTTGGCTTCACAGCCATCTTCGTTCTCTCTTGAAAAATGGTATGCGCGGAACGGGCCGCATAGGCCTTTTTCTATAACGACTACGGAGGCTAATAATCTGCATCATGCGTAGTAACGGTAGCGATGAAGTAGTCTTGGGAAATACAAACAACGAATTACGAAATGGATACATAAGAAAAAGAAAGAGAGCATAAAGAAAAAAGTGGCGCGGACGAATGGGAAAGATGAGCCCCCAACATGCACCCCCTTCTTTGGAGTAATTTTACGATCCTACTTGATTTGGGAATAAGGATTTCTTTATTTTTTTTTTCGTTGAGATGAAGGCAGTGAATGGCGAGATGAAGGTGCACCCGAGTCGGGAGAAGAGAAGTGATACGAGCAAGAATGGGAGAATAAAGTATGTGAGATTCTGGAAAGCCAATTCTATAATTGATGATACATATTCAATGTATTGATAAATCTGTTGTGTGTGAGTATAAGATTACATGGAGGCTGGAACGTCTGTGATCGGTTTGATCTCATGCACATTCATGGTCCGCAAATGAAGTGAGCAGGTGTGCCCTGACTGACTGATCGAATGCCGAGCTCCAAGATAACTGAGAGTGGAGTGAGAAGTGCGTGTGTGCGTGCGTGCGTTTATTCGAGTGTGCGTGTGTGTGTCGTCCTTGTGCACCCGCTTCCAACTCCTCTCATTAGCTATTTTTATACACAGCCCATCTTCGCCTTCCCGTTGCCTTTTACCTTCTTCTTTCCCTTTTTTTTCTTTCTTTTTTACATTACTTTTTTCGTGGCCCTCGTGCCCTCATCGCCTGTCTGTCCTTCTCTCTCCCTCTCTTATTTCTGTTCTCTTTTCCTTTCTTTTTCCGTTCCCTTCACTCTTTCCCTTCCTCCTTTACTTTTACTCTTTAAGTGATGGCACCCGGTGTCCGCTATAACCCCGCGGGCGGTGGCGGGTCTGACTACGCGTACAGCACTGCCAGCGATACCACCTACACACCCGCCGGCAGTGTCTCTGTCGGCCGGCGACAGACTACGTTGGGACGAGCGCCGACGCGGCGGATTATGCCTGGCGCCAACAACATCCAAAACGCTGGCGCGAACATCAATCGCGGCCGTACCTTGATCCGTCCCGACCGATACCAGGAACCGCCCCCGCTCTTGACAGGCAAGACCCAAAAGAGTCGCTCGGTCTTTGATCCTTGGGTCCTCTTGTCCCGCATCGTAACCTTCTGGGCCCTTCCACCGATGCTTAGGGCAATGAAAATGCCTGACCCCGGTATGCAGCAGGCCTGGCGCGAAAAGTTCACGCTCTGCTTCATTATCGCCTGCATGGGCGGTATTGTCGCATTCATCACGATGGGTGTGTCAAGTGTCCTTTGCCCTCCGGATCAGTCCAACAATGCTCAATATGCTACCTACAATGATACCCTTAGTGGTGGTAAGTTCAGCCATAGGAAAGGGACAAAAAAAAAGAGAGAGACAGAGGCGGTGAGGGGGGGGGGCGTCCTCTATTTCTTTCTTTTTTTGGGGGTGCGGGGGGTGCAAGTGTTTTCTATGTAACCACGCTTAATTGCCCACACTCACACTGATGATGATGATGAATATGTGTAGCCGGCATGCTTGGTATCCTCGGCTGGCAATTTAATATCTCTGAAGCCAAGGTGACCAACAACGTGGATGTGTACAGCATCGCATCCGTCCCCGGCACCGACATTACAAACTACTTTACGCACGGCACCGATATTTCCGAGTGTCAAGACACTGGTAACACCAAAGCCAACAGCTTCACGGCCGTCACTTTCAACCCGTGCTCGTCCAACAATGGCAATGACGGCTGCTCTTTGGGTGCCTTGTCTGCTTCTAATCTGGAAAACCTCAAAATCACCAACACGACCAAGCAAGTCGGCTACGACTGGAACATGATGGCGTCGAGCAACCTCACCAACTTCATGGTCATTGACGGCGTCGTGCTTAACATGGACCCTTACATTAAAGCGAACCCGACTGCTCTTGCCGACGATGAGCTGGATGAAGTCATTCGATACATGCTTAAGCAGCCTTATGCCGAGGGTGGCCGTGACGCGACCAAGATGTTTTCGCACAAGGCTGAGCTCGAAGCGGCGAGCAAGTGTCTGACCCAGAAGTACCGTGCTGGCCACATCGACAAGGACACGCCTGGCTGTTTCGCGTCGCAGCTGATCCTGTTCTTTGCGCTTGCGTGTGTGCTGTCCATCGTGTTTGCTCGGTTCTTCATGGCCCTCATCTTTGCTTGGTTCCTCTCGCGCAAGCTTAGCAAGAACCCGCCGCCCATGCCTCGCTCGGCTGCGCTCGTCCACTCGAACCAGTCCATGGAAATGTCGGCCATCGGCAAGCCCATGCCTCCTGCTCCTGGCGTTGCCGCGGGTGGTCTTCCTGCCGGCAAGCAAATCGAAGTTGGCAACGACCTCTTTGCCGTCCTGCTGGTCACCTGTTACTCCGAGAACAAGGAAGGTATCGGCGCAACCGTCGAATCGCTCTCCATGACCGACTACCCTGACGACCGCAAGCTGCTCTTCCTCATTGCTGACGGTATCATCACCGGCCACGGCGAGACAAAGACCACTCCCGATCAGTGCCTGGAGCTGATGACCTTTGATAACCCTGCCATGCAGAATCCCGAACCCAAGGCCTACATCGCTGTCGCAAACGGTGCCAAGATGTACAACCGCGCCAAGGTCTATGCCGGTCACTATGGTAAGCCATAAAAAAAAACAGAAAACAACGGGGAAGAGATGAGCTCACCGCGTATGTTGTACAGTCTGCAAGGGACACAAGGTGCCTATGATTACAATCGTCAAGTGCGGCAACCCTACTGAAGACGGCAAGCCTAAGGCCGGCAACCGTGGCAAGCGTGATTCCCAGCTGATTCTCATGAACTTCTTCAGCCGTGTTACCTACAACGACCGAATGACTCCCCTCGACTACGATCTCTTCCAAAAGATTACCTACCTGATGGGTGGTGCTACTCCCGACTACTTTGAAGTCTGTCTCATGGTAAGCATATGCCAATCAAAGGACAGGCAGGATATTCATATGTGTCTATAGGTGGATGCTGATACCAAGGTTTACATGGCTGCTCTTCGTGTGCTTGTCAACTGCATGGTCAACGACAACTTGTTGATGGGCTTGTGTGGCGAGACCAAGATTGCCAACAAGCGCGACTCGTGGGTCACCGCCATCCAGGTCTACGAATACTTCATTTCGCATCATCTTGCCAAGGGTTTCGAAGCCGTGTTCGGTGGTGTGACCTGTTTGCCTGGTTGTTTCTCCATGTATCGTCTCAAGGCTCGCAAGGGCGATGGTGACTGGGTGCCGATCATCACCAAGCCCGAAATTGTCCAAGAATACTCGTCAAACGTGATTGAAACACTCCATCAAAAGAACTTGCTCCTGCTCGGTGAAGATCGTTTCCTGACCACGCTTATGCTTCGGAACTTCCCCTACCGCAAGATGGGTTTCACACCCCAGGCTATCTGCAAAACCATCGTGCCAGACGAGTTCAAGGTCCTCCTGTCCCAACGTCGCCGCTGGATCAATTCGACCATCCACAATCTTTTCGAGCTTGTTCTGGTCCGCAACTTGTGTGGTACTTTCTGCTTCTCGATGCAGTTTGTCGTCTTCATGGATTTGATTGGTACCCTCACCCTGCCTGTCGCCATCTGTCTGACCGTCGTTTTGATTGTCTCGATTGCATCCACGCAAATCACGTCGTTCCAGACCGCTGTGCCCCTGGTCCTCCTCATTATCGTGCTTTTCTCGCCGGCTTTATTGATCCTGATCACAACCCGCAAGTGGGTCTACCTCACCTGGATGTTTGTCTATCTCCTTGCCCTGCCCGTGTGGAACTTCATTCTGCCCGTCTACTCCTTCTGGCATTTCGATGACTTCTCGTGGGGTGAGACGCGTAAGGTCGAGGGCGAAAAGGGCGACGATCATGCCAACAAAGACGGTGTCTTTGATCCCTCCTCCGTGCCGCTCAAGCGATGGGAAGACTACGAACGTAAGCGTGTCCGCGCCTTCAAGCGCCGCGAGCGCAAAGAGCGCCAACTGCGTGAGATGGGTCCGGTTCACTTTATGCACTCGGTCGTGCCGGGAGATGAGGACGAGAGCAAGCGGGGCTTGCTCGACCCTGGCGCAGACGATGATGCTTACAGCAGTCGCTCGGACATCAGTGGTCAGGATCCAGTACACTACTTTGATCCCTCCAAGGAGGGGCCCGCCCGTGCCGGTGCTGGCGGCTACTATCCCTCGTTCCGGCCTCAAAACGATCAGCCTAGCCCTTGGGCCTCGTCCACACATTCCTCTGCATCCTCATCGCCTCAACCGCCCATGGGCCCCGGCCAGTACGTCGGCGCTCGCCCGCCGCCTCCCCATCAGCAGGGCTCTTATGGCTTCTAAAACATTCGTCTCAGTTCCTCATCTTTCAAAACCACTTCACGTGCTTTCCTCTCTATCTCTTTCTTCCTACGACTTCACTTTCACACCCATACTCACACAACACAACACGAACTCATTTCCCTCTCATTTGTATTTGTTCTCTTCATACGTATCCAGTAATAAAGTGTCGCCAATGCAACCTTTTTTTTATTATGTTGGCCTGGAACCACCCCCCAAAGTCTATTTGTGTTACATCAACCTTTGCAACAGCAGCACCGCTGCCAGGACGTAGAATCCATGGATTCCGGAACCCATTGTTTGTGTTGCGCCACTGCTGCTGGCCGCTTGCTCCTGATTACTACCTTGCTGCACCTTGTTATCCTGTTCGAGAACCTGCGCATGGTCCACAGTACCCACGGCCGAATGGTTTTCCGAAGGTTCTTGTCGCTGAGGATGATCGCGTGTCGGGTAGACCCAGTCCTTCTCCCAATATGGCTGCGCATCGTTGAGGCACTCGTGAATGGGCATCACCCTAAAGTGTTCTTGCAGCTGAGGCAACCAGTGCTCCGTGAGGGCGATCGTCGCATTGCTGTTTTCGTGTTGCTATGCAATTTCAAATCTGTCAAAATCCGACGTTGTACAACATATTCCGAATTTTTTTTTACCAAGGTAATGTGCCCGTGCTCGTTATCCAGATTCTTTGAACGCTGCAGAATCCAGTCCTCAAAATAGCCATTGACCGTCTTGTCTGAGACGGCGGAGGAAGGCTGTCACAGGGAAGAAAAAGGAAAGTCAGATGACGCGTCAATATCATGCAGGTATAACATACCAAGCCCCAATCATTCGAGTCTTGATCCCACAGAATGGTACGCATGCCCATCGCATATGCAATGGCACGTACGCGGTCATCGACATCACCGAATGGCGGACGCCAGCACTTGGGCGTGACGCCAAGCACCTCCTTAATGGCTTTTTGAGTCCAATAAAGCTCGGCGACAACCGCCTCGTTGCTGAGGGTCGTCATCTGCGGGTGGGACCACGTGTGTGAGCAGATCGTATGTCCATCTTGCAGCGCGCGTTGAGCCGCCTCGGGGAAGGTGATCACATTGGAGCCAATAACTTTTCGCGGAAAATAGGCACGTCAGTGATTCCTTTTTGTCTTTTTTTCGCCATGCTGTACCACGTGTCAATTACTTACAAAAGAGGGTTGCCTTTTGGTTGCCATGTTCGGCCAGAAAGTTGTACAATCGGGGCTCCTGCCAAGCTTGTTGCTCGGCATCCTCGCTCCACACGCGAAAAGGCCCATCGTCGTAATTCAGACCCCAGTCGCCTGCCTGAGGGCAATGGCGCACGTCCTCTGGAAGATAGTCCAGTTTGGGTCTTGTGCAGAGTGAGCTCGACCACCAGCAATCCGGATCGGCCTGGGTGTCATAGTGCTTGATATCCAGGTCACCACTCGCGGCATCCTTGTGTCGTGGTGCGGTCTTGGGCACCAAGGACCAGTCGATTTGGCGCATCACGGCCGCAATCTCGGGGTCGTCCGTCGCTGGTGCCTTGAGAGGCGGGGGGTATCGGCTCAGAGATAGCTCAGACACTGGCTCGAGCGGCCGTGCCACGCTGTTGTCTTGGCGTACATGCAATCCTTCTGGGCCTTTCAGGCCCGCTAACCATACCGGAGATGCCATTGCGTTACTATGCGTTGAGGTGGCCTCCACATCTGAAGTCACCGGGTCAGCTGCCATGACCCGACTGACAAGGAAAAGTGTGGGTATGAAGAGCATATTCTTGTATATGAAAACGTGTCTTTCTGTCTTCTTTCTGACATGTATGCTGGCACTTTTTATTCTTTTATTATTTTTCAAATAAACACAAGATTATATGTATAGTCTAATATGCAAGAGGACTGATTTCATCTGTTAGTCAACATCGGACAACAGCAAATAAACGTTCAAGCCCATCATCGCACGCGAAAATTTGCCTTCCTGTATAGCTTGTAGCAGCATGGCTGCATCATCAAAGTTGACATGCGGACTCAAACTGGCCAGTAACTGGTACCTCCGCTTCTCAACATGGGGTAGCATGGCTGTGCTCGGGGAAACCACGAGTGTCCTATGAGAAGAAACAGACGCGTTGGTGGAAGAAGCTTAATCAAGGATGATGACAGTGCGGTTGGATATGAAATTACCGTTCATAGGTTTTTTCACCGCTCGGGGCAAAATCAATTTGTGGCACCATCGGTCGTTCCGTTCGCAAGTCAACGCCTTCCCGCACAGCAATCTCCTGCTCCAAGAGATCCAAACGTCCGGCAAAGTCCTTGACAGTCACATGTACATGACAATCGGGGTCTACATCCAGTTTACTGCTGTATCAATAACATGCTCATAAATGTACTTTCCACTCTTACCCTTCTTCCATGCTGTGGGGTATGCCAGTAGATGTTCCGGCGGCATGTACGTCTTGTAGAACAGGAGATGGGTTGTCAAATCAAAGTCCACCTCGGGGAGCTGTCCGAGTGGACCATAATGGCAGCTCACTCCTCCATTGGCTGTCGTCTCGCACGACTGGAGGGCGAGAGACTGTTGTTGCATGTACATCATGGCTGGCATCATGCCTCCCTTCAACGATAGATTCAGTAACATATAAGAAGTGACAGATGTTTGGGACTACCTGATGCAGGACGCCAAAAACAAAGGTCATGATAATGTTGAAAAGCGGCCATATCACCTAGGAATCACTGTTTAGTCCCTGTGGATAGAAGTAAAAGATCACGTTATACCCAGAAGAAGCGATAAAGCTTGTCACGGTTCCAAGTATAGGTCAGGACAAGAGGGACGAGCAAAGGCGTCAAAAACCGCGCTTCTTGGTGGGGCATGGACGACAGACCCGCGAGTGGTACCACAATGGTGCCCAGAAGAACTATAACTCCCATTAGACGCGTGCTGATCTCACCCTTCTGCCGCTCATACCATAGTAAAATTGCTGGAATTCATCGCGATGATCCTCCAGAAATTTGCCATAAACAGCCGAAAGGGCGCCGATGGCCAGGGGACCATAAAGCATGGGTGTGTTCACGAGCAAATGAAGATAACGGGGATGCAGACCATGTTGTTTGAGATTGTCCACATCCATATTGTAGAGAAGATTGTTCAGCGGCGTCAGCACAAAGTGGCCCTGGATAATGATGATTAGAGAAAGGACGACCGCAATTTCAGTTTGTAAATTACGGAGAAGCGAAGTGAGGGCCATTGAAATATGTCCGTCAGGGTATCAAGTACTTGCGTCGAGTTCTTGAAAGGCTCGCCATTCAACGTGACCTTGAGTGCTTGATAATACAGCGAGTCGGCGACGATACAGACAGAAGATACCAAGCTCGCACCAATGGCAAATGGAATCAGCGATGCTACCGTACCGCCAATGTGCTTTCCGCTTGAATTTGGCTAAGTGACCCGCATTGGTACACGATGTTACGTACTTACTTTTGAATGTAAAGCATCCTCAGGTAGGCAAGACACACGGGTAGACCATACAGGACGAACGTTACACGCGTGAATATGCCCAGGCTTATCAGGCAGCCGAGGAGAAATCCTGCTGCAGCCGTAGTCTGCATGAATGTGACCATATCAGTATCTGCTGAAGACTTCCCGAGGCTTTACCTGTTCGAAGGTGGTAGAGTACACGAGCAGACTCAAGCAGAGTATAAGTGATTCAACCGTATTGGAGAAGGGGCGCATGTAGTAAACAAGCATGACTTGGCTCGTCGCCATGATGACCATAGGCAGCAAAGGCTCTTGCCGCAATTGACGGCAAAGCTTGTAGACCACAAAATCTAAAAAGTGTGAGTTTCACCGGCCAAGGTACCTAGTGAGCACTTACCCATGAGCAAGGAAAGAGCGAAAAAGGGCATGCGTTCAGCCAAGAATATGCTGACTGTCTCGGGGACTGGTTTGACCATGAGCTTAATAAGCATTCAATATGGAAAGGATAAACATACTTTGCGGCGACGCGTCGACTGGTTGCATAAACAAGAATGACAAGCCCGTGGTTAAGAATCTGTTCGCGTTTGAGCACATTAGCGGGCAAACTAAAGAAGCAGCAAGAGTGAACGTACGGAACGACGATGGACCGCGCAGCGTGAATGGGCTGGTACTCCCAGGGTGTCAAAGTCTCGACTCCCAAGACCGTCCCTGCCGTGATTTCTGGCGACTGGAAGTATTCATCGGGATGGACATAGCCTGGTGTGCTGGACGCTATCCACCGAAGCCATACCAGTACGGAATAGACAACAATATGGCGCTTTTGCATGTCGCTGTCAATGAAAGGAGAGGAAGAAGAAAAAAAATAAGGAAACGGATAATGTTATGCTTTCGGGGACCCAACTAGGAAGCATTGAACTCCACCGGCCCGAGAATTCTCCGGATGGCAACAGCAGTAAGATACTATATCCAGTAGCGAAGGAATCTTGTTACAATGATATCATGCTCACCGCGAAGAAGGGTATGTGATAGAGAGTGGAAGAGAAACTATATAGAACGTATAGAGTACAGCGTAACGAAGGACGAGAAAGATAGAGATGGAGACGAGGGCGGTTTAACAGCAAGACCGGCGATGATGGCGGCTGGAGCGGGCGTCGGACGACAAGGTCAATGCATCGCCGCCATTCAAGTCCAGTTCCAATTGGGGTACTTTGACCATCTTTGCAATATGTGTAAACGCTTCCTCGACGCCGACACCGTCCTTGGCGCTAGCTTCAAAGCACGGGATGCGCATCTTGTCGCTCGAGTGCTGATCTGCCCAGGCGCGTGCTTGGCGCCGCGAGACGACTCGGTCGTCAATATCAATCTTGTTTCCAATGATCAACATTGGAAAATGCACGGCCTCTTCGCTAGGCAACGATGACTGTTTCAGGAAATCTTCTCGCCATCGGCCTATTGATATCGGTCGGTAAAGGGTCAGTACAAGGTACATGTAATGTACGGCGGATCTGTTCGAGTTTACCGAGATGCTGGAAAGACAGAAAATTATTCACGTCGTAAACAAGGATACAAGCATCCGCGCCACGATAATAAGCGACACCAAGTGACTGAAACCGTTCTTGGCCCGCCGTGTCCCAGATCTGGACCATGACCTTGTTGCCCTCGTCTGTCAGGACTTCTTTGGTGATGAAGTCGGCTCCTGTCCATCTTGTAAGTACGTTTTCTTTTTATTGCCGTCACTCTTACCAATGGTCGCTTTGTAAGCATTCGTGAATCGCTTATGTATAAACTGCATTGAAGAAGGGGGGAGACATGTCAGCGACGTCATGTATGCGAATATATGAATGTATATTCCGTGTATGTATATGCACCTGATTCCGTAAACTGGTCTGTTGAACAGAGAAAAAGGCAGGTTAATATTATAAATATATAAAGGACGACTGTCATTTGCCTTTCCTACGCCGCCATCACCAATGAGGACGACTTTGAGAATGTCTTTATGCATTGCGGATTGTATAGAACCGCTGCCGGTGAAGCAGCAGCAGCAGAAGCAGCAGCAGGCAAAAGAGAAAGACTCATTTTCATCTGCCGCGTTGGTTCCTAATTCAGCTCGCCTCATGCAGCCATTTTCTGCATATACTTTCTGGTCACATCGATCGGGTCTTCTTACACCTATACTTTGAAACTATTCATAGTTTGTGGTAGTTACCCTGATACCCGTTAGTGGAGTACATGGTTACATCGATGATCCCTACGATATCGCACACTCATCTGCCGCTATGATCCGCTACCGTGATGTCGGCTGGCACTGCATACCAGATTGTAAATTGGAATTATTCAGCTATCAGTTCATTTCAACAGCTGAACCCTATTGTTGCCTACTGTTCTGCTTTCATATATATTCATCACGCACAAATAATGGTATATGAGATAAGCCCTGCATATATCGTGCCAGTATGATTTCATCCGCGATCATGGGATGCCAACCTATATCGATCATGCGCGTAAGACATTATTTGAGACCGAATACACAATTTTTGGGAGGACATAGCAATGGCCAGTTTATCCAAATCATGTCATCTCTCGGAAATGCAGTTTAAATTATTTACCAGAACCGAATCTCTTGCGAAAGGAGTATCACAGTATCACATTCACACTATCAGTACTGTATAGAGAACAGAAACAGTAACCTGAAACTACTAATAGCTGCATGAAAGCCGGTCTTTATAATCTATTCCAAACATAAATTCCATGATTCCTGTAACTATTCAGACTCAGGTGAGGCAGTGGCCCACGCGCCGTGAGGGTGTATCGACGACCTGACGCCCGCTGCCTAGGTATGTGGAAAAAGTGAACTGTAGTAGTTACAGACATAAAAGATTTTTTGTTTATACGACAAATATATATATATATATAAAGGTGATCGGTATCATTGAAGTCACCACTTGCCATCACTTGAGGCAGAGCGGATGCGGTTAGAAAGCGCCTCATCAATCATATCAAGACTACGCACGCTTCGCCAGTCTGCCAGGGTGGATACCATCGATATACGATTACGCCACTTATCCATGCTTGGCTTCTCGCCGTCGAGAATATCGTCGTCATCGAGTGTGCGCTCCTCGAGCCAGTAATCATTTGAAGCCCCAAACATGGATTCGCGCTTGTGGTGGTGATCTTGGTACCGCATCAAGCCAGATTCATTGTTATTGGATGCGTGGCGCACGAGGATAACAGCAGCAAGCTCCTTGCAAAACTCTTGTAGGACAATGTAGGAATTGACAAAGTTGGACAGTTTAGCAAAAGGGTTCGTCATCGTCACGGGGGTAGCATTGGTGCGTTGTGATTGTTGGAAGAAAGAAGTGGAAGGCGAGCTCGCGCCGTTGTTGCTGCTGGTATTAGCAGTGCTTGTACTGCTGCCGTTGCTGTTTCCATTGCTGGTACTTCCACGACTTGATGTGCTGCTGTTGGTACTCTTCGTGGGAGGAGGGTAAGCCGCGTTGGGCTTTTCACGACTATTACCGTTGCTGTGTGGAGTAGTGTTGACACGTAGCGACATTAGGCCCGTGGATTTGGTGCCCGAAGGTGAACTTGGGCTTGCAGGTACCTCGTTGACAGGAGATGAGGCCCCTTTGGAGAAAACGAGCTGTGACAAGCTTGGATGCCGCGAGAGGGAGCGCTTGCCATTGTCGCGCGGCGTGGGGGTGGAGGATGACAGGGTGTAGGACGAGGCGGAGCGTTTTGGATGGGCTGCGTGCTGAACAGGCGGATTGTGTCCTGCAAGGACACCGCGCTTCTTGGCAATCGAAATGCGCGTTTCAAAGTTGGGCACCAGTTGTGCGCGCTTCAGCGCCTCAAACGTCACTTGTTCCAACATTGAGTACAGGCTTCTTCGGTTGCCCTTTCCGCTTGGCAATGTCCATACGCCTCCATAAAGCGCGCCATCGCCGCCGACGCGGATAGCACGCCACTCGCAAAGGACGCCATCCACACGTTTGTCCACGACACCGGCAATTTTCTGCAGGATACTCGTGACCAGCAGGTTTTGCTCCATCGGAGACTCGAGCAACTTGAAGAATAGATCAAAAATCCTGCTCATAAAAAGACCTTCGTAGCTACCGTAAAGCTTCCGGATAGAAAGAGTGTCATTCTCAAACCCATTGTCTCGGTGTAGCTCGGCATCCTTGGACGAGACGATCATGCTCATCGGTCGTCGCTGAGGCCGCCCCTTACGATGCTCGGCTTCACGCGCATAGTCCTTTTTGGTTTTCTCGGGCGGATACGGGGTTCGCCAGAAATTTTTGGCGAGTAGACCGTACTGGAAGCGTTCACGGGCTTCATGGAAATAGTCGTCATAGCTGTTCCCTGGAATGACCACATTTTGGCCCGTGCCATCGCCAAGACTGGTCTTGGGAGTGGGGTTCTCGTCCACACCCGGTGATATCGGATCGTGCACCGAAGATGTGAATGAATCAGAGGAGATGACGGACGATAGTGGAGGCGATTTCATGCGTTCGAGCTCGTCTTCAAGCGGTAAAAGTGACAGAATTCTTTACAAACGGTAAGCATGATGATGAAGATTCTCCAGTGTCCCTTTACCTTTCCACAATCCATCGCACTTTGTCATTTTTGTCCGTCTTCGTTTCCTCTGTCTTTTGGCCCACAGCCAGATCATCCACCTTTTCTGACTTGGTGCTCGACCGATCGTCCATTGTTTTCGAGCCCACCGACGACGTATCGGTATCCTTGCCTTCTTCTGCTTTTTCGAGATCCTCCAGGTACTCGCCATCGGGGGTGATATCCAGATAGTTACGGAGAACGAGGTTGTAAATGGCGAACTGGTTGTAGGTCTCGATGATAGTGTCAAAAAGACGCAAGGATGCGAGTGATAGATCAGGTGCCTCGGCATCCAGTCGGTTGATCAGCAGCGACCGCAGCGTGAGATCATCGTCAGCGAAAGTGGCTACCTTGTCTTTTTCTTCTTCTTCCTCGTCTGTCTGTAGCGACTCTGTATCCTCACGGTCGTCATCGAGTAGATCTTGACGTGGCTGGTTGCTACGGATCTCGGGCTCCAAGTCTTTGCCGACACCGCCCTCTTCACCAATCAAAACAACGAGGAAAGCATGCAGAAGCTTTTGATCTGTGAGCGACCGGACCATTTCTGTCGTGTAGGCTGTAGCAGCAGTGGCGAGCGTAGCCGAAGGCGAGCTGAGGGCAGTGCAGACTACAGGATGCCAAAAACTGGTGGCAAGCTGCGCCATCAACGCCGTCATCAGGCGCCGGTCGGCCACACGGGCAACGTCGTTCAGGTACTCCCAGAAACTGTAGAACTCGTCGACGATACGCTCACCATCGCGGATGGATTCGAGGGAGCGGACAAAGTTGGCGTCAAAGGAGCTTCTCTTTCTACGCTTCTTTTTAAAGCTGTTGTGTGCATTCACGGTTATCATGAGGCTATTGTTGGTAATCATGGCTGGCACCGAGAAATGAATGCGGCGTCGAGGTGGACGAATGGGGACCACACGGTTGTTGCTCGATATGCTGAAAGCGCCTGCATTTTTAGGAAGTTTGGCGTAAAAAAGGGCAAGACGCTCAGCCTGCAAGATAAAAATAAATTGCTTGAATATGCAGTCATTTCGGATGGGCGCACAACCATACCACGACTTCGCACAGCCCCGAGTATTCGACGACGTAGCAGACATATTCAGGATCACCATCGAGCAGACGCAGCGCAAACAAGATGGCTTCGCGAGCAATCTCGCCCGTCTCGCCCGGAATGTTCATATAGTCGATCAAAAAGGTAAACATATCGAAGCGCGGCTACACAAATATACGACACGGATAAGAGAAAGGGTTATCGCGACAGATGAAAGACTTACCGTCAGGAACATGTTCCAGGCAATTTTCTCGTCCACGCTTTCACGTCGTTTATGGAACGTCTTGCCATCTTTGCTGCTTCGCCATACGTTCTCACCCAAACCTCGGCACCAGCCTCGCTCGAAAAACAGATCCATCAGTGCGGCATTGGTGCCTTTGAAGTGCGAGAAGACGCCATGCATGAGCTTGACGAGCTCCAAGGACAAGGTAGCGATGGCAGCCGCGCGCTCTTCGGAACACTCCCCATCGGCAGCCAGCCGTTCATAGTGCTGCGATATTAGGCGATGGCACGAGTTGATGAGTTTCTGCAGAGGAGCGTGGACGGCACGCTCCGGGAGGAGTTGAGCGTGGACATTGGTGACGAGACTGCAAAAGAACCGGAGACAGTGAATACGCATACCAATAGGCGTCTATAAAGCATGCGTTAAGACAGTGTTCGTTAGGAACAACCAAACCAGACTCACATCGACTTTGGCAAACTCGACCAGTTCCTCAAGCACACGCTTCTGCAGTACATATTCTAGGCACGGGCCGGTCTCTAAGCTGTCGCTCGCACGCTCGTACTCCAGTTCCTCGGCCTGGATAAGCTTGACAATATTCTGCAGACAGCAGGGGATGGGCGTCACGTCGATGGCATCCTTGAGCGGATCTGCAGGCCAAGGAGGGATGAGAAGGGCATTCAGTGGGCGGCCGGCCTGAGTCTCATACCTGCAGCCGTCTCGTAGTACTTTTGGATGCTCGTCCAGGCATCGGAAAGAAGCTCGAGCTTTGTCTTGGTATTGTTCCTCCCCGTTAAAAGCTTGGAAAGAAACAAAGACATTGTACTGGATGAATCCTCTCTCACTGGACGGGAGAGAAAGTTGCAGCCTTTGAATGGTCATTTGCTCAAAGCATATCCAGTTGCCACCTAATTTGCACCTCCGAGCCAATAAGATATCAAACCTGTTTTACGGGGCAACTCGTCAGGTACAGCTCAAGGCCATCTCGTTTTCCCCTTTCTCATCATAAGTGAACGTTTTAAAAAATAACGTACTTGACTTGTATAATGTACGGCAAGTATATTGCATGCTACCGGCGTGCTTCTTGCTTGTGTGGTTCTTATAAAGCTGTACGTAAGACCAGAGGAAAACTTTATTATACAGTATGCCCAGGCATTATCAGACGTGAGAATGAGATATGCCTATCGAGCTTATGTAAAATATGTCTCTCTAATATATAAAGTCAAGGTATCACAAGTTGACAGACATAGATACATGCATGTATAAACGAACTACAGTACATACTGCAAATAAAGAAACCCGGCGCATCACATAATGTTCGACGACTGTGCAGGAATACGCTCCTCATTTATTTGCCTGTCAGTCGTGAGTCGGTAGCTGAGATCTGTCATGTAATTGCTTGTTTGCATACTTCGAAATGCTGTATACGCAGATATAATAAAAACAAATATATGTCCAATGGAAATCATTCATTTGGCGTGACACCATTGAAAAGGGAAAGCGCGCATGCTCGGAATCTCACTGCTGAGAAGTCCGTATCCTTAGTGTGCTCCTTTTTTTTGTGCCAGCAGGGATTGAAGGCTTATGTCAAGCGATCATTGCCCATCGAAGAAAAAAAAAAAGGATGTGCTTCTAATCGATTTAGTTTTGCGCCGATCATTTCATTTTTCTGTTGTGACCGGGGCATCAAAGCGAGCCGGAAGCAGCGATCCGAACGCGCGCGTTAGCTTATTGTGGGTAGTTCTCAAACGAGACTGCTGTGAGGTGTGACACCGGAGTGTTGGGCGGGTACTTTGGTCGAAGGAAACACTTCAGTGAAATACAGTCTTTCTTTGGCAAGACGTGAAGCACAAGTTCTTCCTGCTTATTATTGTCCAGACACACATAGATCCGATGCCGAACGAGTAAGCTTATTTCTGTGACACGAGTTTTTGCACCCACAGGTCTCTTCAACTGAAGGATCAGAGAGGACTTCTTAATATGTCTCTGCTGGGCGACCCCGTCATTCACAACAGCCTTGTTGCTGTGCGCTCCGCTCATGGAGCCTATGTGCAACAGGTCACCGGTCTCCGGTGCCACGCGAAAAAAAAAAAAAAAAAACATTACAGCCGTAGATCCGGTAAACCACGAATGACGATTCCGACTCCAACTTTGCCCCTCGTGGTCTGCCAGTGCTTCTCTGCTGCCAAACATGGTCAAATGCTGACATGCTCTTGCCTGGCATGTATACATCCGTGTACTTGTAATATGCTTCAAGCTATGCTTCTCGAATGACACGATATAGCATGCACTGTAAGGCTTCTACATATACATATATGTACAGTGTAATGATGAAAGATAAACTCCATACCATCAAGGAAATACTTGTAAAAGAAAGATTATCCAGATGTAACCCAAGGCAGATCAGCAACCTGCCAAATTCTGATGAAGAAGGTTTTTAAGATTCACAAAGAAGCGTTGCACGTATTACGGAACAGTCAAGACAACGAGAATGCAAGTCGTGGGACCAGCACGTTGTGAAAGATAGCGGGAAGTCAATTTTTTATAAGAAAAAGTTATAGGTGCATGCATGGCTTGCATTGAACGGTTGCCCAAAAGGTGATAAGAGCAGCAGCAGCAGCAGCAGCAATGGCACAGCAGCAATTCTACATAAAACACACGCTCTTTCTGGTGTTTTTGGAAGAACAAATCATGTTGCAGCCAATGCATATTTAATCAGCAGCAAATAGAACAAGGAGGAAGGAAGGGGTGGGGGGGTTTAAGGATCTCTGATAGCCAATACGATTGTACCAGTTGACAAACGGAGCAATTAAGGTGAGATTACAAGGTTTAGCCGCTGCGCAATAACGTAATAGTCTGGCGAGCGTCTGGTTTGGGAAAAGAAAAAAAGAGCACAGCATTTCATCCAAGACAGATGGACTTGTTGAAGATGGTAACGTATAGAAATGAGAAGGATGTGGTGCGGATCGCGGCGGCGATTATTACTATGGTAAGGTGTCGGAGCACTTGAAGGGGAGTTACAGGTGGGTTGGGGGAGGGACGTTACTCAGCCCAATGCCCGCATCCGCAAGAGGTACACCCTTTTACATGCATCCATTTTCATTCTTTTAAGGAGCCCATTGTTCTGATTTGTACGCCGTCCTTTTCGCTATTTCTTGCTCTATTTCTTCCTCCGTCCCTTCTTTTTTCTCAACTCTTTCGCTTCTTTGTCATCTGGCAGCAATTTATACAACACACCACCCAACTGCGTATATTAACAATCAACAGGATCTTATTAGCCCTGTCCAAAATGGATCCAAACGCATCATCTCCACCTCCCCAATCGCTAACCGATGCTTGTTCTTCGTCGTCTTCGTCCTCAGCGACCATGGAGGTAGAATACTCACAAACTATATGTTTGTGTAGGGGAACAATTTTACTGATGAGCTTTTTCACAGGAGAATTCACATACCCTTCCCGCTTCTCGGATGGATAAACCCGAAAAATTAGAAAGGTATTTTATATTTTATACAGATATATGCATATATGTAAAATGCTGTCGAAAAGCTCAAAAATAATTAATGGCATCATAGCGAAGCAGCATTGTTTCATCGAGCTTCGCTTTCAGCACTCGGCTCCGCGGTGTACGATGATCCTGCCGTCATCCGTGTGATCGAGCATGCCAAGGCACGAGGCACATCCCAAGAGCCCGGTCCGACAGCGGCGAATCGGCGGCACCGTGGCACGCAGCACAAGACACACGATCAACTGGTGAGTGACCCCAACTATTAGCGAGCACGAGGAAAAAACAAACTCAACTTCCTATTCCTTCGCCCAAACAGCCTCGCAGGATGACGGTCGATACGACAGGGGCAGCCCTTCATCAACTCCAGCAGCACCATCAACAGCAGCAGCTAATTGATCCATTTTGTTGCTCCTTACACCAAAACCCCTCGTCTTGTCAGGATCGGTTTTGGGATATGCTTGCTTCCCGCATGGATCATGAAATAGAAGCACACTTGCGACCCCTGCTCCATAACATTGTGCTGCATCCCGATCATTATCATCACCACCATGATAAATCTAGGTCAGGCCGAGACAACACCGTCCAGCGCCTGGACGACCTTGAGCGTGCGACGGAGCGCCTCCATCGACGCTTGGCTGCACTCGAGTCCAATGCCCGCAATGCTCGTGGCCTGTCAACGCCGACAGATGCAGGGAACCGGGAGGGGGCTCAGCACGAGACGAGGGAGCGCACACGAGGCTGCATAGTCGACAACAGCCAGCATCCATCCGACGCTTCCCGTAGTCTGCAAGCCGAGCGTGACATGATCAAAAGCACCATGGATGAACTGAAACACACTCTGCAGCAACGCCAGCAGCGCGTGACTGACGGCTCTGGCTCGAAAGTCCAAGCATTGCAGAAGGAATGCCAGTCGCTGCAGATGCGGGTCCTCGACGAACAGTCTAAATACAAGCAGCTCGAGCAAGACTACGTTGACTTTCATAAACAAAAAACGGAGGACATGATGCAGATAAACCAGATGCGACGCAGGATCCAAGCTCTGGAAGCTGAACTGCGTGCAAAACAAACCCGTGCCAACTCGCCGCCATGCAATAAACCTAATCATAACACGATGAACAAGCAGCAGAAGCGCTCCCAGCCCCGTCCTCCTCCTGCACCCATGGTTGAGCCACAGCAACTGCACTTCAACCACCAACAGCATCAGCATCATCCGCACCGCCATCCTCAGCAGCAGCAGCAACAACAACAACAGCAGCATTATCAGCACCATGCGCAACGCCCACATCAACAGGTGTACCCGTACCAGCACCAGCACCACGCAGAGCAGGCGCCCCAAATTGCCAAGCTGCCGACGCCCTGTTCATCGCCCTCGGTGAGCTATCAAGGACCTCGGAACGAGCACGCATCCAAACAGCAGACCCAATCGCCTGTGAAGGAGGAAGACGGTTATCTTGTCTTTAATACAAACATCGACGGCGAGCTCATCCACTGTCGTGTCAAGATCCCCAGTAGTACAGTCACTAGCCTGCATTCGACGCCTGTCATGCGCCGCCCAGCCGACTTCCCTCTGGCACTTGTGTCCCCTCCTATCACGCGGGCCGGTTCACCACATACGCATTATTTCCACCGACATCAACACCACTCCCACCGTCCTCACCATCACAATAACAAACAACACCATTACGCGCAACACCAATCCGAGCCGTCTAATAAGAAAGGTCTGAACCCAAATGCGCCCGAATGGCGTAACGGCATGTGGAAAATGGCCGTTTCTTCGTGATCGATATACCCCCTTCCAGTTATTTTTTTTTTTTTGTTTAAACACATTTTTTCTCTTTTTTCAACACTCTCTCTTCCAAATTGTTATTTTATCACACGCATTGCATGCACACAGACGCAAATTACACATACATAAAACTCACGAGTTGAACTTGCTTTCGAGAGCGGCCCAAGCCTTGTAGTAATCTTCCTGCACCTTGCCGCAGGTCTTGAGCGCCCAGGGTGTAATATTCAAGATTAAGCTCGTCTCGAACATAAAGGATTGCGTGCGATCACCAACGCGCACTGGCTTGAGGTCAGCGTTGGATGCGGCCTCAAAGACGGCTGCATCGGGTCCATGCGGTGTCATGGGGCTGTGCAGCGAGGCACCTCCAGGTAAGAAGCCACCCGATTTGCCTTCGTAGTCTCCCAAGATCAACCCCATGAATTCGGACATGCAGTTTCTATGGAAATAGGGCGGGCGGAACTGACAGGGAAAAAAGGGTCAATAAAAGAATGTACGCTTTCAGACAGTTTGCGGGTTTGATGGGTCCTATTTACCGTTTTGTCTGCTACAGCCCAACGTGGTGGGAAAATGACAAAGTCAGCGATCGCCAGACCGGGTGTGTCAGACTTTGCGGTCAACACTGTGAAGATCGACGGATCCTATCCAGGGCAAGCAGGGGTTAAAAATAGAAGTTGTCAAGGTTCAAGATAAAAAAATAAAAAAATAAAAAAAATTCAACTTACAATATGGTCGAACGACACACTGTTGATGACACAAAACTTGGCCAGATCATACTTGTAAGGCACATAATTACCGTGCCAGGCCACGACGTCAAAAGGCGTATGCCTCTGACGTGCGACAAACAGTTTGCCGTTGAACTTGGAAATGATGTCCCAGTCCACGTCGGTTTCCTCTTCATAGGCCGCCACAGGGCTCACAAAGTCGCGTGGATTGGCGAGTCCGTTGGCACCTAAGTTGGATTTTAGCATGGGTATCAGGCGTCGGCATATGTTGACTGCATAATGTGCAATTAATTACCAATAGGACCGAGGTCAGGCAACTCAAAATGATGGCCGTAAATTTCGAGCATGTAACCACGTCTATAATAGCGATTAATAAAGTCAAATCACTTTGCTTATATTTTCTGTAAAACTTACGCTGTGTTGTCGGGTAGGGAGACAGAAAAGCGAACGCCACGTTGAATGACGCAGATTTCGTTAGGAGCCACCATCATTTTTCCAAATTCGGTAAAGATATCCAATCGTCCATGTTGAGGGACTTGATCATAACTGCATGTAAGCTATTCATAGAATATATGCTTTTTTTCCTTCATGTGTGCGTACATACCGATCAGGAAGTCGCCGTCTGAGTTGTAGAAAGCTTTGCGGTCCATATCCTTGTTGGCGGTGTAAATATGGATAGCCAAACCACTACGGCAGGCTGGATCACCCGCACCGGCCACGGTCTTGATGCCTTGCACAAAGTTGACAGAGTCACCTTCCTTGGGCAGGTCAAACGGGCTCCATCGGAGCTGGGTGGGAGTCACCTCGCACTCGTTAAATTTGGAAACCAAAAGGGCGTTGTTCTCTTGCATGGGCTGAAAGGGCGCATGGACCACAGAGGGCCGAATACGGTACAGCCAGCTGTCATGGAAGTACCCTATTGTCAGGCTACTGAACATCTGTATCTGTATTTTGTTTACCTTCGCAAATTCTGGGCTCTCGGCATCGTGAAAGCACTTCCGGAGAGCTGTTCGGCATATAGGTTGTAGGGGCATTTCTGTGGCGTGTTTTGTCCTAGAAGGAAGGAAGAAAAAAGGGGGGGGAGGAGTTTAGATCAATAAAGGAAGGGGGGAAGAGGTGCGGTACCTTTGGGAAGAGCGTCTGGTTTGGCCTCTGAGGTAAAATGGTTACCAAAACCTTCGAGATAGGAGTATGGGTCGGTGGTAGTCATTCTGATATGCAGTGAGAGAGAAATCGAGAAAAGACGTCTTTGAACAAAACCGTGCGCTTTATCACGCAGGCAGCGTGGGAAACTTTCACAACTGCTGATGAAAGATTCCTGCTGCTTGTGCAATGGCCTTGTTGCTTCCTCATGCGTCGCGCCTGAGCCCGCCTGAATGTTCTACACTTCTTATGTGTCTTGTCTCACTTCCAGCACCGAGCAGACACATGTCTTTATATCCGACATTTAAGATGATTGGCTTCACTCAGAAGTCATACGACTTGCACACAGAATAAAGCCATTCAGTAGCCATATGCTCTACTATTTAATAACTTTGTACAAAATAAGTGTATTTTTTTTGTGTCTGATTGAGCTCGCATGTTTATACTTCACAGGTAAGTATTATTTACCGAACACTTTGCTTTTGGGTTGAATGTAATTCATACACTTGTGGCCTTTAAATTCGATGACCCGACAAATCTGGAAGGACGCGTCCAAAAAACGAAAATAATTTTTCATTGCACGCGACCGGGCACACGCGTTCTTCTTTTCGAGCAATACACCTCAGACAAAGACAATAGCATGAACGGTATGAATGCTAATGAATGCTCAATCTTTGCTCTTATCCTCATGGCATTCGGCTAGACTACTCTGAAGGCGGTGGATACATGGACACCTCGTTCAACTCGGGTACTACGAGCGCTTCTGCCCCTCGTGTAAGCAAACAGAATCTTTGCTCCCCTCGATCCCCATTTCAAATACTCACTCATTCACGTAGCGACCGATGGGCGAGCAAACAATGCGACCCATTACGCTGCGACAACTTCTCAAGGCTGACTTGATGCACGACAGTACACTGCGGATCGATGGTGCCGATGTCACTCAAGTAAGCGATCAAAAGAACGGAAAGAAGTGCAAAACAGGGGGCAATAGACCTGACTGGCAGCTTCTAGGTTACCTTTGTGGGCGTGATCCGAAACATCACCGAGCTGTCAACCAACTCGACGTATATGATTGAAGATGGCACAGGCGCACTGGAAGTCAAGCGGTGGATTGATCAGGCCGAAACGGCTGAAAATGCTGCGGAACGACGCGAACTCCAGACGGACATGTACGTGCGTGTCTTTGGTCGTCCCAACCAGTTCAACGGCAAGATCAGCGTCGTCAGCTACCGCATCGTCCCCATTACTGATTTCAACGAGATCAGCTATCACTTTCTGGACGCCATTCGTACCCACCTGCGACTTACCAAGGGATCTCCTGTAAGTTGGTAAACGCGATAGCTACGTAGTGTCTCACAGGTCATAGGGTGCTGGTGGCGGTGACATGGCGATGGGCACGGCAAACAACTCTACAGCGTCGGGCGGCAATGTGAACGACGAGGTGCTGAAAATCATCAAGCAATATCAAGAATCGGACACGGGCGCGAGCGTAGATGTCATCCTCAGCGCTCTCCGTGGTCAACATGACGAAACCAAGATTCGCGATGCGATCGAATACCTGTCTAATGAAGGCCACTGCTACACCACCATTGACGATAACCACTTCAAGTCCACTGAATCCTTTTAAATCTCCCGTCTCCCCATTCCTACATTACATATACACGTCACTCTGTCTCGACCCTCCTGCACATCTGTGAGACTCACTGCCCCACTGTTCAGCTATCTGGCTAATTAAGAAACATAAAAAACGGGAAGGATGTGCAACGAAATTAGGGTTTTTCTTCCTTAGCAGAGAACACACGGCACCTGGTTGCCGTGCTGCAAGATCACTCCTGGCAATATTCGAATGGGCCATTTTCTGTGTGACAGAAGAATGCACTGCGGGAATGGATCCGAGTGATTTGGTTTTTTTTCTTTTATTCCTTTCAGGCACAAGGCAGGGGCGCTCGTTCGGATTTTTGCGATTGTTCGCCACGATGGCCAAGATTGACAAGATGAAGCCAGACGAGCTTGTGTCTCTCTGCAAAAAGATGTTTTATGGCGGCTTTGCGTTTCTGCCCTTCCTTTGGCTGATTAACGTTGTTTTCTTTGCCCGGGCCAGTCGAAAGCCCTCTGCTCCGCCCGATCTGCGTAAATGTAAGCATCATCGTTCTTTCATGCCAACAGAAGAAAAAGGTTAATTCTGTACATAGTTGTCTTCCTGTCAGCAATCGGTTGCTGTGTGTGGTTTATTGTCCTCACCACATGGTACGCCCTTTTTGTCAATAAGCGCATTGCTTGGGGAGCGGCAGCGGATAAAATTACCGTTGTCATACCAAAAGGGGTTTGACACCCAAACAAGTCGATACCTTCTGGAATCTCACATCCAATTTACAATACAGTATACCCCAACAAATAGAATAGAATGATATCTAGTCTCCATGTTGTATCATGAGCTTAATCTTCTTTACCTTTCGAGATGCATTCAATCGACAAAGATACGGAAGCCTGTGCACCCCATATTTGGTATAAAATCGGTCCATCCTGCATGCACGGCCAATATGTGCCAGCCCTCCTCTCCCCAAAATTCTCCCCATGCGTGGATCAGCGTGGTACGTTCCCATAATTCTTTTTTTTTTTTTTTGTTTTCGGTGCATCTTGCTATACACTATTGTGTGCACGTTGACGAAACATAAAAAATAAGTGCCATTGTGAGGTGGTATGGATATAGTATAAGCCTCTACTTCATGTGCGCACGTACGCCCTTTTTCGTATTGAATAGTGACACGAAAGGATTGTCACTTGGATGGAGACAGCTATCAATTTTTTGTCACTGTACCTGAGATTGCCGATCAATCTGCCCCTGTGGTCGTCTCACCCATGTGGAGACACAAGTCAGTTGGGCGTAATACGGTCATACTTATTTTGTATGTACGTGCTACAAGCAAAACGGCAATTGAGAACCTCTTGTCGGCGTATAATACAAGCGATTGATGCACAGAATCAAGAAGAAAGCAAGTACGTTAGTGTACGTAAACACAATAAGCGAGCACCAATAAGCTTCTACATGGTTCATGGACGTGCACCGCTGTTTCTTGCATAATTGCTCTTTTGATGCGCGTACCGGCCCGCGTTTTTCTTTTTTTTCTGTCTGCTGCAGTATGTGAAAAAAAAATACTATTTGCCTCAGGTTGCTACCTCCTGCTGCAAGTCCACGTATGTGCTCTCAATCTCCATGACTTCGAGCGCAAGATGCCTGCTGATGAGGAACACATGACCAGTCAAGAATTAAAAAAGGCAAGACCAGATTGTTGACCCATGCTTGCGCTGCAATGCGACCTACCAATTATAGTATAAAATCGGTTTGCCGTCGTCAACAAGCGGCAAGTTTCCCCTGTAGTATGCCTCCTTTGTCTGCATCTAATAGCCAATTTTTTGTTCGAAGCACGAACCACCGCCCTGGCTTCGGAGTTGTCGTTTATGTCCAGGTATTCCAGGTTTTCAGAACTTCTGAACAGCTGTCGTACCTGCAACAAAGACATGCAACACACGCTTCATCAAGGTTGAGCTTGAGAGTTCTGCTAACGTTACTCAGTCTTGTCTCTAGAGGCTTATTAGTGTGACCACGAAACATATACTTCATGCAATGATCATGCAATGGATGAGAGAAGGGACTCGTGTATCAGCTGAATACGAAAAACATGTCATTTCGTGTCGATGTCGCTCGATATAAGCTTCTGTGGTGTTACGTGCGGGGGTGGGGGGTGGGGACGAGAAGCGGCGAGAATTTTACCAAGTTGGGATTGGGGGGTTGAGCACCAAAACGTCTTCGAAGCAAATCTTCACGGTGATAGACCATATACGGCAAAAGACCGGACCATGCCCTGCTTCTAACTTGTTCATCTTTGACTGGGCGTACAGTCCTGTCGCCATTGCTACCTTTGATTTGCTGGCCGATGATGAATGTTAATTTTCAGCCCTCAACTCTATTCCTTCGGTGTACTTCGTTTCTCTCTTGCTTGACCTTCTCTCACGCATATCATCCTGTTCCGTGGGTCCAGGAAAATCCTATATAAAGCAGTGTCCTTTTGTTCTCTGACCGCATCAGTGCCCCATCTTCCCTCACACACACACACACACACACACTTATTGTACACCCTTTACAAAACTTCACCGCGTAGCAATGTCTCTTAAACGCCAACGTCATCAAAATCAACGCACATCTGCGGCCGAGCCTGACACACAAGACGCTCCGCAGAAAAAGATCCCACGCCCTATGAATTGTTTCATGGCTTTCCGCCTCGAGAAGCAGAAGGAAATCCTCGAAAACTGCCACGGCGCGAATCACCGTGACATTTCCAAGGTTATCGCCAAGTGGTGGAAGGAGATGTCCGATGAAGAAAAGGCTGTTTACCGAGAACGCGCTCGTCTGGCCAGCGCCGAGCATAAAAAAAAGTAAGACATCTGGCAATGTGTTTGTGAGAAGTGGCTTATTGACAGATCCACTGTGTTGGAATGATAGATATCCTAATTACAGATACCAGCCCAAGAAACGGTTGCTTCGGCCCGTGCGCAAGTACACGCGCCAGAAAAAGGATGGCGCGTTTACTTCACGCACAAAGATTAACAATACCATCATGGAATACCTCTATGAACATGGCCCAAAAACGGAGATAGATCAACTGTCGCTGGTGGGCTCTCCTGCACCCGACTCTCCTGCTCCAACATTGTACGACAGCGCGTCGTCAACCGCATCATCCCCCGTGTGTACACCTTCGACGGATCCGGTCTCTCTTCAATACCCCGCTTCGCCCGCCACATGCGACACTCTTTTGACACCACCTCTCGGTTACGAGGTGCTGGTCAAAGCTGAGCCACTAGATAATCCCGTGGCAGATACTGTCTACGAAGCCTTCATAGCCGATCTTCTTAGGGTGGAGCCTCACAAGGACGCGATGCTCGATGAAGTCTACAGCTTGCTCTACCCCCTCACCTTCGAAAAGCCTTGTATCGATCCCCGTATGCTGGACATCAAGGCTTCTGATGACGCGCCTGAGACGCCTACCACTGATTTCGCTGAAGAAAGCTACATCTTATCCCATGCTGGATAGTCCTGTGCCACCAGTGCCGCTTCCTGCCTTTCCCGGAACGTTCCTGTGATCGATCTTCGTCTTCTATGCGAATCTCTTTGTCTAATAGCCTCCATGCCTTCAGTCATATACAACAATCATATGCACTTCACTTATACTCTGCATCACCACACAACAACTATTAAGCTATTCCTTGCCTATTTTTTCTCTTGCTTTATATGTCTCCTTTTCCCTTTGCTTTTCTTTTTGTATACATGTTCCCTGTCTTTATCATTTTTCCTTCACGTAGATCGATCTGTACGCCTAATAGCCGACTAAACTCATGGACCCTAAAAGTGCCACACCCCGATAGTACATTTAATTGCTTTTTTGCCGCCTGCATTTGAAAATAGACTTTTTTTTGCTTCATACTAAGTACATCAAAAATTTTTGTGTGTTTGAGAATATCTATTACAAGACTGCTTTGAAGAATTTATTTAAGCTTCCGGGGAGTTGATGGTGGATTAGATATACAGCTATATCATTTGGGACCGAGCCCTTTTTTAGATACAGAGCTGATTACAGTCGCGCACGTGCACCTTGTTGCTTAAGTTCCTCCTGGACTTGCTGTCGGAGGACGTTGCGCAGGATCTTACCCGTTGCAGATTTGGGAATAGCATCCACAAAGCGTACCGAGCCAAGCTGTTTGAAATGGGCTACCTGATCCGCCACGTATTTCTTGAGTGCATTGGCCGTCTCCTCGTTGCGGGGCACGTTTGCAGAGACAGCAATATAGGCACGGGGTACTTCAGTCGCCTGCGAGCTGTCGTAGACGCCAATCACTGCCGCGTCAGCCACCAGGGGCGATTTCAGCTATCAAAGAAACATGGTATCAATAAAGATACGCCTTTGGTCTCTTTTCACAAATCGTACCAAAATGCCCTCCAGCTCTGCAGGCGCGACCTGGAAGCCCTTGTACTTGATGAGCTCCTTGATTCGATCCACAATATAGATACGGCCCTTGTCATCTACAATGACCACGTCGCCCGTATGAAAATAGCCGTCCTTGTCGATGCATCGAGCCGTCTCATCGGGCCGGTTCAAATAGCCCTGGGTTCGAGAGTCGGATATCAGATAAAGGCACGTTTGTGAGCGGATTTCATACCTTCATGATGTTAGGGCCCTTGACCCATAGCTCGCCTCGCTCGTTGGGCCCGAGCTCTAAAGTCTCGCATATAAGCAATGGGAACCAGACCTCGCATTCTTCTCTGCTTACCTTTGCCCTCATCATCCACAACCTTGATTTCGCTGCTGGCCATGAGAACACCCGAAGAACCTTGGACAATTATTTCGGTATAAGCTCATGCTCGGTAAAGCTCTTGTTACCTCCTGGACTTACCCGGCACGACATCATCGGCATCCTCGAAACAAACCACCGGGGACGTCTCAGTCAAGCCGTACTAACATGCTTGTTTAGCTGAATTTACATTTAACCTGAAGGTTACTTACGCCTTGGCGAATCACGACCTGGGGGAACCGCTTGCGGACGGCCTGCTGTAAATCCGCGTCCAGTGGCGCTGCACCGCACACGAAGTTTCGTACGGACGAGAAATCATATTTGAGGACCTCTTCCGACTTGGCGAGCAGCAAAGCGACAGGCGGAACAATGGCGGAGAAGGTGACCTTGTACTTCTGCACGGCTTCGCAATAGCGGGTCAATTCAAAGCGAGGAAGGACGACGATGGGCATGCGCATGTACAACGACGCCAAGACGGAAAGGTTGAGACCGTACATGTGGAAGAAGGGTAGGATGGCGAGCGTGCGCGCGTCCTTGTGATAATGCCGGCGATCCAACTGCAAATACTGTCTTACATTGGCGATAATGTTGGCATGCCTGATCTCTTTGATGTCAGTATATCAGTCCTTCCAGTCACTCTGTGTATCACTTACGTGGTCATCACGCCTTTGCTCAAACCTACTCACCGCATTAGCATGATAATGAAAACGTGCTTTAGGCACTTGCCTGTGGTGCCTGATGAGAAGCAGATAAAAGCAACGGTATCCTTTGCTTCTTCCGCGGAATTGAAGGTCACCGGTTCGGCTTTTCTTTCACCAAGCAAGGACGAGTAAGGCTGATGGCCGTTGATGGGCGTATCGCCAAAGACAAATAGTTTTGAGGAAGGAATGCCAACAAGACCACAGGCCTTGATTGCGTTGTCGACATTGGAGGGATGAGCAATCAAGATCTTTGCCTTGGTTTCCCTGAGCTGGTGTGCCAGTTCCTCGGGCGTATACGTCGGGTTCGCTGGACTCAGTACACCACCTTCATAGATAATATTTAGTTGAGAAATATAAGCAACAAAAAGGGTAGGATGTACCTGCAGCCAGAGCACCGTATGCAGGAACAGCCCAGTCGACCTACGGGATCGTTAACGTCGGACCGAGTAAATAAGCAAAAGTATCGCATACCGTGTTTGGCGCATAGACGCCCAGGACATCACCGCGCTGGAACTGCAGCTTGTCTTGCAAAGCCGCTGCAAAGCGAAGGACCAAGTCGTCCAACTGCCGCAATGTGAGCGTCTTTCCAGTCAGCGCATCAATGAAAACCACTCGGTCCGGGTCGTCCGTACCCGCGTGGGCTTCAGGCCGCGGGTCACGAAATACAGCGCTGTACACATCCGTCGTAACTTCAGCGATCTCAGGCAGGCTGGATTTGAACACCATGTTGTAGATGAAGATATCAAACGAGAAAAGGAAAAGACGGGAAGAAAGAAGGAAAGAAAGAAAGGAATGGAAAGTGGAAACAAACTTCGTGCTATGAAGCCGATACAGACGGGGCTTGCCAACGCATCTTTCCTTATTTTGTCACACCTACTGTACCTGATGTCTTATGCGGGACTGAAGCGGGCAATTATGTACACTGTCAGCTGAAAATAACGTCAGCTGCATAACCCAGCACATATATACTGTATACGAACTTTGCCTATTGGCGGTCGACATTCAACGCACACCAGAGATAGTGTTCCCTTCACGGCTAATATATTGCACTCGACGCCGAGAATAAGGTGAGGCAATTTGTGGTTGCGTATATATCCAAACATCCGTGTCTGGGCGCGACTTTAAACTTTATACAACTGTCGGACGTGTAGCTGGGAAAATCTTGGATTTTGCTTTATAATCACACGTCCCTGTAGCCACTGTACCGCTTGCCTGCTGTAATTGAGAAATTGCTCTGCGAAGTAAATTGTATCTGCGGGGAAAAAAGTGCGCTACACTATCCATATATACATTTCGATAAGGATACGTTCTACACGTACGTTCCATCCAGTACAACAGCATATGCTTACTGGATTAAATTTGCAGTTAGATAATTTCAAAGCGTGACACTTTAGACTACTTCAATCCGGTTTGCGTAATATTCATTGCGTGAAGCGTAGTATCCCTTGTCCTGTACGTGGAGGAACTCCGAACCCTCTACGAAGCCAACTATTTGTAATAAGGAAAAGTGATGACACAAGCTGTAATTCACCAGTTTCTCAATTGACGCTACCACGTATGGACGTGGTAGCTTATTGCAGCTAGAAGCGTGAACTAACATCTTGATACCATATATAATGCGTCAACATCTGAAAAGAGGACCGCTGCTTGACCTATGCTTGTTATATCAAGTATGCTCGCTGACAATGATATTTGCATGATGAGAGTCTCAAGCAAACGAGCGATGAAATATTGCAGGTGCATGTGCGCGTATTCGTAGGTGAGCAGCTGATTTATTCTTTCTGCTGTAAAGGGAGCAGTGAACATTAAGTAGTATACTTAACAATGTAAAGTAAAGGGTGGATGCTGCATTGGTGAATATGCAGATGACCTTCATTCGTCATTCATTATTCTTGTCCTGTATCGCGAAAACGTGAGTAGATACAGACTCAACGTATTCTTTTTCATATATTCGCAACCACTGAAGTCCATATTATCATGTAGAGGATGTCAAAGGTAAAGATATAAGGGTTTATTGTTCATATATTGATACTCTGATGAGGGAAGAGTTCCCATGGATGTGGGCGCGAGGTGGAGCGGAAGTCTCTTTTAGCGCTGATATAATTTTTCGAAGGCTGAAACCGAAATTTAGAGCTTGGCCAGCACGACATCGGCGCCCGAAGCCTCAAGAGTGCGGCCCTGCTCGACACCGACGTACTTGACGACAAGGTCATCGAGGATGATGGCAAAGCGCTTGGCCCGGATGCCCATACCGTTCTTAGTCAGGTCCTGGGTGAGACCCAGAGCAGACGTGAACGTCGCAGAGCCGTCACCAGCCATGATGACCTTGTCCTTGGAACCGCTGACCTTACCAAAGGCGTTCATGACGAAACCGTCGACAACGGAAAGGCAGATAATGTCCGAGACGCCCTTGGCGCGAAGCGAGTCGGCAGCAGCGATGAAGCCAGGGACGTGCTGCTCGGAGCAGGTAGGCGTGAAGGGGCCTGTTTTTAGTCAATCAGTAGACTGTCTATATCGGGGCAGGTCCGGACTGTGGGTATATTTTTTTAGGTATGAAATCTTACCGGGGATGGCGAAAATGATGGCCTTTTTGCCCTTGAGCTTCTCATGGATCTTGTACTCAAGAGGACTAATGAAACAAGTATTTCTTGTCAGCTGGCGAGCAGAAAGAAAGATTTTCCTTACCGAGGGCAAGCGTTCAGGGCCTCGTTGGGATCGTAGGGAACGTACTGGAGGGTGCCGTCAGGAATCTAGATAGATATACCTACGCGTTAAAACATCAATTGCTCGAGTGTAAGATGTATACATACGATATCGCCAACTTGGATTGCCTATTTAAAGTGAATGAGTGGGGGATAAGACCAGAAAGACGGCAGCTCATACCATTATGAAAAGTGGAGAAGAGAGGACAACAATTCGTGAAATGGATTTGCGATGATGAAATAGAGACTCGGAGTTTGGATCTGCTCGGTACGAGTGATTTGGCTTGGGGGATGGAGAGACGGGAGAAATGACAGGCCTAGGACAGGGACGATAAAACGCCTATATCAACTATCCGCGGGTGCAAAATAGAAAATAAGGTCAACTTTATAATCTCGAATGCATTGCGCCCGACGATCCTTGTTCAGCAGCACACGACGCCCTCAGCTTTGTGGGTGGATCACACGCCGCTACAAATCACAATTAGCCCAGGACAACAAAAACAACAGTCAGCTTGTCCGGCCCACGTCGATCTTCCCCTTTCTCGACCCACCCGCTTCCGAAGCCAATGCCGCGCATCGTTACTATCCACGCAAGACGGCAGCAGACATTACCTCAAGCCGATCGCCTCCCACGCGGATAAAGATGCTGACGCGTGATTTCATTGATGACAGTCTTTATAACCCGAACTACGGCTACTTCTCCAAACAGGCCGTCATTTTCTCGCCCGAGACCGACTTTGACTTTACTGAAATGCGCGACCATATGGAATTCATGAACGTGCTCGCTCAAATGTACAAGGAACTCGAGAACGATGCGGACGAAGTGGATGAAGTGGCTCGTCAGGTCTGGCACACACCGACCGAATTATTCAAGGTACACATGCACAGCGGCAGCACTCGGTTAAGTTCTACGTTTGCTCACTTTAACTCGTGGTACTGTGCTAGCCATGGTATGGATATGCGATCGCCAAGTACATGGTATCCGAATACAAGCTCAACCAGTTCCCGCACCAAGACCTGATCATTTATGAAATGGGCGCCGGTAACGGTACGCTTATGATGAATATCCTCGATTACATCCAAAAATACGAGCCGTCCGTCTACAAACGCACCCAGTACAACATCATCGAGATCTCGGGCAAACTTGCCGAACGCCAGTCTGAGCGCCAAGAAGTACGCGATCTCACCGACCAACACACCTGCGTCAAGATCATCAACAAGAGTATTTTTGACTGGGACATCCATGTTCCGGACCAATGCTTCTTCCTTGGCATGGAAGTCATCGTAAGTCTACGCGTCCAAGCTACTTCATTAATGCGAAAAGTGCTTACTCATAAGTGCAAAAAAAAAAAAAAATAGGATAACTTTGCCCACGATGTGATCCGATACGACACCGAGACCGCACAGGCCTACCAAGGCTTGGTGAGCATCGATGACAAGGGCGATTATACCGAATACTTTGAGCCGGTGGGCAGCGATCCCCTGATTGCACGGTACTTGGCCACGCGGAAACAGACCCACTACAAGACACCCGCACTCGCCAACCCCATGTGGTACAAGCTCCTTAAGATGCTGCCTTACGCACCCAACCTCTCGAAGGCCGAGTTCATCCCCACCAAGCTCTACGCCTTTCTCGAAGTCCTCAAGGAATACTTCCCCCAACACAGACTCGTCCTCTCTGACTTTTCAGAACTGCCCGATGCGGTCGAGGGTGTCGACGGGCCGGTCGTGCAGACCCGCTACAAGGGCACGATGGTCCCTTGCTCGACGTACATGGTCCAACCTGGATGGTTTGATATTTTCTTCCCCACCAACTTTGAAGTCCTCCGCGACATGTACCTGATGGTGTGTCGTGATGCGCGCGCAGGCAGCGACAAGAGCGTCAAGGTCTTGACCCATCGCGACTTTTGTGAGCGTTATGGCGAGATTGAGCGGACAACCACTCGCAGTGGAGAAAACCCCATGCTCATGTATTATGAAAACATGAAGTTCTTAATAACATAGATTGATTCTTTGCATCCAACCACTTTTTTTTTCTTTACTTTTTCTGTTCGTTTTCGTGGACTAGACTTTTGGGTTTCGCAATTGGGGGTGGAGTGAGAATATCAGTTTTCTGTTCAGCTAATGGTACTAGCAATTGGGTCCATAAAGATGTGAGTTGATTTATGTTTTTAGGTGAGCGACTCTTGCTGCTCCACCGCCTCCTCTGTTGGCGGAGGCACCAGAAGATATTCCAGGTTGGGCGGGCAGGTAGCACCACTAAGGGAAAAGGTATTAATCGGCTTGCACACATTTGTCTCTCATGTCTCTATTACCCAGCAAGAAGGACGCCCTTTTTCTGAGGGATCGTCAACCCTGGACATTGCACCGCGGCGCGTACCATACGAGTCATCAGGGTGCGGTCCAGATTCACATAAGGTTTCGACAGATGATTCTTCAAGATCACTAAAAGGGAGTATGAGTTACTTTCGAGCATTTCTGGAGACATCTTACTTGTAGCAAGCTTGTAGTACTCATAGAGGTGGTCCCTCTGAAGTGTTGTGATTATATGCGGTTGTTCCCAGGGAAACTTAACCAGAAGTGATATGAAATTCTCGAAAGGTCGCTCTCCGCACTTGCGAGAGAAATGCACCTACATGTGATATGTGAGCTACTTGTTCCTTTTTCCCGCTTTTTAATTTGGTTACCTTGAAGTTGCGACATATCTGCAGCAGTGATTCAAACTCTTGCCGCTGGATAAGAGGGGGAGGTGGAGAAAACGTCGCTTCATCGTCGTCGACAATGGACCCGGAAGACCCTTCGCTGTCGAGTACAGGCGCACCGTGCACGAAATGCCCTGGCCACCCTGGAAACAAATCTGCCAACATTTGATCTTGTGAACTAGGAACGATAAAGACCTTGCGGCCCTTAATGGGCGGATGCTTGTAGCTGCTGACTGCCTTGTGGACATCTTGCTCGCTTGCGACCTCGATATAGGCATCGGCCATAGTCTTTCCAGTCGACTTGTTTATGATGACCTATAGCATGGGTGAGTTCCCACTAAAAAAAGTAAAAGAAGAGGGGGGATCGATCTATGCTTACGTGGACATTCTGAGCATGCTCATCAGGAGAGGGCATGTTGACGTGAGATACCAACGAGCGCAACTCCGTGAGGGTAATGCTCCAAGGGATCTAGATCAAGACGAGAAATGAGCATTTACTTGTGCCACTTATGCAAAGGAAACTTACATTGGAGATCCGTATCACAGGGTACGGCTCGGATCTGCCCGGTCGCTTGTTGGCTACAGAGAGCGTGAGATATGACAATGACTCGGCCAGCAATTTCACCGAGTTGGCCGATTTGGCTGGTCGAGGTTGAGTGCCAGGCTGTGGCATGAGGCCCGCCCCGTTGGGTGTGTCCGGCGACCTGACGCGTGGGGCTGTCTTTAGCGTCAGAGGAGTGGTTGTCTTCTTTCGGTTGGTCACTTGTGACCACTTGGGCCGCACCACCGCGCCACTTTGCGACGTCTTTTGCGGGAGAGGCGGCGGCGCCTCGTGCCGGACAGTTTGCGAGGGCACACAATCTGCTCGCAAGAGGTTGCGGTGACACAGAGGCACGTTGGGCCAAATCTGTGCAGGGGCCCGCTCCGGTGGAGGTGAGGCAGGCACGAGACTGCAAGAGTCTTCCAGGCGGTCCTTGCTGCAGCTTCTTCCAGAGGCGGGAAAGAGACTAAACTCCATGGGGCCGCCTAAGCCTGACAAGGGGGGCGAACTGATAGGCTCCACTTCGTCCCATCGAAGCGCAGCGGATGTAAGCAGCGGCGTGCGTTCCGCAGTTGCTTGTGTATTTCTTCTGATATTGTCTATTATTGAGCGGCATTAAAAATTATTTGCTGCGGCATGCGTTTTCATTGTAGAACTTACATGTGCACGAGACATCACGGTCAGTGTGGGCCGACAACAGGCTGTCGACGTCAAAGTGTCCGCCTTGATACCACAAGGAAGTCGACCGTGTTGATTCTGTTTTGGTATCAGTGATGGGAGTTGGTGAGTAGCTGACCTTATACTTTTCTGACAGGATGGCGACACATCACGCCAGAGCACGTCTTGCACACAGCAACAAAAGGAACAAAAAGATTACCTGGCAACTGTGTGGTCTGAAAGAAGCGCGAAGTGGAGCTGGGTTCGCTCCAGTCAAGAGAAGAGGGCTTCCTTCTTGCGCAAAAGGACGATTGCATGATGACGGCAGGCGAAAGCGTGCGTTGCTGGTCAAAGAATGATGTCAAAATTAGGAGTTTCATTTACCCTACGCAGCACACAAACTTACCTGGATGGATGCTCACTGTACAAGCGACACGTTAATAGGCAAGAAGAGTACGACGATGTGAGTCGTTAAACGTGTAGAAGTATAAGGGCGTAAAGAAAAAAGTTCAAAGACTGGGAAGAGAAGGAAGTTGACAGTGGTCTCTGAGGAGAACAATAAAAGAGGCATGTGACTCGGACGCAAGAGGATCCTCACAAGAACTCTCGCTCTCTGCGACGATGCGGCACGCGTTCCGTCTTTTTTTTTTTTTTTGTTCCATTGGCACATGTCACAGCTGGCTTTCTTTTCTCCTGTGATTCAGTGTCACCTGCGCACGCACCCACGTACACACACCAAAACTGAGGCTGTCAAAAGTGCTCCTACCAGGTGAGCTGTCAAGAGGTTATGGCTACGCTGATCGTCCCCAGCTTGGCAACTCACTGTCATCGTTTCTTGCTTGGGTGCCATGCCAGTCGTTTAACATGGTCCGCACGCCACCATACACCACTGGCGATAATAAGAAACAGAAGCAAGAGTAAATGCTGCTACTGTCCTAAAGCATGATTATGCGCGGCAAGCTCGATGGCCGTTCTGGCCCTCCAACCATAGACACTTTCCTCTTTTGTGGTAGCCCGTGACAGATTCGGCATAACCAACCCACGAAGGCGATCGTGTGTTTATTCATCCTTTCCCCATGTCTGCTTCCAGCCCCTTGGTCTTTTTCTTTGCTTCGCTCGCTTACATCCTTTTTCACAAGTGGCTTGCGGTTATTTCATCTTTTTTTTTTTTATTCTTGCAAGTTCCTTCATTTTAGACTGATATTGCTACAAGACGATCGCGCCTTGGTGATATACACAGTAAACATGATAAAAGCTAGCAATATAACTGTCTACGTGAGCAAGTAGGACAATGATTTCAAAAAGTACTATAGACGTTGGACTTCGATCTCTGGTTTTCATGTGCTCTTTTTATCCAAGGTGGTCTGAACGCGAGCAAACAAAAATTCATGTGCAACGTTAAGGGATCCTTGGGTTCAGGGACGGAGTTATTCACTTTTTTTTTTATTTTCCGCATTGGGAATACATGATCATACAGTAATGGCCATGACAACAAAAGCTGTTGAGTTAGCCACGGAATTTAGCAAGGCCATGATTTTACCGTATCTAACGATACTCTCTGAAAAGAGTCATCACAAAAAAAGTACCTTCTTCATCAACTGATGAGACGGATATTGGGTATAATCCTGGGATAAATCATCGCTGTCATTCTCAAATAGTACGACATGATGCAGATGTCAAGGGTGCGTAAGGAGAGAAGTATGTGCAGGATGAACCGACTTTTCAAAGCATGGTAGCGCGCGGGATGTGTAGCGCCGTATGTGTATGTCTTGTTAAAATTGGAATGGGAATGATTAGTGGATTTGAGTTCAAAGATGGAAAGATATTTCTGTTAGTCATATACAGAGCAGCTGGCCGCCAATTCTGGAGCTGAATTACAAGAGATGAGTGTGGGGTTGCTGTAAGACTCAATTTCAGCTGACAAAAGAGCTTTCGGATTTGGGCATAGGAACCTGCAGCGATGCCGAAACAACTCATTGTCCAGTTTACGCCCATACGCTCCTGCCTCGTTCACCTGCCCTCGCAGTGGGTCAATGCCCTCCTCGAACAGCGCAAGGTACGCTGCCACCCCCTGAAAGCAATCGCCTCTAATAATCTTGTCACAAGGTCCCGCAAAATGTCATTCTCGAGCTTTCTTGGACCAACAAGGAAGGCAAGCGCACCACCTACTGTGGCTGGTCCGGCCAGGCCTCCAAACCTTTGAGCCCCAATGCCGTTTTTACGCATGGCAGCAGCAAACTCGATGTCCTGGAAATGGACCCGCAGCTCGGCCTGGCCGTGGGTTTGACAGAAGGACAAAAGGTACGTACGATGGAAAGCGGTCGCCAAGGGACCAACACGCGCGTTAGATCACAGTCGAGTTCTGCCGGAACGTGGCCGAGTGCACGACGGTCCATGTCGAGCCGCACACCGAAGACGACTGGGAGATTCTCGAGCTCCATGCGGGCTATGTCGAGGAGAACCTGCTGAGCCAGCTGCGCGTCGTGTACCCCGGGCAGCTCTTTTGCGTGTGGATCCATGGCAAGACCTTGGTCCGTCTTCGCGTGGGTAAGTGCAGTGGTGTGGGGTCTCCGGGTACAGTGGCAATCTGACATCTCTGCTTAGGCGAGCTGGATCCCAAGCAGGGCTATCTCAAGCTCAATACCAATTCCGAGGTGATCGTCGCGCCCAAAGTCAGAAAGCAGCCAAAGCCTGCCGCCGATGTGGCAGCTTCGCTCATGCGTCAGCAGCAGCTGGCCACCCATATCTGTCTCCGCAACTTGCCTGACACGGTCCTTCCCGGCCTCAGTCCCCGTCACGTCTATATCCACCCTGACTCAGCTGGTCTTCTTGCGGGCAGTGAACTCGTTCGCGTTTCCAAAGTGAACCCGGCCTTCGTTCGAAAGGGCCAGGAAGAGGACAAGGACCAAACTGCAGATCCGGAGCTAGAAGACGCCAAGGCCCTCTTTGCGCCTCTGGTTCTGTCTAAAGAGGTGCCGCGCAACCATGTCTTGCTGGACCAGACATCCCGGAATACGCTGGGTACAAAGGAATTTGATATAATCAAGTAAGTGCATCAGTGGGAGAAAACAAGGAAGAAGATCCCTTACAGACATCACCAGGGTGGCCACTGTGACCATGAAGAAGAGCCAGTTAGGTTCCATCGTTCTGCGAAGATACGTTTCTTCTGCCCAGAGTGCTGCACCCCAGATCCGGCTGGGGTTGGACGCTAAAAATCAGGCACAAGAAAAGGCAGAAAAGGACAAGGCGCTGACAGAGGCGTTCAAAGGTAAGTGAAAGAAGGAGAGGCTCACTGGATGTGTTTCTCACTGCGTGTCTAGGCTGGCTCGCCAGTGAAGAGGCCGACGAAGTGCTGCTGACACGTCACTCAACGGTCACGTTCAGCGTTGGCAAGGAGTTGGTCCAGTGCCTAGTTCAGTTCGGCCAGAAGAAGGGTCTGTTTTCGTCTCTGAACGGAGCCCAACAGCCGCCGCAAGATTTGACGGCAGAACAGTACGTGGCCGTCAGCAGGTCACAGGTGAAAGGTCTGCAAGTCGAGATTGGCGAGGATATCGCTCGGACGCCCGAGGAAAAGAAGAAAACCAGGTAAGGCACACTGTAAACATACCTTGTCCTGTTGCTCATGCTGTGGTACAGTGACAAGTTGCCGCTTTTGGGTGGTGTCAAGAAAACATTTGAAAAAGTCCACAGCTATACGGCCGCCAATTTGGCCAGAAAAGAACTCAAAGATGCGCTCGCTGTGCCGGGTAAGGTGAATGAAACGACAGATTGTGTTGCTAATGAGTTATGTATAGGATCGGGCGGTATTCTGGTCACCGGCTCGCATGGCGCCGGTAAAACGAGTCTTATACGCAAGCTGATCCATGATCTTCACCATGACCCCTCGGCGCTTATCTGTACGTGCGACAGTGAAGCCTTGTTCGTTGGTACTGACGGTTTTTTCTAGTCACTCGCGAAGTGAATTGCGCCGAGGTAGCAGATGAACGCGTGCCCACCTTCAAGGATTTGCTGCAGCGGTGGTTCGACGAAGCGGCTTGGCATGCACCCTCGATCCTGTTCTTTGATGATATTGACCGCCTTGTACCTGCCGAAGTCGAGCACGCCGACTCAAGCCGGTCGCGCCATCTCGCCGAGCTCTTTTTGCGCATGGCCACTGTTATGACTCGACGGCATTCCATCATGCTTATTGCCACCTCGCAGCAGCAGCAGTCCCTTCACCCGTCCTTGATATCCAACCATATATTTACCGAACTTCGACATATCAATCCTCCATCCCGTGACGAGCGCAAAGAAGTAAGGAGAATAAGAAGATCTGTGAGACTTTCGGGCTGTACTAAGAAAGCGCTATAGATCATGGAGGCCATCATGACCGACGGCCCTGACGTGCTTGTTGAAAGTCTGCCGCGTATCGATCTGGTCTCGGTCGCATCCGAGACCGAAGGCTACCTTGCTGCTGATCTCAAGGCACTCATTGAACGCGCCGTCCACGAAGGCACGGTACGCAGCATCAAAACCGCCGAAGACGACAATGCAAAGCTTCAGCTTTTGCAAGAAGACTTTGGCAAGGCGCAACAAGACTTCGTTCCCTCGTCACTCCGGGGCGTCAAGCTGCAGAGTTCTGGTGTTCAGTGGTCGGACATTGGTGGTTTGACGGAGACGCGCAAAACGCTTCTGGAGACGCTAGAGTGGCCAACCAAGTACTCGGTCGTGTTCTCGCAGTGTCCGCTTCGTCTGCGATCAGGGTAAACGACACAATCTTCTGTTTTTTCTTTCTCTGCACACACGTACTGATTCGCATCATTTTAGTCTACTTCTTTATGGATACCCCGGATGCGGCAAAACGCTGCTTGCGTCGGCCGTCGCGAAAGAATGCGGCCTGAACTTCATCAGTGTGAAGGGTCCCGAGATCCTCAACAAATATATCGGTGCCAGTGAAAAGTCAGTGCGCGATCTTTTCGAGCGTGCCCAAGCTGCCAAACCTTGCGTCCTCTTCTTTGACGAGTTTGACTCGATTGCGCCACGGAGGTAACTGAACACGACACAAAGAATACGAAAAGATGCTAAACACTCTATAACAGAGGACACGATAGCACAGGTGTCACCGACCGTGTGGTGAACCAGATGCTAACGCAGATGGACGGTGCCGAAGGTCTGGATGGCGTCTACGTGCTCGCGGCGACAAGTCGCCCTGACCTGATTGATCCCGCCCTGCTTCGCCCTGGCCGTCTAGACAAAGCCCTTCTGTGCGGCATGCCGAGCTTTGAGGAACGACTCGAGATCCTGCAAGCCCTGTCCAACAAGATGACGCTGGCGTCTGAGGTGGACCTGCAGGTGTTTGCAGGCAAGACCGAGGGTTACTCGGGCGCAGATCTGCAAGGGTTTCTGTACAATGCCCATCTAGAAGCCATTCACGGGGCCATTAATATCGACAGTTTCCGGGAGCAGCAAAAGCGGGAGAATGAGGTTAATAAGGAGGAAGTCAAGAGCGATTTCGTGATGGCCAGAACGAGCGAGTCGGGAGTGCCCCTGACACTGGCCGAAAAAGGACAAATCTCCCAAAGAGTGAGTATCGAGAGCGAGAGAGAGAAAAGTATATTCATTGGACGTACCTGGTTGACATTTTTCCCCTCATTTTTTATAGCTCGCCCTCATCAAAACGCGTGTCAATGTGCAGCGACAAAAGCAGCAGCGCGGACCTCATAAAGAAGATGCGGCTACGGTGGCAGCAAACGCACATGCAGCCGCGGCAATCACAAACGCACACCTTGAAAAGTCACTGAAATCGACTCGGGCGTCTATTACGGCAGAGGAATACCTGCGCCTGTCAATGATCTATAATGAATTTGTCACGGGCCGGACAGGCGAGCTGCCATCAGGAGAAGGCGCGAAGGGCATTGGCGAACGGTCAACGCTGGGTTAAATGTTGCGATGCCAAGTTATTTTTAGTTATAAGGCGTTACAATTTTATTTTATTTTTCATGAAAAGCGCAGAAAATATAACAAGAGGTGTGGCACGGCCGATCACTCTATTTTTTTTTAAAGAGAAGAAAAAAAAGTCTGCAAAAGTGAAACCAAGCCCTTTTAACTGCACCCGCCCTATGTTCATCGTCAGATGAAGATGATTCTTAAACCTGGTTCATGTGAGCCAACGAAAGGCGTTGGAATTCTAAGCATTATGATTGGATGAGTCTCGTTCACAAGCGTAAAAAACTGAGAGGACTTTCTTTTTTTTTTGGATTTGAGGCCCCTTTTTCCGTCCAAAGTCCACGTTTGCGATTATAAAAATAAGACGGCCCGGGTTATATTTATACAAGCACTAAAAACAAGGACAGACTCAACGACTGCATAAAGTATATCCATCCGCTTCTGTAGTAAGTAGCATTGTCCGCCTTTCTCCTTCTCTCTTTATATATATTTATACACCATGGCACTAGGTACACTATGGGCAGAAAGAAAATCAAGATTCAGCCCATCAAGGATGACCGTAATCGTCAGGTCACTTTTCTCAAGCGTAAACATGGTCTCATGAAGAAGGCTTACGAGCTCAGTGTCCTCTGCGACTGCGAGATTGCCCTCATAATCTTCAACTCAAACGGCAAACTGGTCCAGTACGCAAGCACCGATATCGATAAAATATTGATGAAGTACACAGAGGTAAAGCTCTCCTGCTTCTTGTTACCCACTCGCTCACTCACTCACTCGCTTTTGGAACAGTATAACGATCCTCACGAAAGCAAGTCAAACCATGACGTAAGTATACGCAGCAGTAATACTCGAGAGTCTTATTGTAGTAACATGTTTCTTTGCTTGGCAACGACAGTTTAGCAACGCTACCGATGCGGATGAGGATGGTGCTGCTACCAAATTGGAAGACGAGGGAGACGACGACATCCTCGGTGATGACAGAGAAGCCGTGTCCATACAGCCTCAAGTCACTTCTCATAATTTCATGACACCCCCGCCCCAGCCGCCTCCGTCGCAGCAGCCCCAACAGCATCCGCAACACCAGCAACTGCCACCGCCCCCTCCCCATCAAAGTATCCCCGGTTCCGCGAGTGCCGCCGCCGCCGCTGCAGCCGGGGGTGCTGGCCCGGGCGGCCCGTCTGCCGTCATGTACTATCACCAGCAGCAGCAGCGTCCGCCTTATGGCATCCAACAGCCTCCGCCGCCGCCGCGCATGCCCTACGACGTCTATGGCATGACCCAGCCCCCGCCACCGCCGATGTACATGTACCATAGCATGGCTGGTCAACTGCCGCCTCCACCGATGGCTGTGCCTGTCCCTGCCCCGCCACAGCCCGCGCCGTACCTTGTCCAGCAATCCCATCCACAACAGCACCCACCGCCTCCGCCATCGCATTCTCCCTCACAGGCCCCCCATCCCCACGCGCAAATCGCTCACCCACCGCCTCAGACGCCGTCACAGCAGCCGACCGCCCACTCAAGTCCGCACAGTGTCGGCAGCCCGCATCCTACCTCGATGAACATGCCCAGCCCCACGCCCTCGGTGGCGAGCAGCCATGGCGGCGGTGGTGCGCCTAGTGCAAAGAAAACAGGCCAGCCGAAGCTCCGTGTCCAGATCCCGGCTGAGGAAAACAAGCTCCCCGAAACCAGTCGACCCGATACATTTGCCAAGCCCAGAAATCCGAACGAGCCAGCTTCGACCAGCACCAACACAGCGACACCTGCAGTAGCAGCTGCGTCGGGCGCACCCAATAGTGCGTATGCCATGGGTCCGCCTTCTGCCCTACCGTCTCAGTTTGCTCAAAATTTGCCGTCGCCTTCTACTTTCTATCCTGAATTCTACCAACAAAGCGAGCTTCCTAGCCCACTCAACTTCTCGGCCACGCCGACGACCGCCAATGCCTTCCACTGGCCTCCGCCGTCTGCGGCACAGAATGCGGCGGGCCGGGACTACCGTCCTTCGCCACTGGCAGGGGAAGTTTAATGAGAAATATAGTTCAAGGCATGGTACTTACTCATGGACATTTAGGGGCTCGAAACGCGGGAATGATGAGATTAAAGAAGAGCCTGAAGATGACTCGGACTCGTCTTTACACAAGAGACCTAAATCTTAACGATTGGCAGTGCTTTGCTCTATTTTATTTTTCCCTTCCCTTTTCCTTTTTTTTTTGTATGTAGCCATCTTGATCTATATGCCAAATCCTCTCCTCGCATTACAAGCACCGCAAGTTACTCACACAATCACAGTCATTCTATACACACAATCACACATGCCATTTTTCTTTCTTTCCTATTTTGCATAAATCACCAAAAAAAAAATAATGATCAAACATTTTCTTGCACCCTCATGAAAAGCTGCAAAGACAGATGCATAAAATTAGTTCTCACGAGGAACCTGCATGACCGTGCCACCAATGATCATTAATGGTAAACGATTGCCTTTTTTGACATTTCACCACGCAATGACAATGCTGCAAGGATGTCACGGTCCGTCCTTTGCTATGTCACGATCACAGGAGAAGACGTAGACGTGCGTATCGAGATTTGATAGAGCTTTTATTAGACTTTTCTACATAGCTATGAATGAATGTTAATATGGGTATCACCAAGAATGATGTTTTCCTCGATGTTTAGCATGATGGTGGTGTCGTGAATGCGGGCGCTCCTCAAGCGCTATTATCTTTCCCAGGAGCATGTGCGGCGTAATGTGACAATGCGTAGCCCAGACGCCGGGGTTGTCAGCGAGGATGCGGACCTTGGTCCACCCACATCCCATGCCTTCATACAAGCCGAGTGAGCTGTTTGTCACCACATTGGGATAGATCGTCGACACATCCTTGTAAAGAGGCTTCGTAAACGTGATGGTATCCTTGTGGATCTCGTGAATGTAATCGCCCGCGCCTGTGGCAATCATCACATGAGAGTGTCCATGCGTGTGCCATGGATGAGCAATACAGTTGTCTCCAGCAGCAATCGCGTTCTGAAAGACGAGATCAATGACTTCGCCAGTGTAGATGGGATAGGTCATACGATGTGGATCGTAACCATCCGCTTCAGGTTCGTGGAGGACAGGGACTTGCACCATCTGCTCAAGAAGCGTCAAGTCCATGCTTGCCCAGTCCGGCGGGGGCCGCCCGTTGATAAAGTACCGGGACGTGTTTTGCGGCGTCTTGTTAAGCATGGCACGCAACACCAGCGTGCGATCTGCGCTTTTTTGCTTATGCAACTGGATGGCCTTGGGGTTGCTCGATTCAAGGTCAGGCCAGATCCAATCGATTTCTTGGGTCATGCTCGTGACCGGGGGCAGCAGTGCCGCGCGGTTGGAGATATCCATCAGGACCGCGTCCTGACTTTCACCTGCGTATTCGAGGTATCCGTAGCCGTTCGGGGTATAAGAAGGACCCTGACCACGCCAGCGGAAGTTCAAGGCCATGATGAAACGCGATCCGGGTGGATGGTTATGCGTGTCCAATATAACGGAGAAGCGTTGCGCGGTAGCGATCTCCAGCATATCTGTTTCGTATGGCTTAACGGGCTCGCCATCGACTTCAATAATAGTCATTTTGTGACCGAGAATGTGCAGTCCGAAAATGCGGAACGAGTGACCGCCCACGATACGGAGGCGGTATCTCATGTTGGGTTGGAGACGGAGAGTGCTGTATTGACAGGTTGGTGGTGCTGCGGTGTCGTTGAAAATCGTGCGGCCATTCATCAAGGCACTATCGGATGGTGGATCGAATTCAAAGTCGGGACCAAGCAGGTAATCTAGGCGAGCCTCTTCGCTTTGGTGCCACCATTCTCCCAGAACAAGAATCTCCTCAGCATCATAACGCACGCCATATTCTTCTAATTGATGACGAGGATAATGCTCCGGCCACGAGCGTCTGTCCCGAGCATGCACAATGAAAGGACCCTGCACGGATTCTTCTTGAAAGCCGACATGTGCGTGATAGAAAAAGGTGCCCACTTGTTGATGGACCTTAAAACGGTATAAAAAGGAGCCCCCGGGTGGGATCGGTCTCTGACTGAAATAAGGCACGCCGTCTGATCCAGGTGTACCATCCTGGCGGATACCGTGGAAATGGATCGTCGTCGAATCATTGGGAAGTGCGTTGTGGACAAGCACCTCGATAGGTTCGCCCTCGAGAACCCGTAATGCAGGACCAGGATATTGTCCATTAACAACGGGTGTGGCAAACTGGGTTCCACTGCAGTCAGCGTCGAGCATCTCGATTCCGACGGTGAGCTCGAAACGACGCACGGCGTGAGCCACTTGCACCAGAAGAAGCACCAGTGGCAACAGTAGAAGATGTAGCAACATTGAGATGCCTCTAGACTATTCGAAAGCTGTTGGCTTTTATATCACGATCATATTTTCCTTCGGTTAGGCAGGAATCCGTTTAATAAGGCCTCAAAAAGGTAACGAGATAAGTCCCTGAGCCAAGCTGGGTGAGACCCTGTGGTGACCGTAACTTTAAATTTTTACTCTTTTATTCCTGCATACACACAAACGTCGATCGGCATGTCGGTATGTTTGTCCACGATCATCTCTGCCCTCGACGAATACTATGTGTCGTTCGATAAACATAAAATTCACCCATGCGTATCGCGAGGAATTTCCTCAAGCCACTTGCCACATTGTCTCCTGTACCCCTCTTGAACACTTCAAGAAACAGAGCATCTCATTATAGGTTAATGAATGAGAAGAAAAGAGGCTTTGGAATCATTGAGGAGCAAGGACCACGCAAAGTGCTGGCTCTGACATGGCCTAGAAATGGTCCTTTCTCCGATTCTCAATAATGATATTAATGATGCTATCATATATGATGAGTCCTTATGTCAATGCTAGAGAATATCACTACTGCGACATGTTTTATGTGAGCGACCGTGTGTCAATGGTCTATATCAAGACACCTTCTTTCCTTGTCCCTTCGATAAAAGAACTTGCTGCAGTGCTGGCTCCTCAAATCACCTGAAACTTGATTTCATGATCTTTCAAGTACTGAACCAGGCCTTATAGCAACAATTATGTCTTCCTGGCTAGAGTTTGATCGCAGACTTGTTGTAGCCAGTCAGTCGTGCAGTATATAGGTGATCTCTATATACTACATGGTGGTACGTATGTACTGCGAATGCACCTTCTGCTACAGTCACAAGTAAGGTACTCGTGCCAATCATCATCAAGCACATTCAGCCATCGGTATAGCACGAGTACACTATCTTACAAGGGTACTACCGTCACGCCCAGAAACGATCCCTAGCAGATGCCTTCACAGTGTGAAGCAATATTACGCATCCTTTACAGCAGCACCAGCTCTGATGTATTGGCGGGACTTGGCGTGTATATATTTGTATTACCAACATCGCCGTGAAACACGCAAAGACATACAGCAAATAGACGTACGGTCCTGAAGTTGATCATGTAGCATTACAGCCTGGCTGTTCTTGGTATATTGTATGATGAATAATGTGAATAGTGTATGGACTGGTGACTATGTATTTCTCAATTGTAATAGCCGTTGTTGAAGTAGGAGGACAAGAGCAGTTAGGAAAATGAACAGCGAAGTATAGAAATGGAAGAGGTATTGCCGAGATCAGGGGCGTCTAGACCATCGTATATACGATTGCATATGTGTATATACGTATAGTGCTATGCAGCATCTGTACGTGGATCCTGACTTGCATGGTGCAGCGGCAACTTGTACACGAAAGATTACTGTGTATGAAAATTGGCAAACTGCTATACTCACGTGCAACTGTAAGATACCCTACACATACCAATGTTCTCTTTACAGCGCACCAAGAGATGATAGAGATAAGGTGTTAGGCTAAGGTCGTGTGGGAGGATGGGGTGTACAGTTCATATGGAAGCCGAAAATGGTATAGACCGGGCCGTGCGCTGTGAGGGTCTTCTGTGCGGTATGACATCAGGCACTCCAGATCTTGAGATGATGTGACCTGCGCTGTGTCACTTTGGAAATCAGAAAAAGAAACTGGGCCTGCTTCCAACGTCGTCATCTTTTGTTCTCCTCCTTCTCGAACTACCCACCCTCACTCATTGCATACAATCATGACAAACACCATCACCGATCTCGCCCGTGCCTCCCGTCGTGCCTCTGTCGCTCTGCAGGGCGTCACCGACGACCAGAAGAACGAGGCCCTCCTGCGTATCAAGCAGGTCCTCGCCGAGCGTCGTCAGGAAATTTTTGAGGCCAACGAAAAGGACAAGAAGGTACGCTCCTTTCTTATAACAATCGTGATATACGCTAAGCTTGGGACCTTCAGGCCGCGGAAGAGATGGTTGCGCAAGGCAAGTTGTCGGCCTCCCTCTTCAAGCGTCTCGACATTTGCAACGGCGACAAGTTCGAGACGATTCTGAATGGCGTGAGCGACATTGCCAAACTGGACGATCCGACCAAGAAGGTGACGCTGGCGACCAAGCTGGACGAGGGCCTCGAGCTGTACCGAGTGACAGTGCCCGTGGGTGTGCTGCTGACCATCTTCGAAGCCCGCCCGGAGGTTGTCGTCAACATTTCATGCCTCGCCTTAAAGTCGGGTAACGCTGTGATCCTCAAGGGTGGAAAGGAAGCCACGCACACCAACGCTGTCCTCGCGCGCGTCATTGGTGATGCCCTCGCCACGCTTCCCATCATCCCGCGTGAGGCGGTTCAGATCGTCGAGACCCGCGAGGATATCAATGCCTTGCTGGACCTCGACCGCTACATCGACCTGGTCGTGCCTCGCGGCAGCAACAGTCTAGTGAGCTACATTCAAAACCATACCAGGTAATTTATGGATGATGGAAGGGTGAGGAATAAGGTTTGCTCATGCTTGCTTGCAAAGAATCCCTGTTTTAGGCCATGCAGACGGCATCTGCGCCGTCTATGTCGACAAGGATGCAGATATCGCCAAGGCTGCGCGCATCGTGGTGGATGCCAAGGTAGGACCGGGGAGAACGATATCCGCGTATTCGGTTGCTCACTCCCTTGTAGACACATTATCCTGCGGCGTGCAACGCGGCAGAGACGCTGCTTGTACACGAATCGCTTTTGAAATCCGACGGGTTCACGACGATCGCCGAGGCTCTGCTCAACGCAGACGTGACCCTCAAGTGCGAGCCTGAGCCGCGCGAGGTCCTACTCGCAAAGACCGACAAAAAGTACCATGATAAGATCGTTGCTGCTACCCCCGAAGATTTTGATACCGAATTCCTTGAACATACCATTGCCGTGAAGACTGTGCCTGACGTCAGCGCTGCGGTCGAGCACATTAATGAGCACGGTTCCAAGCATACGGATTGCATTGTTACCGAGAATGCCCAGACCGCAGATGTTTTCACCACCCGTGTCGCCTCGGCGGGCTGCTACTGGAACGCAAGCACTCGATTCGCAGACGGTTTCCGTTATGGCTTTGGTGCCGAGGTTGGCGTTTCGACCAACAAGACACACGCTCGTGGCCCGGTCGGTCTCGAAGGACTGGTCATCTACAAGTATAAGCTGCTCGGCAATGGCAACATTGCAGGCGAGTACGGCTCAGGCAAGAAGAGCTATCTGCATGAGAAGATCCAACCTGAAAACTATAAGCTGTAAATAATTTTTTTATGATAAATACCGTAGCAGACGAACAAAGAAGTATAACACATGCCTGCAAGGGGCAGCGTGGTCGTACAATCGGCATACATTGGGCAAAAAAAAGTAAAGTATGTGAATGAGTGAGGATCAGGTCCCGAACAATGATGTGCTGTGTTGCAATAAACGCTCGGGTCTCGCTTTTTTTTTTCTGGGTCTCGCTGTCAATCGTATTTTTGTAATATTGCGTTTTTGTTGTTTCCTTCTCTCTTCTTTTTCTTTTTTCTACCTCACTTGATCGTTTCACTACCTTTTTTGTTCAATGGGCCTCTCGAAATTAAAAAGTCTGGTGAAGCGCAAAGACAGCAGCAAGCAAGCCGGAACTGTCCCGCCCCCGCCACCCCCGGCCGCCACAGCGGAAGGGCTGCCCAAGCTGCAGCCTTTATCACTGGATTTGGATTTCGAAAGCAAACCGTTGGAGGTCCAGACTACTAATACGACCACTCTTGACGCACCGACCGCATCAACGAGGACAAACAACGATGCGATGCGAACGACGCCCGCTGGATCGGGCCAAACCAAAGAAGTCAGCTTGCTTGATGATATCTTTTCGGAGCTCCATCAACCTAAAGGTAAAGTCTTGTCATGACTGCCAAAAAATTGTGCGCGCAATCCGTGTCCAAGAGTGTGCTACGATGTGCCCTTGTCCCCAAAAAAACACGCGAGCTCATCCTTTGTGTGACAGACGACCAATTTGCGACGGATGTATCTTTGGCGTTTGCGCTATCCCAGCAGCTGAGTGCAACGCCGACCGAAAAAAAAACGCATAATCAGAATCCAGTGGTTGTGGAGGAAGCGCGGCCACGCCCGTCGGATCTGTTTGGCAAAGACAGTATATACAGCAATTATTTGCAATCCACCAATATGTTTGCCTCTATGATGGGTACCTCCTCAGCCTCGGACAATCATAACGGTGCCAACAGTTTCACGACGGCTGGTTTCACTATGACTAGTACCACCACTGCAGCAACGACGCCCTCGTTGAATCACGTTTCACAAGCACCCCCGCCCCCTTCGACTGCCGTCAAGGTGCTTGACTCGGACGTATCATCAGAGGATGAGACAAAGGCCGATTCGAGTGAAGATGAAGACGATCTAGATATGCGGCGCAAAAAAGGAATGCAGCCTATCCTTGATCGTCGCGCTGCCGATCATCACCTGAACGTGAAGCGCAAGGTGGATAGTTGGCGCGTGGCCGAGGTCAACGTTACAGAAATTAACGAGAACATGATCGAGCGAATGAAGGAACGGCACCGCCAGACGTACAGAATGGCTGCCATGCGCCAGCAGCAGCAGCAACCCTACGGCAGCTACCAACAGCCTCCACAGGGCTATTGGCCCACAGGCGCACCCATGTCTCCACCCGCTAATGCCATGGTCCCTCCTCCTCCTCCTCCTCCAGTGGCGATGCCTGTGCCAGTGCCGGTGACCATGATGGCCACGCCCCCCGAGTCGGTCTCGCCCTCGTCGGTGTCGTCCTCTACCGACGACCTCAGTAAGAAGAAGAAGCAAGCCAAGCCGCGTCGCAAGCGTCACAGCACAAGCAGCAGAGCCACGACGGCTTACCGTGCCACATCTGACGAAGACGCGGATGACGAGGAGGACAGCACGACAGACGACGAAGTCGCAAGTCGCATGCTCCCACACGATCTCAGCACCGACACCCTTACGATCAGACCAGACACGAGCAAGGAGCCCCTGACGAGTACGGCAGACAATGATACCATAAGCCCGGATACCGTTGTTCCACTACCGGCTGCCGCCGAGACGTCGGCTGTGTCTTCTCCTGCCCCTGTTGAAAACGAACAAGCAAGTCCTGCTTCGGGCCAGCCAAAGAAGGATAGTTCCACGCAGGCAGCGAGTCCGGAAGCTTCACCGTTCCGACGCAGCAGCAGGAGCACAGACGACAGCAGCGAGGAAAAGCCAGGTGCGGAACCTACTTCAGCAACGGCCGAGGAAGCTGCCGCGATCGAGGATGAGGATGAAGAGCCCCTGGGCGTTGTGGCGCAACGCAAGGAGATGCGACATTCACGTTCGACGCCGGATCTCAAAAAGAAAAAGAAGAACGGCAAAAAGACGCCGTCGCGGTCGCCAAGTCAAGATACGAGTCATCGCCGGCCGATGACCACTCAGTCACAGAAGCTCAAGCATTCCAAAAGCAATCCGGATATCCACAACAACAATAACAGCAACGCACCCCAGAGACATTATTACCCACCCGAATGGCAGCAAGAGTGGGACCGCATGCAAGCTTATCAACGCGAGCAGCAGCTCAAGCACCAGTACGCGCTCCAATACCAACAATATCATCAGGCGTATCCCCCTCAACAACAACCAACCTACACACCTCCTCCAGCGCATCCGTATTACGCCACTAGTCCTCCACCTTCGGCAACTTATCTTTCACAACAGCCATCCTTCATGCCTTATACATCTCCTACTGTATCATATCCAACACACATGTATCGCAGTGCACCGTCGTCGCCCCAAATGTCGCCTCAAATGTCGCCTCAACGGTCATCTCAGATGCCCTTCTCCTACTATCCCATGCCACACTAGTCTTATCACGTTATCTACATACATACAATAAAGTTTGTTACATTATTCACCCATCTCATCGAGCCAAGCGCTGTCTGTGTGTTAGTCTATGTATGCATACATATGTGTGCCAGTTTCAAGCTTTATTTTGAGTTGCATGAATAGAGTCTGGAGTGTATAGTAGTATATAAATGTGGGGAATTGCGATGGTGCTGTTGTTGCATGGTATGCGTTGACTTGAAATTTTATGTGTGTGTGTGCGTGTGTGCTTGCGTGCATGTAGAAAAAGAGAAGTGGAAATTGCGTGGTAAGAATACGTGTGTAAAGTGGTGATTAGCATACGGGATAGGGGTGGAAACCGGGTAGGGCTTTCTTTCCATTATTTTTTTCTTTTTGGTTTGACGAGATCAAAGGGGCTCAGGGGCAGGTGGGGTTACATTGCCCTTTTTTCCCGGAAAAAAAAAGATCAAGTCAAAGATTAAACGTGGGTTAATGTACCACAGGTTACAAAGGTCATCAGGACGTGCCAAAAGCCTCGCGATTCATGATGTTCTTGTTGCTCTTGCTGTTGTTCCTGATGATGCTGCTCTTTCTGCAGTTTGGTATCTTCTTGCTCCTGCAAAGGCACGGCCGAGTCCTGGGGCACGGCCGGCATGGCGGGCAGCGTGGTCCCGCTCGCCGTATTCTGCATCTGGCGCGAAGTAGAAGATTTGTGGCGCTGCGATCGGCGCGCTTGGCTGGCCGGGCCCAAAGCAAAACGAGACGTGGCTTCTCGATTGCCATTGCCTTGGCTTCGATGTGCCTTTTCGTTACTCGATGCACGGTGCTATAAAAGTCAAAATGAGTTGTTTATAAAACAAGCTGGCCTTTACTCACCTCCCAGCCTTTGCCGTTATTCAGCAGCATCCAATCATACACGCCGTCATCGGACTCGCCCATCCGTCGCAGGACTTTGTTGAACAACTCTCTCAGAAAATCATAGTCGGGGCTTTCCTCAAAGCCGAGCTTCCGTACATACTGCAAGTAAATCCCAAACTCCTCTTTTGAAAGGGTTAGCAAAACATAATCATACACGCAGGGGCATACCTGGAAATCCGTCGCACAAGTCCTTGACCGCGGTAGTCTGCTTCTTTTCACCGATCTTTTCGTATTTTTGCTTGTTGGTGGCCGCCTTGAGACCCTGCCAAGGCAGCGAACCACGTAAAAAGTACATGAATACATGGCCGAGTGACTCGAGATCGTCTCGCCTTGATTGCTCTAAAATAAAACAAAAAAAACGTGCGTTAATGCGGAGTTTCGAACGACACAAGGCAATCCCAGAACGCACATACCCCCATGCACGCATGTCCAGCGCATACACGCACGCACACACACGCACACGTATATACACCCCACACCAATATACACACAGAAAGAAAAAATGAAAGATAGAGAGAGAGAGGGAAAGCCAGAAATTCACACTTCATCCGAGACGCCTTACCTCTTCCCAAATGGGTATTGATGCTCATGTATCGCGCTGTCCCCGACAGGCTCTTGCGTTCGCGGTACGGAATATGCTGCTTGGTACGTGGGTCCCGGTAAGGCTTTGCCATACCATAGTCAATTAAAAAGACCATGTTGGCATGCTTCGTACTCGGCCGACCAATCAAGAAATTATCGGGCTTGATATCGCGGTAGATGAGGTTGCGTTCGTGCACTTTTTCGACCCGACACAGCTACCGCAGAGAAACAAACAGAAACAAAGGGCGAATTAGCACAAATGAAAATAAAGTGGTACAATATTGTCATTAGCTCACCATTTGCTTGGCCACCATGGCAACCGTCTTGATGGAGAACTTGCGACCACACATGTCAAACAAATCCTCCAGACTCGGGCCGAGCAGGTCGATCACCAGAATGTTGTGCTGCCCCTCCTGGCCAAAATAGTAAGCACTCGGCACACCGGCTGTACGTTTCATAAAGCAAATAAAATAGTAAAACAGAGCTTAGCAGCGCTAAAAATGGGCCAACCGCGTTTGTTACGTTACGTAGACCGGAGAGGATTTTGTAGGTACGGTATTCATCTCTCAACTGGGGTGCTTCGGACTTGCGCGGCTCAAACTTGATGGCGACCGACTGGTTGTTGAGCAGGTTGGTTCCTTATGCAACCCAAATGCAAAATAAAAAAATAAGATACGAGAGGATGACAGCAGCGGTGTCGCAAAACAAAGAGTGACAGGTAGAATAGTTGTGATAGGTGGGTGTATATATAGAGAGAGAGAGATACAGATATCATGATAGAGGCAGGCGCACATGCAAATAAGAAAATAATTCGAAAAAAAATGTGTCGATAGCATGTCCCATATTTGTTTATTTTATATCGAGTACCTTCGTAGAGTACACCGAAGCTGCCCTCGCCCACTTTTCTGCCCACTCGGTAATGGACCCCGACAATGTTGGATGCTGGTTTACCCGTCGAAGTCGTCGTCGTTGGGTTCGGTGTAGCCCCGGGTAACGGTGGATGCAGCCCAGCCATGAGAAGAAGAAAAGAAGAAAGAGATCAAGCGGGTGGGAGAAAGGGGAAAAAGGAAAGAAATATAGAGGAAGGGAGAAATAAAAAAGAGGTATGAGCAAGGAAGAAGGGCGAGAAAGAGAGGAAAGAGGAAAAAGAACGGAAGAGAGCGAAAGAGAAAGGCAAAGGAAATAGGGGAGCCAAGGGACAAGCGAGGGGAAGGGGCACAAAGATTTTTTTCAGTGCTGCACGTGTTCTCAAAGTGGCACAAATGGGATTGACAGCTTGATACTGTTCTACAGCAGAGAGGAAATCTGTACTGCAGCATTCCGGAGTCTTGTCATGTAAACTTTTTTTTTCACAGACGCACAGAAACGAAAAGTTCATCCCCGACAGATGTATCCTAATGATAATGAGAGAAAGAATTTGTGCAATGATGATGGACTTGCATATCTATAATGAGATGGAACCATCAAAAGGGAGTTTATATTGCAATTAACATGGCGCGCCAAATAAAGGAAAAAAGAGAGCACAACACACAACGACAATGACAAATAAAAAGAAGCGCACGGGAGGAGAAGGGATGACGTGATGAAAGCGGGAAAAAAGGGTGAGGTGATGATGATGATGGTAGTAGTGGTAGTGGTGATGATGAGAAATAAAATATAATAAAAAGGAAGAAAAAAAAAGGGTACGCAGGGTGGGGTGGCAAGCCAGACGGAACAAAACAGAGAGACGAACAGAAAACACAGAGTGAGATGGAGAGAGCTTGAGGGAGAGCGGGATGGGAGGAGGAAGATAAAGATATATATATATGCATTAGGCCGCGGATGCTTTCTTCTGGTAAGGCCAATACAAGGGGGATTGAGGGTCGTCAAAGATATGAAGCTCCACGGCAGTATCAGCGAAGCGATGTCGCCTGCGCTGGACGACGACTACTGCGCGGGAATCGGTGAACTGCAACTTCCACACCGTCCTGCCTGGCTGAGTGAACTCGCGAATCTTGTCGCCTGTTTCGATGCTCCAGAGAAAAACGTGGCCGTCGGTGCTGCCAGAAAGAATACGTTTTTGGTTGGCATGGAGACACGAGACGGAGTTGTCGTGGGCGGCGATCTGGCGGGTGCACTCGAACGAGCAAAGGTCCCAGACGCGGATGCAGCCGTCGGAGCCGCCGCTGACCAGCAGAGGCGGGCTCAGATTATCGATAGGTGGGACGAGCTGGAGGTGGCCGACGAGGGACTGATGGCCACGCAAGACGGCGGTGCAGTGGCCTTGGGGCGTCCAGACCCGGATGGTCCAGTCGAGCGAGCCGGTGCAGATGCGGTGACCGTCAAAGACGATGGCGTAGATCTGAGCACGGTGACCGGTCAGGAGGGCCTTGGACTGGCCGGTATCCAAATCCCATAGGCGTGCAGTGTGGTCATAAGAGCCAGTGGCGACAGCGCGGCCGTGGATGGCAATACAGCGCACCGATTCCTGATGCCCGACACACACGTGGCGAATGGCACCCCGCTCGAGATCCCAAATACGGAGGGTAGCATCGCGCGAGCCGGTGACAGCGGTGCGGCCCTGATCGCACACCTTGAGCGAACGGACAGTGGAGGTGTGGCCCTCCATCGAGTGCAGCAGCTCGCCGGTGTCGAGACGCCACACGCAGACGGACCGGTCACAGCCGCCCGAGACGAGGATGCGTGAGCCGTCTTGCTGTTTCTGGAACTGCAGCACCCAAACACCGCCTTCGTGTCCCCGCAATGTGCGGATATGCCGCCCTGTCTGGCTGTCATACACCTCCATCAGGTGATTGTCGCACCCTACGACCGTGTACACATCGTCCACTTGCAGGCATGTCACGAGCGCAACCCCAATCGTGTTTGCACAATCCACGAGCTGGCCTGTTCCTTCCGTCCACGCTCGGTCTGTGTTGTACTTGAGCCAAAAGTAATCGCGGTATGACACCTTGCCATTGCTGTTGTTGTTGCTGTTGCTGCTACTGCTACTACTACTGTTGTCCGTATTATGAATATTGTCATTGTTGTCATTGTTGTAGTTGCTCTTTTTAAGGTACCATTGCAACGAAGAGGATCGTCTGCGGTAGCGATGGCGCTGGCAAAGTGACTTCCAGGTCACCTCATCCTTGAGAAGTGAGTTCCAAAAGAGGGAGACTCGAGCTGCGTTGGCGAGATCCCGTGGATCGTGAATAAAGGACAGGACGTGAAGTGACAACTCAATAGGCAAGTCCTTCAAAAAGTCAATCTTGAGACGGGGAGCAATAAGATCTTGGACGTAGGCCAGCACGTCGTTATCGCAGCAGTCGACCAACTCGTGAAAGAGATAATGCTTCTGTTTGCTCGACAGCTGCTGGAACAGAGCCTTGACTTGGGCGATGTATTCCAGCTGCTTGCGTTCGCTTTCATGTAGATCCAGATAGGTGCGAATCCGGTGGTTGGTCCGCGGCTGTTTGCTCGGCGGCGGTGTCGCTGGTGGGGTATGGTCGTCTGGCACGCCGAACCAGTCCATCAAGGGAGCAAGGGCAAATGAAAAGAGAGAGAGAGGAACAGAGAGGAAAAAAGAGGCAGAAAAAAAAGGGAAGGGAGAAGGGAGCGAGAGTGAAAGCGAGAGTGAGAGCAAGAGTGAGAGCAAGAGTGAGAGTGAAGGAAAAGGGAAGAGAGAAAAGGGAAGAAAAAAAGAAAAAAAGAAAATGGTATGTGTGCGTGTGTGTGCGTGTGTGTGCGTGTGTGTGTGAGGGGTTCAATGTGATATGTAAGCGTTCCCTCTCTCTCTCTTTTCTGACGAGTCTACATATAAAATAATAACAGGGGATGGCTATGGATTGGCCCGCTTTCGTGCACGAATATGCTCAACCCATGCATGCCGTCTGCAGCACAATGACAATCACTCGGGCGGACATTTTCATCCTTCCCCCCCCCCCAAAGCGGGCCCTTGACTTGTCTCTTTTGGGTGGGCAACCCACCCAATAGCACACCCGTCTGTCTCTTTCGCTTTCTCTCTACTTGCTTTCCCCTCTCTCTTTCTTATATTCTCAACACCTTTTCATTCTATTCCCCCCTCCTCTCATATCTTTCTGATAGCATGGTCAAATCCGTGGATCGAGCCTATGATGATAGTATGTCGGATTAACTGGATTTAGTGATCTATTTTCATTCATGCGCATGAGCACCGTAGGCACTCGCTCGTTTCCGCTCGACGACACAGACGACGACCGGTCACTGCCACCCAATGCCTCATATGAAGAGTCACGGCTCCTCCTCCAAGAGCAGTTTCCTCGGTACCTGACAGCCTCGCCACGCAAGTATCTCAAACCCCTCATGATTCTACCCTTCCAACCCTTAAACCTATAAACCACCTACCACCCCCCCTTCCTTGTGTCGAAAACCCCCTTTGTCTGACTTTTTACCTGCTCATTCAGTCCCATCAGCCACGGTTTATGACAATGCGCCCAAGGACACCTGGTCCAAGCTCAAGATGCGCGTCAAGTACTACTTGCCCATCTGCCAGTGGCTGCCCCATTACCAGCCCGCTGACTTTTACGGCGATTTCCTGTCGGCCTTGACCGTGTCGTGTCTGCTCATTCCCCAAGGTTTATCGTACGCGACCGCGCTTTGCCGACTCGACGCCATTCATGGCTTGACGGGCATTGCGTTTCCTGCCATCACGTACGCTGTCTTTGGCATGTCACGCCAAATGTCAGTCGGTCCCGAGGCCCAGATCGCCCTATTGGTCGGGTCCTCTATTGCCCAGCAACTGCACGCGCACCCGAGCACGCCCATCGAGCCGCTCGCGTGGGCCTGTCTCATGACGCTCTTTGTGGGTATCTTCACCCTTCTGCTCGGCATCTTCCGCCTCGGCTTTCTCGACAGTTTGATGAGCCGTGCGCTCCTGCGTGGCTTTATCACAGGTGTCTCTTTCGTTGTCATGATCCAGCAGAGTATCATTCTGCTCGGTCTCGTGGACCGGAGCAAGGACTGGGTAAACTCAAAAAAATATTAGGTTCATCCTTTTGTTGTTTTGTAACCTCTTATTTAAATTTCAGGGCATCTCGGAAGCATCCTCCAGCATCGAGCGAATCGTGTTTTTGGCAAAGAACGTCCAATTCGTCCAGCCGTTGACATCCTGCGTATCCGGCGTCTCGGTCACGATTCTTCTTCTGATGCGCGTTATCAAGGCGTCTCGCTTTGGCCAGACGCGCCGCTGGGTTCAGCTTTTCCCCGAAGTGATTCTCGTTGTTATCGCAGCCGTGTGCTTGACAGCTCAATTTCATTGGGAGGACAACGGTCTGGATATCCTGGGTGACACAAAGGCCGCTGGCATTCCTATTCCGAGCATCCCCAAGTTCCCTGATACTAAGCACCTGAAGGACATGGTCCTCACCGCAGCCATGATTGCCATCATTGGCTTTGTCGAGTCCGTGGCCATCGCAAAGACCTTTTCCAACAAGCACAACTATTCGGTCAGCCCCAACCGCGAGCTCGTCGCACTCGGCGTCGCCAATATTGCAAGCGGTCTGTTCCAGGGCATCCCAGCATTTGGATCTGTAAGTTCCCTTGAGAGGATTGTATGTACATCACTATTAAACCTTCTATCTGCACTCTCCTGTTTCATCATGCAGATTTCCCGCAGCAAAATCAATGACCGTGGTGGGGCGCGCACGCAGATGGCTGGTTTGCTTGCAGGCGTGATTGTCCTGCTGGCCATCCTCTTTTTGCTTCCCTACTTTTACTATCTTCCCAAAGCGGTCCTGTCCTCCATTATTTTTGTCGCCGTGCTATCGCTGTTGTCCGAACTACCCGAAGATCTCCACTTCATCTTTAAAATTGGCGCCTGGCGCGACCTTGCCCTGATCCTGATCACCTTTACGGCCACCATGGCCGTATCCCTCGAATTTGGTACCCTCATCGCCGTGATGCTGTCCCTGCTCATGACTATCCGTGAATCAAGCTACCCACGCATCTCTATTATTGTAAGTGAATACACGCATGTGCACCCCACAAAAAAAGGGGGTTCCTGTCTAAGACATGTTTATGAGATATTGACGGATCACCGATCCATATTAGGGCCGAGTCAAGGGGACAAACAACAAATTTAAACCCATCCGGGATGACCCTGACGAGATTGAGCGCCTCGAAGACGTACTGATTGTACGCATCGAAGAACCGCTTTTCTTTGCCAACACAGGTGAGCGTACTTGCTATACCATCGCGATAAAATACTAAAAAATGAACATCCGCTCTCGCTGCTGCAGGTCAATTGAAAGATCGTCTTCGCCGCCTGGAGCAGTTTGGCGACATGTCGATTCACCCCTCAGAATCTCCTAGGCTGAGCGACTCCTCTTATACCATCTTTGATCTTGGCAGCATGCCGTACATTGATGCCAGGTAAAAAAAAAAAAAAAAAAAAAAGCGAGAGAAACGCCCTCTCCCTCTGCTCGCAAGTCGCGACTGACAACATATCTTCACTCTTTTTTTTTATGCAGCGCGGTCCAAATTATGCTGGAAATTGTCGAGGCTTACCATGCCCGCAACGTGGCGGTCTACTTTGTGAGACTACGCGACCGGCCGCTCGAGCTTTTCCGGCGCTCGGGTTTGATGGACATTGTAGGCGAGAACCATCTCTTCCGCAAGGTTTCGGATGCCATTGAGGCTGTCGAGAAGGACAAGCTGCTCCACCACACGGTTGCTGTGCACTGATACCCCTGACACCTTTGTCTTTAAGATGCTGTTAACAGATCAGATTTATCTGTGCTCTTCTCACTTGCAGGTCAAAGAATTTATTTTATTGTTGCCAATAGAAAATTGATACAGGTCGTAGACTTGAATTTTTCTTATTCGGCATGAAGGGTATCCAAGAAAAAATCACTGATAAAGAGCCCATTTATATGTATGAGTTTTTCATTTCTTCTTCCACTGCTTTTCTTCATACTTCGTCTTCTACTTTTTTCTTTTTGGTACCGTCATGAACGCCTTAAAACGCAAGCGGCTGCCGCGTCGTCGCGCACGTCCAAAGACTCTACGTATGCTAACCCCCGACGACATGGAGGTCTTGTCCATTCGATCCGAGAACGGCTACGAGTATGACCTTCCCGACTCACGCGAGATGCGTGATTTTATTGTACCAGACGATGTCAGTGATGGCTATGAGTATTCTGATGATGGTACTCAAGAAGATGGCGGACAAGAAGACGATAACGACGAAGACAAACAAGAGATGGAACAAAAACTTAGCGAAGATGACAGTGAAGACGCCGATGAACCTATGACAGAACGTAATTCTTCTAAACCAGAAAACGAAGGAAGCGGCGATGATGATTACAATCCGGAAGACGATGACGAAGGAGAAGTCGATGATGATGACGACGGTGATAGTGGCGAAGATTCTGATGGCAAGAAGCTCGCAGAACTCAAAGAACTCGAGCTCGAACAAAGGGAGCTCGAACAAGAGCAGCTCGAACAAGACGAGTCTGAACAAGAAGAGCCCGAACAAGGAGAAGATGAAGGACAAGGAAAGGCCTCCCCTTCACCTGAGCGCCCCGTAAAACGCAGAAAAAGGTCTCCACACCAAGCAGAAGAAAGTCGCCAACGCGCTTCATCTCGACCAGCTCGACGTGCTGGGCGCCAGATGCTTCCAACGCGCGAGGCGAGCTCGGCTGCTGCCCAGAAAACGTTGAATGTCGTCCTCTCCGGAAGCGTCGAGCTAGTTGTTCAAGACATGATCCAGCGGCTCATGGTCAGCAGTATCCAGGACGCGCAGGGAAGAGAAGAGCAACAATGTCAGCCCGCATCCGCAGCGGAGGGCACCAGAGCACAGCCCAAAAGACGCGACGTGAACCTCGATCCATCCTCTTCTGTGCAGCCGCCACAGACGAAGCGACTCAAGACAGACCAGCCCGAAGAGGAAACGCCCTCGAAACCTGCTTCGGTCCCAGTAACGGCTGAAGGCTCATCTGCGTCACAGCCCCAGGTGATCGCTTCCCAGGAAGTTGAAGAACCATCGCCAGGCCCTGCCTCTCTGCCTGCGCATCAACCATCGCATTTGAGCGAAGAGCAACAGCAGCAGGACACGGAGGAGTCGCCAAGCGCCACTTAAGACGAGATAGGAATAAATTTCTTTGCGGAAGCATAAACAAAGACCTACTGCAATTTTTTCTGCTGATGATTTATGCGGCACCATGCAAACATTGGTGATAGATGTTCCTTGATCCTGTTATTACTCTTCTCTCACTTGGTGTAATGAAAAAATGTTCAAGTACGATTTGTTTATGTTAGCAAAGACGTCCTCTGTTTGTTGGAGGGAAAAGAAGATTTAAAGGCTGTCCATAAGAGCAAGGTTCCACATCCATTATCGCGTTATTTTTTATAGCGCCCTAATTTGCCGAGGAGCTCTGTCCTTGTTCTTCTCGAGCATGTACGTAGCAGCATTTAACTTTTTCTAATGCAAGTACACATGCTCGTATAAGGATACGCTCCATCTGCTACGGCGTAAGGTCTGTAGTAGCCATATTTAGACGAGTTCGACAGCAAGTAGTCATGTCACACGCAGCAGTCAGAAATCATACAAGAGCCATATTTTTTTTACGTTATGTACATAAGCTAGCATTTATTGACATTAATGGAATGTCGCTACGGGAGGAACGAATAAAAGATGGCTGGTTTGCGTTTTGAAAGAAAATATAGAGGGTATGACACATAAGCTTTTTTTTCTTGTATATAAGTTGCTTAGAGTCTGGCGGGGACGGAAGCAACAACGACCTCGTCGTAGAGGAGGGTGGTCAGGAACTCGTCGTACTTGTCGCCAGTAACGTTGGTGGCAAAGGCCTTCTTGGCCTGCTCGTACTTGGACGAAGCGTACTTGGCGCCGAGCTGCTTCTTGATCTTCTCGGTCTCCTCGTCAAGGATCTGGAGGAGGTACTGGCCGCTAATCTCCTTGCCGTCGTTGGTACGGGCGTGGTGCTTAGCCCACTGCCAGAGCTGGGAGCGCGAGATCTCGGCCGTGGCGGCGTCCTCCATCATGAAGTTGAGGGGCACACAGCCAACACCGCGGAGCCAGGCCTCCATGTAGCCAAGACCAACCTGAATGTTGGAGCGGATACCAGCCTCGGTGATGGCACCCTTGAAGTTGATGTCCAAAAGGTCAGTGTTCTTGACCTGGACGTCCTCGCGGCGGACGTGGATCTGGTTGGGAGTGGGCATGTGCTCGTTGAAGACCTCGAAGGCGATCTTGGCGAGGTCGGGGTGGGCAATCCAGGTACCGTCGTGGCCGGCCTTGACCTCACGGAGCTTGTCAGCGTAGACCTTGTCCATGGCAGCCTTGTTGGCCTGCTGGTCGTTCTTGATGGGGATCTGAGCAGCCATACCGCCCATGGCGTGGACGCCACGCTTGTGGCAGGGCTGGATCAGCAGACGGACGTAGGCATCCATGAAGGGAACGGTCATGGTGACCTGCGAACGGTCGGGCAAGACAAACTCAGGGTACTGGCGGAGACGCTTGATGAAGGAGAAGATGTAGTCCCAGCGACCGCAGTTGAGACCAGACGAGTGGTCACGGAGCTCGTAGATGATCTCATCCATCTCAAAGGCAGCCATGATGGTCTCGATAAGGACGGTACCACGGATAGTACCGCGGGGAATGTTGATCATGTCCTGAGCGACGTTGAAGATGTCGTTCCAGAGTCTATACACCAATGCATCGGTGAGTCGCTAAACCAGCACGACATAGTAAATGTCCTTACCTGGCCTCAAGGTGAGACTCCATCTTGGGGAGGTAGAAGTAGGGACCCTTGCCACGCTTGATGAGTTCCTTGGCGTTGTGGAAGAAGTAGAGGGCAAAGTCAAAGATGGAAGCCGACATGGGCTCACCATCGACAAGGACGTGCTTCTCAACCATGTGCCAGCCTCTGGGTCTAATGTCATGCAAGAAGTGATCGTATGAGTTTTGATTATTTCACGTGAAAATTCCCAGCCGGTATTTCGTCTTACCTAACAATGAGGACAGCAGCCTTGCCATCCTTGCGCAGCTCGTACTTCTTGCCGTTGGGGTTGGTGAAGGCGATCTCCTCACGAATAGCATCGCGGAGGTTAACCTGACCGCTGATCATGTTCTCCCAGGTGGGCGAGCTGGAGTCTAGGAAAAAAGAACGCATAGGTGTGAGAAAATGCAGGATTTTCATGGCCATTATATGGAGTAGATCAATGTTTTAGTGCTTACCTTCGAAATCGGCCATGAAGGTCTTTGCGCCAGAGTTGAGGGCGTTGATAACCATTTTGCGGTCGACGGGACCGGTGATTTCAACACGACGATCCTGGAGACCAGGAGCGGGAGGGGCAGCGCGCCAGTTGGGATCCTCACGGATGTAGGCGGTCTCGGCCAAGAAGTTGGGCAGGACACCACGGTCGAGTTCCTGCTGGCGGTAGACGCGGCGCTGCATCAGGGTCTTACGGGTAGGGTTGAAGATGCGCTGAAGGGTAGCGACGAAGAGGAGGGCCTCGGGGGTGAGGATCTCGGCCTGCTGAGCAGTGACGGCACCGAGGACGGTGACACCGGGAACGTTGACTTTAAGGTGAGTAGCTTGCGACTGAACAGACATGATGACGAGGAAAAGAAAAAGAAAAAATGGACTAGAAAAGAATAAATATTGGGTTGCTTTTATATAAAGCCAGTAAAATGCCCTCGGCGTGTGTGTGGTGTCTGTGGAGAAACGCGGAAGTCAAATGGGTAATAACTACTATGCCCGAAACTCTTCGTGACTCTTCTTCCACCGTGTCAAATTCCACTCTGTAAACTTTTTTTTTTTTTTTTTTGCAGGAGCATGCCAAAAAAGCCAAGTTGCGGCAGCCTACGGTTCACATGCTCAGGGTATCAGAATCACATGGCCCCGGAGTCATCGCATTTGGTTTTTCTTTTTTTTTTTTGCTTTTGTCATCGTTGCGTTCCATCGTATTCTTGCTTGCTTCTTTTTTATTGCTTCGCTGATCGCTGGCAGCATTGGTGAAGGAAGTCAAGAGGTAGGGTATATTTTGGTAGGACAATTATACCATGAGCCTAATTCACGGTCCGAAGCAATGTGATCATTGTTTTTTTTGTTTTATCTTGCCTCGTAAAAATCTGATTGTGTGAGCCTGGAGCGATGATGTAACCAATCATAATTATAAAGAAGAGTGAGGGCGTTCACCCTAAAAAAGCTGACAGGCGCAATGGTACGTGTACTCCACTCCCTTTTCCTGATTTTCACGGCCGCCTAAACCTTTAGCAATTACTCACTTGGGCCTGTTGGTCAGCACAAAAATCCAAAACATGCTTCGCAAAATCCCGCTCTTCCGCTTCTGTTTCCGTCTCACTCCTATAATAATATCGCTTACCTCTCATCTTATCACTGTCCAATGATACCCCTTTGATTTCGTCGACCGCATTCACAGCAGAATCCTCGCTCTTCTATAGAGCTCTTCATTGCTATGCAGAGGTACAGTTGAATATGTGAACAGTACGGCTGATTTAGGAGAAAGAGGCTACGAATTAGAACCAGCAGGAAGGAAAAAGATGAGCGTGGACCCCGCATTCTTGCTTGTTGCGGATATTCATGCAACTTTTGATTTCCGGAAGAATCCGATTACCGTGCCACAGCGCTTGTCTTCGGGCTGATTTGTTTCTTTGGGGGGGTGATGGAACGGTTGATGATTAGTATTATCAGTTTGATTTCCTGTTTGGACATGACAGTGTCTCCAACCCCCCATTGCAAAGCGTGGGTTTGTTTCCCAGGGCCACAAAACGGGGAATTTTTCGCGTTACTGCCTGCTGCGAACGTTGTAAACAGCCAGACACAGAGAGATACATATTATTGCCAAATGATCCACGAAGGGTATATTCTATACGATTTTTATATGCCATGACTTTCTATATTATGCTCGGAGTAGGAGCCGACGGGCATTGGCTCTTCTGTGTCCCCTTTCCTCTTGCACCTTGACAATGACGATTCCTAATCACCATTCTCTCACGTGAAAGCAAAACCAAACCCAAGATCCTCCATCCGTTTCATTGCCACACATGACTTCATGGACTTCTGCTCACCTCCCTTGCTTTGACGCCTTGTCACGCAAGTATTCATCATATTTACCAGTCTAGCTTAGAATAGCAGTAGCGAATGGAAGCGAAGTATAAAATATCCACAACAGTTGTTACGTATTAAGCGAGACCAGTATTGAAGCGTTTCACGTGTATTTAAATCAACTAGCTTCAAAACGTATGGCGAATCCATTCTAGATCTTAAATCCATGCAAAGCATTACAATGTCAGTTTGAACGGGTCAACATACCCGTGACCAAGGGTCCATTGGTTTGTAACCCAAAATTTACAATTTTCTTACCACAGTGCCGCTTAATGTGTGTTTGTCAATGCCAGTGGACCCTTTTATGCCATCCAGATCCAGTGAATATCTAAACCAAGGCTATGCATCGGACGATGCGCCCATTTCGATGCTCACACTGCTTATATGCATGATCAGATCATGTGATGCATAGCTCGCATCGCCTTTGGTATTTCAATGTATCATATACAAGCATTGTTTACAAGCGGACAGTTATCCTCATTTGGAAGTAGGCTTTGCGTCATAACATGCAGTGGCTATGACAGAGCTTCATTCGAGGACATGTAGGAGCGGTTTGCCGTTTCCGATCGTGTTGCCCAGAACAAAATTGGGTTATGAACAGATTATAATTTGAGCATATTTGGGCTGCGACTACACATAGAATAGCATACGACTTTCCTATTTAATTATCACTTTTTTGCTACAGTACTGTACTGTTATTTTAGTCAGTAATAAGCGAGAAGTTGTCCATGGCGGAGAGCAAGACTGAGTATTGTCACAAAAACTTGATATTTTTCTTTCTTTTCCAACCTTCATCTATAACCATGGAGGAAAGATCCTCAGCCCGTGTTTCTTCCCTACGCCGACGCAATAAACACATATATATAGACGCTGTAATTCATCCCATGTCACTCATAAACACTCGCTTGCCACATTATGTATGACTTCTATAAATCAAGAAACATTATCTGAAAGCATACTCGTTACTATCAGAAAATAACAAGTGAACCTTCGACAAACCCTCCGCCTTGCAGTCAATATCAACATTGACAAGGTGAAGTCTCCTTGATTCTTCTATAATGAAGACTTATATTATGCTTTTACGATAAGATGCTGTAGCCCAATTATGATGAGCATGAAAACAAAGCGCGCAAGATGTGTGTTGTCAACTTGGCAGGACAACAGTTGACAGTTTTCCCCAAACAACAAAACACCTCTCAAGCCCCTAATGATCCATCAAAGACAACGTCGCGCAGATCGTTTTGCAGTACCCGGATACAAACCAAAACATGGATGGAAAACATTCCACCTTTGAACAGGCATGTGGTGACAAGGAGCGGCTGAAGACACCCTCTGCATGATGCGTGATGTTCTCTAGTAGTCATTTTCGCCATCCTAGTGCTATGCCATGCAAACGTGAGACCACGTGTATGCAAAAATTGTCGACACGACAATGCAAATCAATGCATCGCAGGAGAGGTTCAAGCACGCACATGTCGAACTGGAATACGAAAGAGACAACAGCCACGAAAAGGAGCGCCAACTAGAAGAGGCTTACAATCGGGAGCATTTGCTATGACAAAAGACCTTGCAGAAGCAAGACGCGCAACACCTTCGCGCACGTGTAGCTGGCTTGAAAGCAGGAATTGAAGAGTTGCAGAAAGGCGTCGAAGCTTATGGCAACATCGTTCGAGAAGCTCGAATGGATGATGAAGAAAAGATCAGAAAAAAATTGAGCCAAATTATTGTCGTGCTTGACAGAATTTATGACTACGACTTATATATCGGTATGCAATTGTCCGTGGACCCTAAGTAACGTGAACTGAATAGCGAGTTCAGGCAAAGTACAGTCTTTTATCTCCTGACAAATATGCCAAGTTCCCGTTTGCTAGATCTTATGTCAATCAATATCCCTGATTAACCATGTCTGGGCGTTGCTGCTGCTACAAACCATCTCGGGATTTATTTTCGTACAGCACCGAACTGGTACAAGTAATACGAGAAGGATCCTGACGGTATCTGACATGGAGGAAGGCTGGTCGTCCATGTATCATCCAGAAGGAACACAAAAACGTTATTCTTGAATGCATTGACGAGAATCATTCAATCGCCCTAGACGAAATGATGAAAAGGTTGAAGCAGACCTCTACATCATTAAAGGGGAATTTGTCTCTGAAAGAAGCTCGGTTTCAGCCATAATTCGGGATAGCGAGGAGAAGTATTCAAGAGCGTCTGGACTATATTTGTTCACTGGAGTAAACCCATTTGCTTTTCTTCATGATTCTGCCTTTCATATTAATGTGGAGCGTGGTATGACATGGTCCAAGAAAGGCACACCGGCAGTGGTCACAACTTCCAAAAGACGAGCAACAACAGTTCCATTTAGGGCGCTATTTCTGCTGAAGGTCTACTGAAACGCAGTCTTCGACTTCCTCAGGCTCGATTATATAAGAGAAAGCGGGAGATGCTGTTGGGCATTCGATGTTATAATGCACACAGCTTTTTTTTTTTTTGCTGTGTCATAAAGGGCAGGTATGCTTTTTTTTGTCTGTGTCATATAGAGCGGGCATTCTTTTTTTTTTGGCTGTGCCATAATTTGCGGCAATTATCATCATAACGCTTGCCAATTCATCCTGTCATCTCCGACTTCCTCAATGTAGTCCTCGACATAACGCCAGTTATAAGCACTCTCATCATTGTTTGGTTGGAGCGTCGCTGATATCTGGTATCCTGATTGCTGGCGACGGGTCGCCTGAGTTAGGGGCGGATGAGGTTGTTGATATGATATGATCATATCACTTACTCCTTCCTATAAAATAACACAACGTAGCATCTTTACGAGTACTTTTTCTGTGCTTTCCCGATGCATCAACGTATGTCTATGGGGTTTTCTTGCAGAGTGAATGAATCAGGAATGGTATCCACCAGAAGCACCGTCTTCTGTGGTTACAAGCGTGTCTTGGTATACAAATCTATCTGATAAATATGTGATTTATGGAGATGTAGTGTACACAGCATTGGCATTCTGTAAACGGTGTCAAGATCCACTACATGTCATGGTATAAATGGGCTGCATTTTTATTGGTATAAGGAGCTATAGGTCATGTTGCTCGAATGAACTAGTGTGTCCGCTGGATGTCGCATCATGTAGCCGTCTTGCTCTTTCTCTTGCTAGTGCTGCGTGTGCATTCGCTGATAGCTAATGCTTATGAAGCATATCAAGTAAGATATTGCTTTGGATACGCCTACTGGTTTCGTAGGGCAATAGATCTGTGTAGAGAGGGACTTTTGATGTATGTGTCCGTCTACCATGTCCGGTGACCTAAACAAGGCACTGAAACAGTGATGGAATCAGCGCCTGACTATGCAAATCAACTGTCATATTTGCTAACCATGTAATGTCTGGGCCGGACGACGCTTTCCAATAGATCTTCGTAGAAAGGGACTTTTATGTATGTGTCCGTCTACCTTGTCCGGTGACCTAAGCAGGACATTGAACAGTGATGGATTTAGAGAATGATCATGTCAATGAGCAGTCATCATTGCTTACCATGGAATGTCTGGGCCAGACGACGTGTTTTTGTTTTCTTTTTCTTTTTGTTGTTGTTGTTGTTGCAGCCAGCCGAGATGAGTAGAGCAGCCGATGAGGTTCGATCCAGAGAGCAGTGTGTCCACCCGAGCAGAGCACAGCTATGAGCTCGGAATGCATGTAGCTGGAGAGCCATCGCACGCAGTATGTACAGGAGCGCCAAAATTCAGATATGGCACATGCTCTATGGAAATCAAATAAGATCTTTGTCATGTCAACACTGCGGTGTGCTTTACCTTTTTAAAAGTGCTTTCATTCCAAGAGCTTCTCCAAAGGATAATTGAGGAGAGAACAAACAAAGCAAGGCGTTGGGTATGTCGCCGCGTATAAAGAATAGGATAGGTTGCGATGGTCACGCTCGCGGAACAGGTCGCCACCATCCAGCTTTCTTGTCCTCAGCACCAATGTCCATGTCGAGATTAGAAGGACCGCATGCCGGAACCCACGATACGTGGCTTATGGAGATCTTTCCGCCAAATGCGGTGGTGTGGTGGTGTGCTTTGGATTCGTTTCTGCGTACTATCAGCGGAGAGAATTATGACTGGATAAGCATTTGATGTGATGTGCAGGTACATTCAATGACATACCTATTCGTACAATGTTCCCGTGTTGTTCGTCTGTGTAGTTGTTCTGTCGTGGTTGTTCCCTCGTACTCAGTCACCATTCGATCCGATGCGTCCGCCCGACTATCATTGTGTACCTGTCAGTGATACACATATGATATAAGTATCTGGTATGGTAATTTGGATGACGCTAAGAGCTTACCTTTTTGCACAGATGTCCCCGTGTTGTTTGCCTGCCTTTCTAAAGCCTTGAGTACTTGTCGCCACCATGGATGAGTATGAGACGCCCGCCTTCTCGAAGCATGCAAGAGTAGAAAAGGTACTGGGCTAACCAGACCTTTTAGATGTATATCGATAGCCACCGCAACATATGTAGGGAGGCAAGCCAGAGTCCAATCAGAGCCTGTGCTATTCAAATTACTGATGAGCAAGACATGAATCATTGCAAATTGACATTGTAGACTGACCTTTGTTCACCCACCAAAGCCAATGTATGTTCGCTGCTTGACGCCTTTTGCGCAGGAAGTGCACGTACTAGATCTTGATCGTCATTCCAAGTCCATCCTCGAGCGAGCGAGAGTGAGAGCCAGGGATAATTTGTGTGTCGTGTGTCGTTTGTCTGTGCGGTTTGCCATCCGAACTGACCAAGCGAAGATTGATAGTTAGTTCGTGGTATGAGGCCTTGTGTAGTTCAGATACCAACCTGAGGAGCGGACCAAAAGGGGCAAGTCCCAATGATCCCACCAGGGTCGTAGAGAAAAATGTCACTTCGCCTAATCAAATAGAAAAGATGTAGATGACGTGAATAAATGGACTTGGCTTGGTGTGCGTGCTTTACCTTGACACAAAAAGATGCGATGTGCTCCTGAAGGACAAACCCTTCGTATTGCCCCAAACTTCCTTCCTCCCACCTCTCCCGGCGGTTAGGTCCGCCAAAAGGCCTTGTTCTCCCAGGGCCCCCCGCCATGGCGTCCACCCCGCAGCGGCGACCCCCTCCGTAGTGCACCAAGTTTCGCGCCTTTTCGCCCTGATGTTGCCGTTAGTGTTTCCGTCCTTGCCGACCTACCGATACTACTCCACCCCGGATGGAGATTCCCCCCAACCGCAAGACCGTGCACTTTTGAGACTATTAAAGGATATGAGTACCTATTTATTTTGCTTTTCTTTTCTCATTGTACTGACCTTTCCAACCGTCCGTCCATGTATTTTACTCGGTCCAGTTTGACACCATAAAAGTGCGGTTCATTCGTTGCGGCAGTGCGAACATGAGCGAAGATAAACATTAGAACAATGGCATCATCCGGAGCCCTACAAAAAAGGTTGTAGGATAGTTCGCAGTCATATACTGTGGCCAACAGACCGATGACTGGGATACTATCCTTCACTTCCGACGGGTGGCTACCTGCGTCATGTTGTTAGACCCCATTCATTGAGAAAAAAGAAAAAGAAAAATAAACACTTATCTTTTCAGCCAAAGACGCGAGGACGTGGATGCCATTGTTCTCGAGAAGCCTGCAAGGGACCTTATACGTCTCGGTGTGCATCGGTTTGGGCCGGAGGGTCTCCGTAGGGGGGTGAAGTAGCACCGGCTAGTCGGCTCCGGATACGGCAGCTTCGGGCAGGCGTTACTCCCCGGTGCACCACAGCGGGGGTCTATCAACGAAAACGAGTCAATTCAACTGATCAAGAAAACACAGTACAAGAAATTACAAAAGCCTTACCAGCTACGGGGCGGACACCAGCCGCTTAGCGGCTATATGGGTGCAGGCCCCACCGCACGAGGCCTGCACCCATATGGCGCTCATGGCGAGCGCCAGCCGGCCGGCGCCGGACCCAGGCAAACCCGGACGAACCCGGCCGGCACAGTGGGGATGCGTCCCACATATGGACGTCCAAGTCCAGCTCAATGTCCCCGTCTGGGAACACGAATGCTCGCAGCGACCAATTCCAGTAGCCGCTGGGAGCGGGTGGGGGTGATCGCACCGGCGACGGCCCACGAACGTCGCCGGGCTCCCACAAAGTCAAGCCATACATTCCCTCGATGAGGTCATCCACACTATGACCACTTGCGCTGTGGCCGGCCGACGCAGCAGACGACACCACGGACGAGCCGACCACAGGCAAAACAGCAGGCGCCGGCAGAAGGCCAAACGACGCGCACAAAGACAAGCCTCCAGACGTGGCAGCAGGCGAAGAGGTACCACAAGTGGCAGCCGGAGGGAGGGCAGGAGAGGAACCAAACGAGGCGCCAGAAGCAGCGGCGGGAGGGATGGCAGGCGAGGCACCAGACGAAGCAGGCGAGGCACCAAACGAAGCAGGCGACGAAGCGCCAGAAGCAGCAACAGCAGCGGGAGGGAGGGCGGGCGAAGCACCGAACGAGACAGGCGACGAAGCGCCAGAAGCAGCAACAGAGGCGGGAGGGAGAGCAGGCGAAGCACCGAACGAGACAGGCGACGAAGCGCCAGAAGCAGCGTCAGCAGCGGGAGGGAGAGCAGGCGAGGCACCAAACGAAGCAGGCGACGAAGCGCTAGAAGCAGGCGGAGCGTGGGCAGGCGAGAAGCCAGAAGAAGCAGCCGGAGCGATGGCAGGCGAGAAGCCAGAAGCAGGCGAGAAGCCAGAAGAAGCAGCCGGAGCGTGGGCAGGCGAGAAGCCAGAAGCAGGCGAGAAGCCAGAAGGAGCAGCCGGAGCGTGGGCAGGCGAGAAGCCAGAAGAAGGCGAGAAGCCAGAAGAAGCAGGCGAGAAGCCAGAAGCAGGCGACGATGCACCAGAAGGAAGTCGATGCGAACCACCAGGAGTGGCCGCAGAGGCGCCAGACGGGGCAGCCGGAGCGAAAGCGGGCGAGAAGCCAAAGTTGGCAGGCAGCGAGGTGCCAAACACGAACGCCGACGAGCCAGACGCGACAGCAGTGGCGGGAGCCGGAGGAGAGCCAACGACGGAAGAGCCAAAGGTGGTGAACGGCGCAGGAGCAGGTGCGAAGGAAAAGCCACACGAAGCGGCAACGGCAGGAGAGACAGGCGCAGCTACGGCGCGGGAGGGCGACAAACAGGAGGTCGGCTCCTCAAGAATTTCCGCTAAGATGTCCTCGACATCGGCGTCGGCAATGGCGGCAGGGGCAGGGGCAGAAAAGAGGCTTTGTGCGTTTGTGGACATTGCGTGCAATGAGGTACGATAAGAAAAGTGAAGAGAGAAGAAAAAAGATCTTACGCGCTGCTGCGCATACATGAAATACGCGTTTTTGCAGTTTTTTAAAGCCAGTGTGTGAGACATAAAGGTGTAATAAAAGTGTCATTAGGTTTCAAATGTCAGTAGACAGCATTCCGTGACGCATTGACTTGGAATTAGCTCCCTTTTTTCTCTTCTTTTGGAATGTGCTTAGTGAATGGACACGATCATTGACATGGCTCGTCGCCTGGTGCCTGAATCAGGTGAAACGTGGAAGCAGGGCAAGGTGATATGTTCCCATAGAAACAGACTGGTATGACACTATATCAGACGCACGGTATGTAGAGTATACCACTCGATAAAAATGAACAACCAGCGTTTGAGATGTAGACTTCTTGCATGTGTCGTCCTGCATTAAAGTTTGGTGCAACTTTATTTGAGTTGCATGATCCATTGACACTTCGCCGCTTCAAAAATTATCCATTTTAATACATTTAAAAAGAGGTCCAGCCCAGGTTCCAGGAACGATATTTCATTAATTTTCCCGGTGGCGTATGAGTTGCTGCCAGACCGTCTTCTTGTCGATATTCTAAAGCGAAAAGCGGCGTCTATGTACTTCCTTTAGGATCGGTAGCTTATATCAACCATCTCACGCGTCCTGTCTGCGTCTCAAGTAGTCCGTGTTGTTGCTTTTCATTTGCTCATGTATACAGAAGCAAATGATTTTGCACAATTATACTTGGCTAATTTGCGCAAATCTTTCAAAGTAGTGCCGCGTTTAAGACTGCATTTAAAGCTTTATGTCGTGTCCAAGCATAAGCACGCAGATATTGATAAGTGGCGAGCTGTTTATTAGATTTAGTGAAATAAGTTTGGTTAGGACACTGGTGGGTATAAGCGTTTCGTTAGTAGCAGGTAGCTGCATGACAATCATCAAATATATTATCCTGGGGCGATGTTCCAGCCAAGGAAGACCACTATCATCTTGTGCATACTCACCGCCTCCTTCCAGATACTCGTTGAAGAAGTCGTCCAGATCACGTAGGGCGCTCATGAGTTCGCTGGCATCCTCCGTTCGTTACCTCGGTGAACTCTACCTACAAGTACCCATGCACGCAAGTATCGCTCATGCTATCCATTTTTTAAAGAGCTTCTCCACATGAGCAGTGTAATTTGTTCCCTGAGACCACATGGTTATATATGAGCAGAATACAGACAATTTTGATACAAGTAAGCATATATGTATTAGAGATGGGTGATTTTCTTCAAGCTTCGATCATCAGCTGAGAATCACGGTTATGGCGGACATCGTTGATAAGAGAGCAGTATTGCTTGTTCTCAAGTTTATCCAAAGGAATGGCATCGCCGTCTTCGCCACCATTAAAGAATACCTTCAGCAGCTGCTCAAACCGTTAATAACCACGCTAATGATGGACAGTAGGACTTAACGGGCTTACCTCAAGCCATTTGAGCACAACGTGCTCCTCGTATTCGTCCAAAGGCTTAATGTCTGACTGTTGGTGCTCCAGAGGCGGCCGTAGCACAGCTTCCAAGGTCAGAAGAATCTCCTTCCAAATGCGAAGCACCACGAGTTGCATATTGGTTTCAGACAGATGATTGTTTAGGATCGCTAGGTTGGTTTCCAAGTGGTCCAACAGCGGAGCAATCGCATCTTCACACTCGTTCAACGTCGGCTCCACGTGCTTGTTCGTTCGGCTGAACGAGGAGAAAAAGCTGCGATCCTTTCGCAGCAGCTTATCTAATGTGCGTCGTGATAAGCACTGACGCATATATCGGCCCATCTATTCATGACAGTGATTAGTTCACATCAGCACACATACGCTTGTATATATTTACCTTGTCCACAATAAGACCAGCTGCGTCTGCCTCTGCCCGTTTGAGTGTACGGAAGGCTTTGACGAACCAGAATTGAATGTCATCTTTTTCGCCCACCAAGCTGATGCGGAGTAGAATCTTGCCCTGAGGGTGCAGGCTGAGGCTCAGCTCGTGTTCCTGGTAGTCATCAAAGTAGTCGGGCGAGAGCTTGAACCAGACACTACCGCACTCTTGGTTGGCACCAATCATGTCCTCGTCGTACACCAGAGCCAATGCCTCGACATTACGTTCATTCAACCACACATCAAAGGTGTGATCCCACCGCGGGTTCAGCGTCTTGTAAACGGTACGGGTCCTGCCAATTTCGGTCTTGTTGATTTCCAAAACGGCATATGGGTCGCTCAGTCCATTCGCGTCCAGCGCTTGGAGGTTCTCTGCCCGCACCACCTTGATCGAATACAAAAAGTTGGTCTGCTCCGTTTTCTCGACCGCGGGAGAGCCATACTCGCGCATCAGCTCAGCAGTCTCATCGACGTCCATGATTTGGTAGAGGCGGTCGAGACGGCTACGCGCGGCCTCAATGTCGTTGATCATGATACACAGTTCGGGCGTAAAGTTGGTTGGCACCTCTTCGTCTTTGCTGTTGCGATTGCTGCCATAAAACTGGTATCGCGCCCGGTCGAGGAATGTACCGCTGGATGCTCTGGTTTCGCTCTGGTCGCTCGGTGGATTGATCTCTTCAAAGATCAGCATTTCCAATATGCTTGTGTAGTGCTCCAGCGCGACAGCAATGACTTTGCCGAGCGCAGTAAAGAAACGGCAGCGCTGAAGTTCATTCGGCCACTGCAGGTTCTGGACAAAGTCGACGGCCTGGTGGAACATACTGAAAAGATCGACAATGGACGACGAATGCGTTGCAGCGTCATTGACGGGCTTGAATTCGTCTTGCCGAATCGCATTTTCGACCCACTCGACCGTAGCTGCATTGGTCGTTTTGAGCCAGCGCCGCACATGTTGCAGGAACCAGGATTCAACTTTGAAGAGCGCAGATTTCTGCTTCGGGCCGTATTGATCGTACAAGCGCTTCAGACTTAGTACTTTGTTGTATAACTCAAATGTGACCTCAACAGGAGCATCTTGCGCTTCGGGTGAGTACGCCCAGTTTTCCATCTCGAGCGCAAAGAATGGCATGTGCCTTGCCATGACGATGCCCGGAATAGGAAGTACACTACAAGCAGAAAATCAGTATTTGCATAACCACGTGTGTATTGCCCTTGCTTACCCCTTAACCGGCGTTTTGAACCTTCGCTTACTGATGGACACGAGTTCTTTGGTCAGCTTGTCTGCCAATGCCAGCAGGTTGGAGAGGTTGTCCTGCGAATTGTCCGACAACGTCTTCTCCAAACTGCGCCATCTCGCGACAGCAGCACCCTACAAAGCTCGTTAATTGCTTTGTCTTTGTGTCCTTCACACTTGATCTTTACCTCAACAGTCTCTTCCAGACGGAGAAAAGCAAGATTCGGGTCGGAATGGTCCTCAAGGTAAGCAGGGTTTTCATAAATTTTGTCCAACATGCCGACAAGATCATACACCCAATCTGGGCTAATTTTCCAGTACTCAGAAAGCGCATCTTCCAAGGCATGCAAAAGCGTTTGGTTCAGACCCTCGTAGGAGCGTATTAAACTCTCTCGCTGTTGCAAAAAAAAAAAAAAAAAAGGAAGCTGTCAGGAAAAATGCATCTATGAGATCAAGTGGCTTACATCATTGATAGCCCAGTTGCTTGTATCATTCTCCTTGATGACTTTATCGAGAGCGCGCGAGGCATCGCGGACGTCGTCGAGTTCGAGCTTTTCATCATCGAAACGTGCCTTGACGAGTTCTAGATACAGGACGGCGCGGAAAGGTGCGGATAAACGCCAGGTCTTCCAACACTCACGCAGCAACTCGTCGGACTGTTGAGACAAGACGCTGATCTTTGCGCGCTCCGAGTCGGGTATAACGTCCGTATCATAGTCAACGCACATATTCATGAGGAGACGGAAGTACGAGCGGGGGTCATTCGGTATATAGGTGAAGGGGCTGGGAGCCGAATCGACGCGCTACAGAAACACAGGCGAGTTAGGGTGCGACAATAAAAACCAGAGATCGGGCTAGCAATATACCGGAGGAGAGCTACCGTCGTTCGGGAGAGAGTTGCGTCCGCCAAGGAGATTCGCGTTGCCGACGTCTGTCTCGCTTGCAGCGCTGATAGCAAGATTCGGCTTCATAAGCATCAGCGTGTTCATGAGCTCGGTAAGCTGTTTGATCTCGCGACGCTGCCAATTATCATAGGCCTGCTGATTCGGGAAATCCTCCCGTCGCCCAGGAAACGACTGGTTGGTATGGATATTGTTGATACATTTCTTCAAATCCAGGAGGAAGGCCTAAGGATGAAGATTCACGCGTGAGCCAGACGCAGGGTGAGTGAACTAGGGAAGGTGAACTTACAGATTCGGTGCAGATAGGCTTGAGCTCCTGCAGTTTCCGTCTGTGGTCTGCGTTGGAGACCTGGAAAAGGTTTTGGACGGTCTTGACCATGGGGAAGTTCTCAAGGAGGTCGAGAGGATCGTTTTGTGGCATGGGCGAGCCCGGCGATCCGGGAGGTTGCTTTCGCTCGGACTCGCGACGGCGCGCAGAGGATTTGTTGGGCGGATCAATGAAGTTATTCAGCTTCTCCATCAGCTCAGGCGTAGCGCAGGAGGGAGCGTCTTCCTGGATGGTCTGGATAACGAGCTCGGCGAAGCGGGCAATGTACTGGTTGAGCTGCTCGTACCAGACCGCAGGGTTGGGGTCGACTTTTCTGAGCTCGCTCTCGCTGGTCTTTAGGAAGGCGATGACGAGGTCGTTGACGGAGCCGGTGGGCTTGTAGCGCTGCGACTGGAGGTTGTTCTTTGTAAAGACAGCGAGGACGCTGAGGTAGGTTCTGTCGGTGCTGGTGCGCTTGACGTCGTCGAGGCGCTTGAGCAGGCCACGGACGATTTCCCGGGTCAGCTTGTCCGACTTGGCTTCGTCTCCAAACTTGTCAGTCAAGCTGCCGAGGACGCCGGACACGCCCATGTGGATCGAGTGGCGGTCGGGGCGAGTGGGTTTGGCTTGTGATGTGGCGGAGGGGGATGAGGTCAGAGTGCCGGACTGCTGCTCGAGACAAGCCCGGATAGCGCAGCGCAAGGTATAGTCGTAGACGGCCATCGGGTTGGCCGTGCGGGTCTTGCGCCCGCTTCGGCGAAGCTTCGAGCCTGTCTTTGCTTCCATGGCAAGATGGCACGGACGGATGAAGGAAAAGAGAGGGGCGAACCTGAACCTGAAAACAATTCGTCTTCCAAAACGGGTCAAGTAACTTTAACTGAGTTCGTTTTCGATTGGCCGTGTTCTGCTGCTTTGTGTGTTGCGCTGCGTGCGTCTGTCTGTGTCTGACTCTTATTCCGCCCTCTCGCTGCTCGTACTCAGCCTCACTCGTTCCTCCGCATACCGCTGCACACCACCTCGAATGATCAAGTCTGTCCTCATTTTCAACAACCACGGCAAGCCGCGTCTTATCAAATTCTACCAGCAGATAGTAAGCGTCTCCTGCCATCCCGCCCGTACTTTCTGTGCCCTGGTCTGACATTTCCCTAACTGCCCCTCCACTAGGACATTGCCACCCAGCAGGCCCTCGTCCACGAGATCTACTCGCTCGTGTCAAAGCGACCCGACACCGTGTGTAACTTTCTCGAGGGCAGTAAACTTCTCGGCGGCAAAGACACTCGCGTCATTTACCGTCATTACGCTACCCTCTACTTTGTCTTTGTTGTCGATGAAAGCGAGAGCGAACTTGGCATTCTCGACCTGATACAGGTAAAACCATTACGGGGAGAGGGGGCGGGGCCCACCCGGGAGCACTCTAAATGTAATTGACGCGTGATTCCATTCAATTAAGGTTTTCGTCGAAAGTTTGGATCGATGCTTTGAAAACGTCTGTGAACTGGATCTGGTAAGTGAACAAACAGCATAAAGGAAATTACAGTTTGCTGATAATGCCTCGAATGGGATCTATTTAGATTTTCCACTTCGACGAAGTGCATCATATTCTATCCGAGATTGTTCAGGGCGGCATGGTGCTCGAAACCAACATGAACGAGATTGTCAGTGCTATCAATGAGATGAACCGAGCAAAGAAGAAATCAGGCGCGACCTCCGCCGGCAGCCTCAGCTTACGCGCCAGTGAGACCCTCCGTGCAGGTTTCCGTCATTGACAAACTCCCCTTCGCATCCGTGATTCCATCGTTTTGTATATAACTAGTACATCTTTATATCCTTTGAAAAAGCAAAATGTATCTATACTCTGGTGCACATGCTATTCTCGGACTCTATCCCCACGATACGGTCCACCCGTCGACTCAGCAGCTGCTTGGTGCGGTATCGCTCGTAGAAGCGTTCAAACGTGTCCATGCGTAGCATGTCTCGGTGTTCCCCCAGCAATGTCGTCTTGAGCTTCTCCAAGTCACAATGCTCCGGGTTGCAGCACTCCACGACTGCCCACGGGTAGCGTCGGCCGAGGAAGGCGCCGTGGCCCATGTACTTTGAAGCGGAAGTGGCCTCATCGCACGTGATCATGAGCGGTCGACCCGTTTCTGGGACTTCTTCAAAAGCCATAACCGTAAGGGGCATATTCTCGAGATATTCAATCATCGCGCGGGCATCGTCGTTCTCTTCCCAGTCCTCGCGTAGCATCTCAATCATTTTGCCCACCTGAATCGACCCCACCGCGGCATCGATGCTGTTGACGTCGTCGTCGTCTTCCATGGCGTCCTCTGCACTGTCTGCGCCATCCTCCTCGTCTTCACCCTCGACCTCACCGAGGTCTAGGTTACCATAGACCGGAATCCGCATCTGATCAAAGATATCACTGCGATAGGTTTTCTTGAGCACCGCGCGTTGATTGACCGAAAGCGTGTCAGCCTTGCCAAGGATAGGAAGGATATTGACGCGTGAACTAAGTACGCGGAGGATGTAACGGTCGGCATCAGAGAGGCCTGTTGTCGAGGGCTCCAAAAAGTAGAGGCATGCATGGATGTGCGTGTCCAGTGCCTTCGCATCGCGTCTCAATTTGGTTTCCTATCCATAAGACATACATTCGAGGAGTTAGGGGTTCGTGCGCGTCTTTTGCATTGAACGCACCTCAACTAGTGTCCGCTCGTACTGATGGTCAATGTACTTGGAGAGATAGTGTAATTGCTCGTCTATCTCAAAGCCGTGAACAAATCCAGGCGTGTCGATCATCGTCAGAACGGTGCGCTCGCCATTTTCTTCAATGTGCATCGAAATGCTGTACAGCTCTTCCGTAGCGCGTAGCGTATCCTCCAGCGCCATCGGTTTGGACTCCCTGAGCGTGCCATGGATGATATTAGGCTTCATCCGTTCACAAAAGGTGCGCACAAACGATGTCTTGCCCGTCCCGCTACGACCGACCATCATAATGTTGAGATACGAGACCGGGTCCTTGCGTGAACGCGCTTGACCATTCAACTCTTGCGAGTACGCGTTGTATAGCATAGACTTGTAGACAAATGAGGCGCGAAAATGAAAAACAAAAAAAAAGGAAAGGAACTTGAAGCACACGCCTGCAGACCGAAATTGCTTTTATAAAGGGACCGTCACCTTCTCTTTGTTTGTGATCAAGCGCATTTGCAATGAAACCAACTACACCTTTTTTTTTCTTTGCTGTAACTTTCCAATGTGCCGGTGCCAGCCCTGGTAACAGGTAAACAAACATTTGCGATGATTGTGTATCAAACAGTTGACAGCTTTTATTGAAATGAACCAAGCAAATAGCATTGCTTTGCTCCCTTTGAGTGTCCTTTTCCTTTCCATTTACATCGTTGGCTGCTGCTGCATGACGAGTTGTGATTTCTACGGAGCGTAATTTTTCCCGCCAATACAGTCAGTCATACATTGGTCAGGCGTGATGTCGCATGATACAAATGATCGACTTACCAACTGTCTGATCTGATCCCGATGCACGGGTGGTAGCGCGTTGATTTGCTCGTCTGTCAATTGGAGTACCTGTCGCAACAGCGCCTTTTGCTGCTCCTGTGCGTCTGCTGCAAAATAGTGAGCCAACGCCTAGGCGCTTGTGAATCTTTTGCTTACCGCCTGCCGGTGCTTGTGGTGGGACCATAGACGGTGCCTGTTGCGGCGGGGGACCCTGGAAAACTGGTTGTGGAGGTGGTTGCATGGGCATGGGCGAGTGCTGCTGTTGCTGTTGAAGAGTGGGTTGCTGTGGGGGCATCTGCGGTGGCGGTGCTGCCATGGGCGACGGTGCAGCGTTCGGCGGCGGGTTACTCATGATTCTCTAGGTCGTTCGTTCAGAAACGGCTTACGTCGTGCATCTGCATCTTGTTTTTCTTAGCTTACCGTCATGATATTCGGATCCACAATGTTCATCATCAACATGGCTTGGAAAATAGCATAGGCCACCTGCGGTTGCTCGGTCAAGAGCTGACGTGCAAATCCCGGTTTCTCGAATGACAGTTGCTAGACCGCTTTAAGTTTTTTTATATCATCCGACATCACCTTTAAAATACCTTCATACTGCTCATCAATTCAAAAAGATCGTTGTGGTTCATCGAGGCCAGCACTTTGGAGATGTCATCGACGGAGCTGTTGGGTACGCCTGCCATGGGGGGTGGTTGCTGTTGCGGAGGCGCCATGGGCGGTGGCATATGCTGAGGGGGCATCTGTTGTTGCTGCTGCATGGGCGGGGGCGGCCGTGCAGGCGGAGGGCCTCTCGCCTAAGAAGAAACAAGACAGGGTGTCAACGCATAGTGTCAGATATTGCAAAATACACAGCAGATCGGCTCACCTGATGGTGTCTGCCTTGTTGTCGTGCATTCTCTACTTGCGGGTCCATAGCCGCATAATCCACACGCAGCTGTCGTCCGCCGATATCGTATTCATCTAAGTTGCGCACTGCACTCGCAGCCGTTTCAGCGTCTAAGGGCATTCTTAGTCCATTGCAGTAGACTATCTCTGAAGAATAAAGTATTACCGTAGTATTCACAGAAACCATAGCCTTTAGGCTTCTTCGTTTCACGATCAAACAAGAGTCTAATTCCACGTTAAGCGAAGAGTACGTTATCGAATGTCCTCTGCTGCGTACCGGAATGAGGCAACAGGACCAACTTCTTTAAAAATATCAGTCAGCTGTTCCTCTGTTAATTCAAAAGGAATGTTGCCGACTAGAGCTAAAGTAAGATGACTGCCTTAGAGCAAACGCTTTAAACAATACCAAAAACAACACGTGATCCTCGCGAGGCTTGCTGCGAATGGCTCATTGTGAAGGGATCGATGATCTGCTTTGAAAGGCAGTGGACAACAAAAATGAAGAGACTGATTTCGCGGTCAGAAAAGTCACTTGCCAAATTCGCGATATACCTTTAATTGATACCCGACATGCAGGATCGGTCCCTCCTCCACCAAACTTGATACCCTTTCTGTACCTTATGGACACATAAAACGGGCTTCTTCTTACCTGTTGATTCGCCCTATGCCAAGAATATACTTCACTTCATACTTCATTCTTCACTCTATGTGTTTAAAAATGTTGGACTTGACTCCGAAGATTCATAGGAAAAATAGGCAAGAAAAATACAGAAAAAAGCATAAGAAAAGCAGCAGTGGACGTGCCTTTTCTGACATCGTCCTCTACACTATTATACACCCCGTCCCGTTACTGACATACAGGCTGTGTGTATGCACATACTGTATACCGTATGCACATCTGCATGCACATAAAGGAAAGTCTTGCAGCATGATTTTCACTCAGTGCTCCTATGGGCGACTGGGTATGAAGGCCTCAGCTAGCCTTCGACTCGGATAGGAGTGATCCGAAGAACAAGTGCAAGTTGTGATGGCCCATATCCGCAGACGAAGGGGCTCAGCCACAAAACAAAAGCAATTTCGATGGTTACGAATGACCGCGACAAAGCGTTCGCGAAGCTGGCTGTCTTATGGAAGCATATCATACACCCAGAGGCGATACGAAATATTTTATATGTTCCAGCATGGTATGAAATCATAAAGCATGACCTATGCACTGCTCTACCAAAGGTATACTTGGCTATCATTAGCGGACGTACCTTGTATGACTGTATGCCATCATCCCATACGACAACTCGGCTGTAGTTATTCTTCATTTGCGAGAGCTGTTTGACATGTCTTCCGCGGAACACATATAACATCAATACTCTTTTCATAAAGATTTTGTCTCCATCGGTAACCGCGGACCGCGTGATAACAAAGTAAGTCGATGAGACCTTTAAAACGCGAAAATTACCAGACGTCAATATCTGTCAGGGTCTCTTCTCCTGCGCTATGTTTCCCATTGGAAAACGCAGTTCATGTTATCGCATAGAAATTCTTAGACGTACGTCTATATCATGAAAAGAGCCCTGTTTCCTCCCACGTCTGCTTTTCTTCTTCTTTTCTTTGTCCTCCTTAGAGTCTTTTTTCTTTCTTTCTTTCTTTCTTTCTTTCTTTCTTTCTTTTTTTTTTTTTTTTTTTTTTTTTTTTTGCCAAATACATTTATACATAGGACTATGAATATACAGTAATCTAATGTTGTCGCGAAAAGAAAAATATATATAATGCATGACATTTCTTTAACAATGATCCAACATATGCGTAGCTTGCTGTATAGCGTTTTCTTCCCTTCCAGTCTTCTCTTCTGTTTGCGTCTCTCTTCCTCTTGTCCGCTCGCGACTCTCTCCCAGAGGCCTTTCTCCTGCATTTTTCCTCTGTCCGTAAGTGAACTGAGCTGCAGGAGAAACTGAGGCATGCCAATATATTCATCCGATGTCAGGTCCGCTCCTTTTCCTTTCCGTTCTTTTGGCCTCGGTCCTTTGCCCTCTTCCCCCGCCCTAGCCTACGGTATAAGCCGGTAGTATTTCCAACCTTGTACAGGTATATGTCCAAAAGTCTTTCAGCGCCCCCTGCCACCATGGTAAGTACTTCACATGGTATAATATACTTTGAGACATGGCTTAACAGAGGGAATTAGACGCATGCCCTATACCAGCACGTTAGTCCGCTAAGGTGGCGTCCTTCCGCCTTGCGCATGCAATAACGAATCCGGCTCTACCGTAGGTATGCGGGAAGTGTCCAACGACAACTGACTTTACAATGGATCTATATATGCTAGTTTGATACTTAAACACCTACAATGAAAATCTTTGTCTTTTATTATGTTGTGTATATCCAGATGAATCAAAAAAAAAAAAAAAGCAAGTCTAAAGCTATCGTTAGGTTTAAGCAAAACGACAACTCCGAAGTTAGCTCAGGAACTGTCACTCAGACTTTTTGATGAATGGACCGAGAAAGTATCGCATCCTCCACTGTCTTCCAGGTTTGTCAAGGCGCACATTTTAGATATCCTAATGTACTAAAGCGGCTCCTCTGTATTGACGCCCCTATCGGCATACAGAATACCCAGATTGCTATTGCCCAAAACTTGACCACGCTATCCAATTGCGCCAGCATGTACCCTATTTGCACCGACATGAGGCTGCGTAGCGGTCATGCTCCTGTACCTCCGGAACACACGAAGGGTAGTGCTTTTCACAGGTAGCGCAGGCAGCATCTGCGTGGTATCAATGATCTGAAACTTCTTGCTGTTTATTATTGATTACTGTTCGTATATCACCCATAACGCGTTAGATGCTTGAACACAACCGTTGGTGTAAAGTGAAGTACTTTCAAAACCAAATGGGCTTTCAAGGAGATGTACTCGATGCACTCGATGCACTCGATAACAAGGGAATCTTTTTGATCAAGGACTAGTGCACCAAGAGAGATACAGCATCGTTACTAATCATAGTCTACATAGAGGGCGAAACCTGTACATAGCAGCTAGCAGTCAAAGGTCTGATCATTCTCACTTAGGGCGTCCGTAGACTACTGCAAGCACGCCCGACAAGCAGAGCCTTCCGGCAGATTCCTTGACCGCCACGACTTCGGGAAAGAAAGGAAAGATGATAAAATGAGTCCAAGAGATTAAGACAAGAAAGGGAAACCTCATTTTTGACGGTTATGGCAGATACTTTGACCATAGAATTTGGAGGAAGAAGAAGAGATGTTTTGTAGATCGGCAGCTACGGCCTGGCCACGCTTGTCTCGGACCTTTAAATACGAATGTAAGAATTAATGCATAAGGACCTATTGCCCGTTCGGAAAGGGGCGCCAACAGGTTTGCCTGACTCCACCCTTTTTATAATGTTAAAATTGAGAGTATATTTGAAGCGGGAGCTCTCCATTTCGCTTAAGCTACGGTCTTAGGGACGTGAGCTTTAGGTTTTGGGTCAAGATGCAGGCCTTCTGAATGGTAACTCTTTTTGTCTTGACCATCAGTGTTCTTGTTGAAATTATGGCATAACTTCCGTTACAGGATGCAAATGAGCTAACTGTTTTGAACTACTAAAGCGCCTGCTTTTATATCGGTTTTAGAGTATCAAGGCAGGGATGGAGCCTACCGCGGTACTTTGAGAGAACAGAGGTCCGTGCACCAAAACTGCTTTGGGCACCCTGACTGGAGCCGAACAAGGTGAATAATCATTACCTGAATGCATGCAGACAGCGACTCCATACACATTTGGGCTATCAACAGACCTAAACCGAGGCCAGAAGAAAAAAAAAAGAGAGTAAATGCGATTTATTAACCTACTGTACTCATTTTACCCACCCCCATTGATGCCAGAGGATGATGAAGAGGTCTATTAAGGTGTCATGGGTAATTTATTTTATATTTTATTCAGTGATGACGCCCAAGCAGTACATGGGTTCCCTCGCGCTTCACACACAAAGAACATACACATCACATGGCCTTTTTTTTCTCTTTTGCTGTCTCCCCTCTTTCTCTTGTACACGCTCCACTCTCCTGTTTTCTTTCCGTAACCGTCTCATCCTCTCCTCTCTTTCTTGTAACATACTCACCCTCCGTTCTCTTTTTACACACACACAAGAGGCGTAACATGCCCCTTGCCTTTTCTCTCAACCTATATAATTAAGAGACGCATATTCTTCTTTTATACCCTTATTACCTTATATTTTTTTTTCTTTCCTCTTCTTTTCTTGCCTCGTACACGTTGAACACATACCTTGTGGTTTGACTGGTGCTCATTACAAATTACATATCTACCTATTCCTCTTTTCTTAAACTTACCTACCGCAGACCCTCACATTGGAACCGACCTCATGAACAAGCTGATTTGGCAGACCAACGAAGCCAAAAATATTGTTGTCGAAGCAGTAATTGGAAAACTCCTACCGGTTTCACTTAAGCTCATTATGTACTCATATTTTCGTCTAGGACGAAGCTCCATCCAACAGTAATAGCCAAGACCCACCGAGTGGGCAAACAGAATGAAGTCTGTTGTCTTGTATGCCACCAATACTTGCCGAGATACAACACTTTGTGGGCAACAACAACTTTCTGCACAGTGTTGTACGACTTTGCCAGGAAATTGTCGCTGAATACGGCGCGTTACCTATCGTTCTCGTAATTACCGTACATGATTGCAAGCACCAGGTCATGACCAAAGCATAAAAAACACGTCAAAGTCTTTTCTTTTCAAGTTGCCGTGCTTTCCATGGGCAAACCAATGCTACATTTTGAGCAAAGGATCAATTTTTTTGCATATGGACAAAACACCTTTGGATCCGATTGTCGCTCTTGGCGGCATTTTCGTCGAACAGAAGCAATATTTGGTCGACCATAGTCATCATCACGATCCCGCCACCCAAATACAGCATCGCAAAGCGGATTTTCGAAAATCAGGTTACGGAGGAAGAAAACAAGGGAAGTCATCTTCTACGTATTGTTGAAGGTGTAGAATACGATACCACAAGGCCATCGACATGCTTGACCACGATCTTCACGATACCAGTGCGAAGAAACGAACTATCGAGCATCTTAAAGAAGGGATGAGCATGCTCAGAACATGCAAGCGCCAATGCATATAAAGTCGATCGTCATCGCCCACGCCAGTGACAACCTCATCCGCCCCCAGCTCAAGCGACCCGTCGCCAGCAATCAGGATACTAGATATCAGCGACGCTTCAACCAATCAATGATGAGAGTGATCAGAACTGGCGTTATGTCGAGGACTACATTGAGGAACTCGGAGATAACAGGATGAATTGGCAAGCGTGCTATGATGATGATTGCAAAGGTTTATAATTGAAATATTCCAAACATGCTAGCCTTGAAAATGCATACAATAGTTGCAAAAAATAAAGACGCCAATAAACGCAGACACGTCGATCTATCGAAAATGCATTCAATGTCTCCTAATCGAAATGAAAAGAAGGTTGTTTCAATGGACGACAGGGGTAAACAAGTTTGTGCTATGCGGGTAGCCGTGGTAATCTTCCTTTCAAGCTGATTCGTGAGCACCAATACGAAGAAGGCATTATCATAGGAGCTAACACTTCCTTCTCATACATCGAATATCCTTCCAAGGCCTTACGTTGTGGTATCCGAGGCCACTCCTTCATACATACATAGAGCCTAAGATTGTTTAAACAATTTTCACACCCATCTTTGTGCGTATATCTTTCTCAAGCACCGTAATATCATATCAAGGGTCATAATTGCAGTCGTATGCGCATTCCTATTATTAAAACAAACAGACTATCTCATACGGCCATTTACGAGAGTATGTGTTGTTCCTGATATCGAGTGGTACCTCTTAATTGTTTTAAAATGGACAATTTAAAGCGGCGAAGTGTCAATGGATCATGCAACTCAAATAAAGTTGCACCAAACTTTAATGCAGGACGACGCATGCAAGAAGTCTACATCTCAAACGCTGGTTGTTCATTTTTATCGAGTGGTATACTCTACATACCGTGCGTCTGATGTAGTGTCATACCAGTCTGTTTCTATGGGAACATATCACCTTGCCCTGTTTCCACGTTTCACCTGATTCAGGCACCAGGCGACGAGCCATGTCAATGATCGTGTCCATTCACTAAGCACATTCCAAAAGAAGAGAAAAACGGGAGCTAATTCCAAGTCAATGCGTCACGGAATGCTGTCTACTGACATTTGAAACCTAATGACACTTTTATTACACCTTTATGTCTCACACACTGGCTTTAAAAAAC